>MUAA02000084.1:0-600000 GCA_014180765.2 Marchantia paleacea | reverse complement strand
GTACAAGCTTATTCTACGACTTGATTCTCATACTATTGTACATGATCGAGTCAACTTTCGTGTGCATATGCATACAGTCCTCGCAGGTGTTCACAAACTGCAGTTGCAGCGGACATTCACCTTTTGAAAATCACCCCAGGACCTGGTGCCATGATGGAACATCAAAAAGAGATGCAAAACTTATGTAGCAATGACATTTAGTCACATGTCTTCATGTCTTCATGTCATGCAGCACAAAAAGAACGCACGCAGATCTACTGTTATCTGAGAGGCGAAATTTAGGTACATTAAGAGGTAATGCCACGAAATTCAAAACTGTAGGCTGAAAAAGAGAGGCTACTTTCTCATACGGGCAAGGAAATCCATATATTAGAAAATACTTGCCTTAACCCGGTTTCTAATTGATGAGCCAATTAATAGACTTCACTTCAATATCACTTCAACAACACTTCAATATCCCAACGACGAGCATAACATTAAGTGCATATGTCCATACCTCTTACTTCAGAACGTCCTCGAAGTGACAAACTGGTCAACTGAAACATGGGATAAACTCCCCAAAGAAGGAAATTCCGTCGAATTGTACGAGCTTCAATTTCATCTTCAGTTGAAATTTTATAGATATTACTGTCTTCCAAGTTGAAGATGTCAAGAGAAATATCCACAGCCTCAAGATTTGGACACTCCTTGGCAAGAGACGGCAAGAAGGTGAATCCAATCTGAGGGCAATTCTTGGCGTAGAACTCGGTGAGCTGTGGGCATGCTTCTCTTAACCACAAAAGTATTGCATCCTCAGAAATCTTATTGCAATAAGACAGGTTTACAGTCTTCAGGTTCCCGAACTTTGGAATCACAGGCCACTTAGGGTTTCGAACGGGTTCTCTGTAGCGAAAGGCAGAAATGGGGCTTTCAATGATATGCCCAGTCGGAATATCTCCAGGTGGGACAGAAGTACAATGAGCGGCAAGAGGTGCGCTTGCGGATGATTGAAACAGCATATCATCGTCTACTTCATGGCACCCTGACAAGTCCAAATACTGCAGAAAATCTATAAGTGGGAAAGTATTCTCCATCCTCACACTTGAAAAGACACGCTACTAAGTCTGTCCCCTTCTTTCTTTCACACCTGGCCTCAAGATCCAGATGTCACATGTTAATTTTTTGTTAAAACTCATCTCTGCCAAAATATCTAAAGCAGTCAAGTAACCTGTTGGGACTTAAAACAGATAAACGAACACTTTCTACTCCACCAAGTCACAGTAAGTTTTGAAACAGACAATGTGCTAAGAACATCAACCAATACCAACTGTATCCAAATTATGATACAAGCAATTCTGTCACATAATCTCTATGCAGAAATCATTGTTCCTGAATATCAGTCCCAGATAAGAAACAAAGAATCAAACTTCGCATCTAATCAGTCTAATCAGTCCAAACAGAATATCTGAATGACAATTTTTAAATGAGATAGATGTAAATATTGTGGCTGAAAAGAGGACTCCCAGGTTCAGTATGTAATACCTCCAAGTAGTGTGTTATTCGGATTGTTCGATTATTGCAATCCAGACAATTTTTCGAAGGGTAATGTGCTGCAGTAAATTGAGAAAAAAAAATTTATTAGTAAGGTCTATGAAGGACTAAGACTTTCTAGATCCATGCGTCAACTATTTGAGATCGCACATATAACATCTCTCCTGCTGGAAACAGCATTTCAGTGTTCACTTCCACCACAGAAATGTGCTACGGAGAGTTAGAGGTACCCACTAATTTGAACTCACAATATTTACGATCCAGAGATCATTACCTAATAAAACGCATAGAGGAACTAACGAAATCCTGACCTGGTCCAACAGAGCACATAGGAAAACACCAATGAGGTTATTCTCATGCCTGATAAATGGTAAAGGAAGAACTAACCGATAATTGCGAAGGGACCTGGCTATCTCAAAGGATATCTGTACTTTGATCAGAAAGACAGAAGCCAACCACTGCCTAACACATTGTACACGATCGGACCGAAAAGGAAAAAGACATTCGCAAACGATTGAAGCGGAATATAAATTATTTTCCTAAACAAAGCTCTGCATCATGAACTCTAGAGTTTTGGTCTTGCATCAAAAACTTCTCAATAGAATGATGCTCAACTACCTTGTTCATGATGCTCGTTACTCTTTCACTAATAATCTCCTCAGCTTCGTCAACCCAATCTTGACCTTCACACCAGCATCGTAGGGAATCAAGCAAGTCCTTCTCACTGTACACCAAGACAGAAAAACACAGCTACTGGTTACAAGACAACTAATTACAAGGTCGTGTACTGGCAGATGTAATAATTTCAGTACTGCGCATAAATAATATTGTACGAAATCCATGGCGGCCTCTTAATTACAGTACAAGTTAATCAATGTGAAGCTACCCTCTTCAGAAGTTTCATTTAGAAAACGTTTAGTATACATACTAAACGTTTTCTGAATGAAAATATTTTCTGCTCTCACTCTACTATCATGCCACAAGAGGAGATGACAGGATGAAAGCACTCAAATATTTTTGAAGGTTTGATTTAACAGCTGAATCAAGGACCCTCTTTGCACCTGTAAACTGTCAACTGAATGTGGTCGACGCAGGCACTCAGTAGTCTATGTGGAATGTTGTTGAAAGTAGACATGGATCTTGCCTCCATCTGTCACACAATTTAGGAAATCAAGAACCACACCTAATCTCGCTTACAAAACATTCAAACATAAGGTGATTATTGAATTTTCTTACTCCCAGTTCAAGCCAATCCATGATCATCAACTGAATCGAAGGATTGCTCAGGTTTAAAATCTCCCCTCTATTTTCGGATTGATTAAAATCAGAAAGGTGGTAAGCAATTGATGAGGGTAGACAGTCAAGACTTCAAACAAAACTATAGTGAACAACATGCTACCTTAGGATAGGTACTTACAAAATTGATTGCCAGGAACTCTGCACAGAAATTCAACAAAGAAGAATGTCCTGCACTCAACACAAGCAAAAGTAATATTAGAGAAAGACTCAAACAGAATAAACTGGCTTCAACCACTAACTTCTGTGCAACTATACAACATTAAGTATAAACTTACCAAATCGATGGCTTGCATCCCAGATGACAGGTAAATTTTTCAGCACAGTTAATATTTCTCTTGGGTCTTTGGTTGAAGAGGTTAAAGTCACCCAAGTCTTGATTCGGTCGATGGCCTCATCAACTCCAAAGAACACAGAAGTCTGTTAAAAAAACGAAACACTTTTGCAGTCAACCATGGCATATGTCCTCCGACACGGATTGACCTTGAGAGGCCACATCAAGCTAGGTTCCGAAGTAAGAGTCTGCACATCCATCGCTATGAGTACGTAATCGCATGTCCGCGTAAACTGACTAAGAAACACACATTCACAGCCTCACTGTTTCTTCTTCTCATTTGCTAAAGCTTGACATTCTAATTCACCTAGTTTAGGTGATGATAGTATGTCTTCAGTGCACACTGAAGCTTTAATCCTTTTGGCTTGATTGAAACGATGACATGGTGATGAGGATTGTCCGTCGTACAAACACAAATTTGAAAATGGCTAGGGCTGAATTATGAAATCTGCCCACAGTTATTTCCCTTCCCAATCCCAAAACTGATAAACATACGGAATATATTCTAACTGATTTCGAAGTGGGGCGAAAGACACGTGCAATCAAGCTGACGATGAGAAATACCTCGCGCTAATGTTGTCATGAGCTGCGATGAAAACTAAAATATATAAAGGAAACTTCGATGCATGAATTATACTTCGAATGGGTAGTCTTGGTAGACGTTCTTATCTTCTCTACTCACCTCAAGCAGAGCTGCAACTTTGGAAGCTGATATATCAAAATGGCCACAATGAAATAATTTCAGAAGAATACTAAAAAGTGAAACATCCCAGTCCACGCTGATTCGTTTACAGTCAGCTTCCCTGCACATATCATGACAATAGCTCAAAAAGTTTCACTTATATATATATGCACAAGCACCTGAAGCCAGAGGTGATCAAACAAAACACGATGGAGATGATCTATTCGTCAAGCCGTTCACCAACCTGAAGCTGTTGAGAGCACGAAAGTAAGTTGAGAATTTCTCCAATCTGCCAAACACTTGGTTCAGTGAATTGTGGAAGTGTAAACTCAGAGTCGCATTGAGAGGCATGTAATCAATGACTGTCCTTACACTTGAAGAATGACATTACTGGTCAGTTACTACTCACAGATATTTCTCCACTAAGATGTCCAACTGCCGATCTTTTGTGCAAAATCGCTGGTCTGTAAGTCTAATCCAATCTAAATCCTTCAGCTTCCGAGCTTGGATTCTCTCAATACTTTCACAGGAATCACTCTGCCCCCCGTATAAAGTACAAGTCTGGTGGAACTCCAGAATTATACAACCCGTGGGAACCTCTGAATTCGACATCGATCATAGACGATCAGAGACAGTGTATGAACACTCCCCTATACACTAAGAGTAATTATGTTCCCTGGTCCTCAACACCGCAATTACGAATTGCATGAAAACCGTAACCATAATTCAGAAAACTCAGAAACAAGTCATCACTATGACGAACTCGAACTCTCTCGGGCAATTCTTTCTTCCAGCGGTGTGTCCCAACTCCTCCATTCTGCGTAAAAGGAATCAAGTATATTTGTCACGACTACCGCACCGATCTCCCTTCTCATAAGGGTAGCCTTGGTTTGCATGGAGGCGAGTTGGATACATCCTTAATTAGAGGGTGCATTAGGGCGGTGCTTCTGCTTGGCTGCATTTCATGAAAACTTGGGATTTCTTCCAGACTTGAGGAATTCATGTTGATTTCAACCCATCACAGAAGTCGGGGTCTTATATATATATGACAACAGGTCCTTTTCTCTGGCGTTTTGAGTGAGACGCAGAGGACTTCATAAGTCCATCTACTCCAGCTCCCAAAGGCCAAGTGAAAAAACAAAAGGGATGGGAATAACCATCAAGTCGTCCATGGAAGAAACCAAACGGGTAACATGCTCAATAGCATCACAATGGTAAATATCTACTCCTCCGCCTAAAATGTCCTAACTATCTACCTCAATAGGTCCATAGAATCCAAAGAATCATCACGCAAGTGCTCTAGTATGGATTGCACTAGCTAGTGTTATGGATAAAGAAATGGAAACACATAGCATAAAATCTATACAATAACCTAAAGATAGTGATTCCCCTTCTGCCTAGTATGGTAGGCTCTCGCACACTTTCTCACGAATATGTCAAAGTAGTTATCCGTAGCTCCATATAACTTCAAACCTAGAGTAACAAAGAGGTGACCTTTCTCCATGCCTCTATATTTAGAGACCTTTGTTGTTCCTGCCCATTGAGAAGGATGGGTAATCACCATCTCCGAAACTGTGTCATGTGTAGAATCGATAACCACAACATCTACAACAATCACCTGGTACTCCTGAACCAAGTATAGGTTTTCCCTAACCCTAGTCTATTGTATCACGACTTATGTAGCGGCATCTCTAGTTAGGTAGATGCGCGTACATCAGTTAGAGCCGGTTGTACAGTTAGCATTGTTCGCATTGGAACTGCCGTTAGGACCGAAAGCGCCGATAGCCTCGTTAGGGGTACTAGGGCTCAAAGCATAGAGTTCGAATTAAGGCACCTTGGAGGGCAGTTTTCGAAGTTGAGTCTTGGAGAGTGTGGCTACGATGGATAGTAGCTAGTGCGGGAACTTGGAGTCTTTGAAGCACAAAGTGGATTTGGCTTGACTGTAATATCTCTTTTATGCTATGGTTATGAGCGGAGTGTCCTGGTGGACCATCTGAGAGTAGAAAAGATTACTTCAAAAACTCAAATTGGATTTTGTGGAGAGCACTGTGAGTTCTTGGAGCGCTGAAGGTGTTTTGGTGAGTTTGGATCGATGGTAGCTTTGATCTGTTGGTTGTTGAGTGTCCAAGGCATTGATGGAGTGCAGCCCGTGCTGGTGATCTAGAAGTAGAGTAGATTCAAAGTTGATGTGATCGATTTTTTTGTTTTAGTGTAAATCGGAATCAGGAATTTTTGAGGATGAAAGCGCTGCTGGAAATTGACGAAGTGGGGTAATATTTATAGTTATCTTGAGGCATTAAATCAAGATTGGCCAAAAAATATTTCGGACAGAAATGCTCGAAGTCCAAGATTTTGTGTTTCTAAGTTTTCAGGTCGAAAATAGGAGCATCAAGCTATCAAATTATCATATAGTGTCAGTTTGATATGAAATTTGGTGAGGTGATAGAAGATGTGAAGTTTGTCGTGTCGGGCCAAAGATATCTAGCCCAAGTCTGATAGTGTTAGAATTGTAAAATTTTGATGTTTAGGGGTCTTAAATTGGAGTTGAAAATTTCATAGTCATGCAGAGATTTCAAACAGTGTCCGTTTGCAACAAAAAAAATACATTAGGTAGCAAATTGAAAAAAGCTAGTTTGCAGCCGGATTTTGTATGTCAGATTATCGATCTGGAGAGCAGAAGACCTCCAAAATCAAGTTTTTGTGTTTTTAAATGCCCTTTTGAGTCTATGTCAGTCTGGGTTGGGTTGGTTTGACCCCTTTGATGGATGTTTTTGAGATGGAGTTTTGTTCTTTATGTTTCTTGTGATTGATATACTTCCATCTCTGCTTCCTGTTTGTGCACCACATTTGTTTGTGTTGGTACTTTGTTGTTTGAAGTGTTGGAGCTCCTGTGTGCTGCCGATAGTGAGGCTGGATTTATGGACCAGTCAGACTATCCATGATTCTCCCCAGTGAGATAGGACTTGCGGACCTGTGGACTGGATGAGTGCATGTGGTGATGGCAGGTTTCATGTTGCCCTTGTGTTAGCACCTTCTGGTGCCTCGTGTACCTTCTGTGGCGGTTTCTAGTTCCAGTTGGGGAGCTGTTTATGTTCGGTTGCGGAGGTGATACATTGGTGTCACAGTGGAGTTCTTTGAAGGTTCTGGAGGAGAGAATGCTCGGGTTAGTTTTGGGTGCATCCGTAGTGGAGTGCGGTACCAACCTTGGCCTTTGAGGTTCTGTAAGATGTCACAACTTATGTAGTGGCATCTCTAGTTAGGTAGGTGCGCGTATGCAGGAGCAGATATAGCAGTTAGAGCCGGTTGTGCAATTAGCGCCGTTCACACTGGAACTGCCATTAGGGCCGACAACGCCGTTAGGGGTCATAGGGCTCAAGGGGTAGAGTTTGAATTAGGGCACCTTGGAGGGCAGTTTTCGAAGTTGAGTCTTTGAGAGTGTGGCTATGGTGGATAGTAGCTAGTGCAAGAACTTGGAGTCTTTGAAGCACAAAGTGGGTTTGGCTTGACTGTAATCTCTCTTTTATGCTATGGTTATGAGCGGAGTGTCCTTGTGGACGTTTTGAGAGTAGAAAAGATTACTTCGAAAACTCAAATTGGATTTTGTGGTGAGAACTGTGAGTTCTTGGAGGGTTGAAGTTATTTTGGCAAGTTTGGATCGATGGTAGCTTCGATCTATTGGCTATTGAGTGTTGATGGAGTCCAGCCCGTGGTGGTGATCTAGAAGTAGAGTCGATTTGAAGTTGATCTTATCGATTTTGAATTTCTGTATTTTCTGTTTTAGTGTAAATCCGAATCATGAATTTTTTAGGGCGGAAGCGCTACTGAAAATTGACAAAGTGGGTCGATGTTTATAATTGTCTTGGGGATTAATTCAAGATTGGCTGAAAAATATTTTGGACAAAAGTGCTCAAAGTCCAAGATTGGTGTTTCGAAGTTTTCGGGCTCAAAATAGGAGCAGCAAGCTATCGGATTATCATATAGTGTCTGTTTGATCTGAAATTTGGTGGGATGATAGAAGATGTAAAGTTTGTAGTGCTGGGCCAAAGATGTTTAGCCCAAGGCTGACAGTGTCAAAATTGTGAAATTTTGACGTTTAGGGGTCTGAAATTGAAGTTGAAGATTTTCAGAGTCCCGCAAAAGTTTCAAACGGTGTCTGTTTGCAAAAAAAAAATTGCATTAGGGAGCAAATTGAAAAATGTTAGATGAAGGCAACACCTCACACAACCGGATTTCCAGAATCAGATTATCGATCTGGAGAGCATAAGACCTCCAAAATTATATTTTTGTGTTTTTAAATGCCCTTTTAAGACTATGTCAGTCTGGGTTGGGTTGGTTTGACCCCTTTGATGGATGTTTTTGAGATGGAGTTTTGTTTTTTATGTTTCTTGTGATTGATATACTTGCATCTTTGCTTACTGTTTGTGCACCACATTTGTTTGTGTTGGTACTTTATTGTTTGGAGTGTTGGAGCTCCTATGTGCTGCCGATAGTGAGCCTGGATTTACGGACCAGTCAGACTATCCATGATTCTCCCCAGTGAGACAAGACTTGCAGACCTGTAGAATGGGTGAGTGACTGTGGTGATGGCAGGTTTTACGTTGCCCTTGTGTTAGCACCTTCTGGTGCCTTGGGTACCTTCTATAGCGGTTTTTGGTTCAAGTTATTGTTTCTGGTTCTAGTTGGGGATCTGTTTTTGTACGGTTGCGGAGGTGATACATTAGTGTCATATTGGAGTTCTCTGGAGGTTCCGGAGGAGAGACTTCTTGGGTTAGCATTGGGTGCACTAGTATCGGAGTGCGGTACCAACCTTGGCCTTTGGGGTTCACAGAAGACTCTGATTTGATTTCAAAGAGTGATGGATCTGAGCTTGGTGATATCTTGGAGTGTGTACCCACACCGTTGTTGTGGGACATGGACGATATCTATGGGGCCACCAAGGGTCCTAGACGATATTCGGGTAAAGTTGGCACTATTGAGTTGGATGACTTCATCTAGGAATTTGACTCATGGTGTGATTTACAGCGGATGCGCGACTCTACTTTGTTCAGTCCGTTGATGGCTTGGAAGGGATTATTCTATCATTTGGAGGATATGCCGATGGATGATTATCATGAGTTCCGGCGTGAACACCTTGAGGAGATAGAGTTCTGGAGACAATACTGGTCTCCAACTACATCTCTATTACTTCGGGTACAGTGTTTGGAGGTGCAAGTTCATCCTCTGTACTTGGCACTGATGATATGGTTGGAGCTAGTAGAGTTGGAAAGAGTTCAAAGGTCCCAACCTTTAATCCTATTCTGGAGTTCTTCGCACGGTTGAGGAGAGACTACCAAGGGGTGAGAACTGATAAGCTACGAGGCTTGCATGAGTTTCAACGGAAGAATGGGGAGAGTCTTCAAGAGGCGTATACTCGAATGCGTTGGTTGATCAGTGTTACTCATGGGGTGATAGAGGCACAAGCTGTCCAATATTGGTATGGGATATTGGATAGCGAGTTGAGACATAGAGTGAGAGATGATACCTTACTACATGAGGCATCACCTACGTTGGCCATTGTGTTTTGTCTTGTTGAGCGTATTGAGCTCAACATGCAAGAAGAGAGGGTGGTGATTGTTGGGTTCAGCAAGGATTCACCATCTTCATCAACTTCTTCACGTTACCAGTCTACAACACAAACCCGGAGTGGTTATGGTAGACATGTGGGACAGTCTCGACCATCCGGACATAGTGGTGAAGGTGCAGCATCCAGACCATTGCCATCCTTTTCAAGTCAACAATCAGTGGTTGGGATGGTGTATTGGACATGTGGTGGACCTCATCACAAGAAGGATTTCCTTCAAGGTCGAAGTATGGATCCTGTTGGATCAAAATCATGTGAGCATTGTCACAGACATGGTCACATGATGGATCGATATTTTGATCTCCATCCAGAATGACGATCAACAAGAGTTGTCATGCCAGTCCCTGGAAGAGGACGAGGAGTTCAAGGTGGCAGGGGTGGAGGTAGGGGTGGCGGTAGAGGACCAGCCCCTACTCAAGTGTTAGCCCATGAGGCTAGTCATGAGATGAACATGGCATCTCGACTGGAGCAGTTGGAGTAGAAGATAGCAAGTATGGTTATAGCCCAACAAAGATCAAATTCTAGAGCTAGTGCCTCTACATCATATGATGGAGATGTTGTGGAGTACATGTGCGCATCGGCACAACCATGTGCAGTTGCTGTGACTTGTAGTGCAACACATACTACTGAGTCTAGAGGAGCGTCCGTGGAGTTGGATCCACAAAGAGGGAAGGCTAGTCGACAGGTTAGATTTCCTTAGTCTTTCACATTGTCAGAGGCATTGAACACCTCATCCATGGCTCCTAGACAACCTATTGGAGAGATGAGAGTGCAAGCCAATGTGTATGTACTTGGAGATGGAGCAAGTAGGGATCAACCATGAACATTGTCTGAGGTAGCATCCAGCACAATGTTGGGGACTGCAAAGACTCTTGTTCATTCTCTTGTTTTCTAAGCTAAGGATTTATTGGCGTTGGAGATGTCATTATCCCATGTATATGATTGGCAGCCACACTTTGTGAAAGCAAAGAAGATGTGTTGGTTGCTTCTAGTAGTGTTGATTCTAGGATCATGACAGCTACTAGTGGAACTTGGCAAGCTGCTGCCGCTTGAATCATGGAGTTACCAGCAAGGCCGACATAAGAGCGTACCAGGGTGTCACCAAGTGCGGTGATGTTGGATAACAGAAGTGGTGTATCTGTTCGGTCGGACCTTCAGGAAAGGTTTATCGACCTCAACGCATGTTGTTGAATTCTAATGCACAACCCCTTATGTTGGGTAAGGATGCACTACTTGGTCTTGGTTTGCAAAAGACCGATGTGGAGAGATGTCCATTCTAGATTCAGACATCTCTTGGAGGTTCTAGTGATGCACCGGCACCATACATCACCCGGATGGGGTTGACTTTGCAAGTGCAACCGGATCATGTCATGGATATCTCTACAACGCGAGCATGTGCGGTGGTTACACTTGCAGAGTCCTATGATGTATTGGTGGGTACGTCAGTGTTATATCTTATGGGGTTTAGCATTGATTATTGGGAGGAGACAACCTCTTATCAGCCAGGTTGGCAATCTTGTGAGGGCCGAGTGAGTCGATTACATGTACGATTCATTACCGGTTCTAGGCCTTTACCAAGTGGAGGTTTGGCATATGTTGTAGACTTCAGAACTTGTGTTACTTGGCCATGTGATTTGTTGGAGGGAAACATGGATGCTCATGATAGTCATGGTCGAGAGAATGTGGCTATCATGCCAAGTCTTAGTGGAGTAGTGTCATCCACGTTGGATGGAACACTAGGTATTTCATGTATGCACCTTGTAGGAGCATAGTTCTTAGTATAAGTAGGATTTTTTTTGGTTTTTGTAAATAAAGAGTTATATTCGGGTTCTCATGAGGGTATTCGTCCCAATATATGTTGGTTAGACATGAATATCATTGGGGAATTCACACTAGTGAATTACAAGGAAATTTAAGTGCATGTTTGGGCAACGGAGTGAAGAATTTTTGAGAGAAGGTCGATGCCAAGAAGTTGCGGAACCAGAGTGGCATGTGACCTCCGGGCTGACTCTCACTCCGGTTTACCTCCGATGGCTTTTTGAAAGCTCATCATGAATCTAGAAGGACTTAATCACACCCTATGACCATGACCTTAATGCACACTCTTACACAAACTCTCAAAGTCCAAGCTCCATTATGCACATTCTCACCAAGAGTAAGATATCACTCAAAAGGAAGTGATACTTTGGTAATCAAAAGTCTTCATTGAATCAAGGCTCCACTCAGAACATGACGTCTCCAAATACCAAGCTCCCCAAAACTAAGATCACCACACTATCTTCTCCCAAAACTAACTTCCATTGAAAACTACTTGAGAGGTGCTTCTTAACCTCTCTATATATACTACTTAGAATCTTACCCTAGTAACTACAATTAATCACCATGTAACTTCCTGTTGCCAAGTTTAAATGAGGTAGAGATCACAAACCCCAAGGAAAAGGGTACATGCCAACATGCAATTGGTCCACTTGGATCTTCTAGAAGCCCAACTACTCCCTAATTGACTTCTAGTGTACCAAGTCAATCTCGCCCCTAGATTTAAGGGTCTTCACCAAGTCCAACCTATGAAAATTAATCCAAGTCAAGGAAAGTCAAGATACCAATGTGATGAAATCTGTTCCTTGATTCCTACTAAACAACAAAATAGTAGTTCTCATCTACCACACCAAAAGTTACTCTATATTTTCCTCCAACTTAACCATAACTAGCTAAACATAGTCATGACAAAGATAAACTTAGTCACAATTTAGATATACTTACATTTTATCCTATATGTACAACCTTGGGTCTTACATTTACCCCGGAACCAAGATTTCATTCCGTTCTCAGAGTGAAAGAATCTGATCGTCGATGAAACGACTTCAACTTGTCGTGATTCACCCAGTCAAAATGTCTTCCTCCCAACTCCTTTAAATTGTAAGTAAAGTTCTCCCACACCTTGTGAACTATGAAAGGACCAAAGTACTTTGGAAAAAATTTCTTTCTTGCTCTCTTATATCTAATGGAGTCGTAAAGCATTACCCAATCAACTTCTTTGAAAATCTTCATTTTCTTCGTCCCAAGCCAATTATCATGATATTTCTTTTGCAATTGTAGAGCCCGCTCCACACGTACCATGGCCACAGCTCGAGACTCCTCCAACTCCAACAGTTGTTGATGATCCCCGTAGCATATCTCAACTAAGAAGTACTTTCCAAATGCTCAAAATACCCACAATTACAAGAGAACATGACCTTTCCCCTGGATTGTCACACTGCATCACATGAATTAGCATCCCCTCTATCAGAACCGACGACTATTACATGCGCAGTCGCCAACACTCGTGTCGACTGGGTGGAGACTCTAGAGGCTCATGTCTTCAAAGCAGATCTTCCTTGTAACATATGCAGATCCATACACACTTACGAAAAAATTCTATTGCATACTTCCTCCCGATTTGAAATTTAATCCATCTTGTGTGATAGATTGATTTAGTTTACTTTCTGAAGATTATACATGCGTTCAAAACCTGATTTTTGGATCCTCCTACAATTGACCTCACCTCACGTGAAATGAAAGCTCATGGTTGGAGTATGCTATCGTCCTTTAAGCTTGTGATTTATCACGTCCTATCCCTGCGTCGGTTCTCCATGGCCTTGCCGAATCTCCTTCGAAGTTTCGAGAGGGCACAACCTTTATTTCCATTCACAGAAATTTCACGCTTTCGGCGCTTGTGTGGGACATAGAACCTCCGGTGAGTTCCAGGTGCAGCTCCGAATTAACGAACTGCACAATCCTACTCTTGACCGTGGCTACCAGCTCCCTGGGTCCGGCAATACCTCTCAATACCGCATGAAGAAGGAAGACATTAAGATTCAAGTGGCGGACGATGGGGTCTTGAGCATCAGTGGAGAACGCAACAACGAGAAAGTGGAAATGATTGATAACTATCAAAATGATTCCCCATTCTCTTTTCTCATAATCATTTCATTATCTCTCTCTCTACCTCTTTGTAACTCTCTGTCTCTATCTTTAACTCTCTAGTGAAAAACCCTAAATTATGCATTTATGTTGTGGGCAACGAGTTTATATACAATATGAGTGTCCCAAACAAAATTTAGCTGTGGATTTGCGCACGTGGGTATGTGACAATAAAACTAGAAAGTGGAACTCTTGGCCATTATGTCATTTGGCCTGCTGTCCATGCCTCGTGCCACATATGCAGTGCAGTCCTTTTCAGGAGAATGCCTTCATATGCGACAGCTCCATACCCGGAGATTTGAGAAACAGTCCGGATGGAGACGTATAACTCAAGTAGTAACTGTGGCCCGTGATCAGAGAAGAAATCTCGTGTCGGGGTGTACACGAACTGGATGATTCCGCCCTTAAAAAAGCCTCCCAAGGTGTAAACATTCACTGATTATGCGTTTAGGGCACAAATGTGATTGACCAACGACGACTAAATAGGCAAGGGAGAAGAACATTCTGCTCGAAGTTGAGGGAGGTTCAGCCCTTGAGCAGAATTCTTCACGGTTGATCTCTATTACATGGAGCCCAAGGAATCATCACTTCTTTCCTGCAGATAGCAAAGTCCATTGTTTTCTGGAAGAGTTCCTTAATTGTAGAGACTGGTTTGCTTCCTTGTGATGAGATTGCCGGTAGGAAAAACGGAGGCAGCTGAAAGCTGAAGTTCTTGGTCCGTTCGTTCTCGCGCAGATCAGATGATTTCATGACGGTGTCCTACAGTTGAACCCTTCGTTATATACCCAGAAAGGTCCTTCTAGTGTTGTCCACTTTACATCAGGCGTTGTACGATTGTCCATGAAAGAAAGTCGAGACACTAACCAGGAGCGGGTAAGATTAATCCTCAAAATTTGCTGGATTCAGTCCCTCCCAATCAGGAAGTACATATATAACCAAGCCTTTTAAATCTACTTAGGACTATGGGATATGTGTCAGGGAGACCCGAGAAGCATTTACAACTAAATAAACTGTACAGGAAAAAAGGGATTTGATGTGCACCTCCTCGACTACAATTACGTGAAAAAGCGCGAGACAATCACTACGCGGAACGTCTCAGATCCCTGCTGAAGAATGACCATGCTGCTAATTATACTACACTTGCTCCTACTTTGTTAGAGGAAGCTTTTTTGGGAGATTGAAGGTTTTCTTCAAGTAATTAGAAGCTTGATCATCACCTCTGTAACAAAGAACACGTAGAATAGTGTTGGCATCTGTTGGACCCCATTCACCTGTTGTACGTGGAAGCACGGCGAATTTGAATCTGCTCGTAGAACCTACATCTGCTTCTGGATACTCGTCTCGAAATCTTTGTATTAGTTTCTCAGTTGAGAGATGAAACAAAGTCAAGACACCTCGAATCTGTTCCGTTGCACCGTCCACCAGATCCTGTGGCAAACCGTCTCCCTCACATGTGAAGAGATCTGTTAGGGCTGCCAAATCTTCTTCCAATATATCAGCGTGATAGATTGAAAATGCTCGAGAAGGGCCTCCAGCCAGAAGGACCAACACTAGACAATCCATGCAAGCTTTCATCAGAGCTCCCACGATCCGGTTTCGTAGGCGTTCAGCAGCAATATCTGCGATAATCCCGAGTTTTCTTTCAAGCTTGTCAATCACTTTCTCCATCCTGGCAATCTCCACACCTCCAGCATAAAGACCCTCCCAAAATATACGATGTAGGTCAAAGAAAACGACCCTGTAAGCAGAAAGCTCTATCAAGAACTGGACTCCATTTTCTAGCTCTCCTCCGACTTCCTTGAAGCTGCTGTGTCCACCGGCGACGGAGCTATCGTGACCGTTTTGCTCCATTCTGGATGGCGCCTCTTTCTTCCAACCGTATCTTAGCCTCTTTTCCATGTACTGCAGCTCAGTGCCTAAGTGATACAACGTATTGATGCGCACACAAATATTTTCTAGTTCCGAATGCCTCTCATTTGAATTACTTCCAACGTGTGATGCTATTTTACTTTTCTGGAGATGCAGCCCTGCTCGCCAGCCCCCTTTTTGCATGAAAGCTGAAGCGTTATATCTCGTAAGAGAAGGTAAAGATGGAACATACCGCTCCTTTTTCCCTGAATATTACAACGGCAAAAGATCGAATTATTAGTTCAGAGTCGTCTAAGCAGAGCTAGACGAATCAGGAATTTGAGCTTCAAGGAGCCACCACGAGAAAAGAGTAAGAAGACCCACCACATGCAGATATCGTTTTCTCACAATACAACCGAACAGCACTCTCCACGCCTGATACAAGCTGCTCGACATACTGGGGGTCCTGGGAGATTGGCAGGGCAAAAAATGCCTCCATGGTTTCCTCGATCATTCGCAGAACCTCCACAGCTGACGGGGCATAACCTTCCCGTGTAGCCTTAGGTTTCCACTCCTAAGAAACACGAAAGGCGAGTAAATGAGCAAACAGGGCTAGGACAAGGTGCGTTTTTTGCACGTTCTCTCTAATCTCAGCGGCCCACGACCAAAATAAGGAAAACTTCACTCAATCGTCGCAAAGTGTTCCGTCCTTTCGGAAGCTGACTTCGAACTTCATCAACTAACTTCACCGAACTCTCAACAACAGAGCTGTAATTAACAAGGAATTGAGAATCTTCCTTCTAAATGAATTCCAAACTATAAACACAGAAAGTCCTCAGACCAGGAGGCCACAGTACAAAAGGTTGCATGATCATCATTCCCTATGATTGCAGCTCCCTCCACCACCTATCCCTGGGCAGTTGAGTTAAGAGCAGGTTAAAATATGAGGAGAATCAACTACCTCGTTTTGAATGTTCCTGCCAACCCACTCTATAAGGTGTGCCAGGCCATTTTGAAGCCAATCCTTCGAAAGCCTTTCAATAGTAGTCTCGCACTCATAGGGTTGCATTTCACGCATCAGCCCCTTTCCCCCATCCTCTGCATCTACAGCATCTTCGACTGCAATCTGAACGAGGTCCTTCTCGAGCATATCAGCTCCTTGCAGAACTTGAAGCACCTCTGGACCGATGGTTTGGCGACCACTCAAAAACTGCTTTATCTCCCTCGCGAAGCACGCATGAAGTGTGGCAGCTGCTATACCTCCAGCGCATACATTCCACTGTTTCAGAACAGGGCTGAATCTCAACGTTTCTTCCTCGGCAAGCTGTCCGATGTCTGCTGCTAGAACCATCAAAGGTGGGCGAGGGACACCACCATTCTTGAAGGACCTCCTTCTTGAGTCTGTTGTTTCCATCATCTATAAGCCGAAACAATTCAAGGTGGTTAGCAAGTCATCACTCCGATCTACAATGGACTCCCCGGCCTCGTCTTCGACGAGGCTAACTAACTTCTGCTCACACGTCCAAAATTCAATGATACAACAATTTGACTCGCCCGGAGGAAGACACAAACTTACGAGTTTACAAATCACGACGAACCTGAGCGAACGCAGCTTTCAGAGATGATCTTATGTACAGCTCAACCTTCTCACTTTCATAATTAGAAAGATCCTTTTGTTTGCGCTGCGATTCCTGCTTGGCCTCCTCTGCAAGGATTCTACCTGCTAAGAGTCCAATCGACAGCAAAGCTTCCATGACTCCGCTAGCTCCTTTTGGAAATATCTCACGGTAAGCTAATAATCTTCTTTCTGCCCACGAGTGAATGCTTGTGAGAGCTGTCTTGAGAGCCTCTGCTCCTTCAACAACTACATTATTCTTGGCTAATAAGGCAACTTCCTTCATTAGACCTTCCGCAGCAGCCAGCAGGTCGACATCTAGTTGTCCAGTTGCAACAAACTGACTAAAAAGCACCCACATAAAGCAGAGATCGTGTAGCATCTGGTTGATACCCAAAATACCCCAGGTTTTCTTGAACGCTTCCAGTACCTCGTCTATCTCTTCAATTAACTGCCCTTCTTCCAAAGTGTCGAAGACGGATGACAAGAGCGTCAGGTAAAGATAAACATTCAAGGGGTATCCATCAGCCCAGTGTAGGTGAGGACTCGGGTGTTCCCCACTGACTGATCGTCCTGCTTTAGCCAATGCAGCCATTCTTAAGGCGCTCATTTCTTCACTACTTTTGCCAGTGTCGACGGAACTATCCTGCAGATCATGTAGCATTTTCTGCAGTCTCTGGTTCAGGGTTTTATCACCACCTTCCTTTCTAATTGAAGGATAGATCAGCAAACCACCTTCTAACACACGCAGCTGCCTTTGTCTCCATCGGCTGTAGTGGGCGGGATTCGCGAATTCTGAGGGCCCAATATTCTGCAAAAGTTCCAGCGGTACTAGCATGCACTCGACGGGCTTCCCAACCTAATGAGCGGACATGGAAACCATCAGCTTGAAGATTAACATATTCCACGATGAGTTAGAGAAGTGAAATGAAGCGCAACGTGTAAGTCTTCGTGCAAATCACGTAAGCTGTGAGAAAGCAAACACGAGCTTCGAACTTCTTAACACGCACAGACTGGAAAACATTCCGGTCCAGTACCTGCTGAGTGAAAGCGCGCAGCAAGCCTCTTCTAATTCGACTTTCACTCTCTTCGCTAATCTGCATTTGATACTGTACTATCTCGGCCGTTGTAGGGGGTTTCTTTCCCTTGCTCGCAGGATGCACCGATCGATCTTTCTTTGTTCCCAGCGCCAGAGCGGCCTTTTTAAAGCCCTTAGAAGTCAGAGAGGAGACCGTGGACAATCCCGTCCTCGACTTGGGAACCTGAGTTCGGGCACTGAGTGCATTGTGTCCGCATGCTGCCACGAACATCTCATAAGCAGTTTCTCTGAGATCGTCCTCCGACAGATCGAGTTCCAAATCTGGAAATGGAGAGTCTACAGGCGCATCGGAAAGAGAAAGAAGTCGCATAAGCGGGTCTGGAGCACTGGGCGCCATCTCTCACCAACTGATCGTCTCACGCTACGTACGCGTATCCTTCCTCCCTGATTTGCACCTCCACCAACAGGTTGCGGCTCACGCGACTATTGTCAACCAATCCCACTGATGCCAGTCGACCAATCAATCAATCCACCTGCTCAACTACTAAACTTAAAAATGTCCAGGCGAAATAACTCTCCGACACCTGAGAATGCCGCTGCCGATGTGGGGAGTCGAGACTCCTGCAAAAACCTCGACTTCCTGTAAACTTTTATGATCAATCAAAAGGTATTCACTAAATGCCACCATTTTTCTTCATTCAGATAAGAAGGACCAGACTATTCTTGTTCACTTGAGAGTATAATTAGGCTCTTTGCTCTCCTCTGGTCTCGCACCCGCACCCACTCACTTCCTCTAAAATTCGACTAATTAACTCTACGAGATAATACACTCACTACACAATGGGGTCTTCTACACCTTCACAAGCAGCAGCAGCAGCACTCAAAGGAGGGCCAGCACAAGAGAGGAGCTGGCGTGCACGAGAGACCATAATATCATCCACCCGGAAACCCGGGAGAGAAAGGGAGCTGCGAAGGCCGCCCAGCGGATACGAAGAAGATGCCGTGACTCTGTACTAGAGAATTGCATTCTCGCTCGCAGCGAGTCCACTTGACCGAGCCGTCCAGGCCTCGCCTGCCTGCCTAGGACCCTACCACAGCTACTAATAGCACTCTTCGTTGTCCTCCTCCTACTACTTCATTCACGCTGCCAAATCGTCCGTCGATAAAAAGCGCGTAATCGATTACCAGGAACAAACAATTGTGCTAATTCCCAACAGGGTCGCCGTCCCGCAGCTCCACATTCTCTAAGCCTCCTAAGCTTTGCACGCTCAAGAAGAGCAGAGGATGAGCCGAAGCGGCGCGCCGCGGACAAGATGGCAAATGTCACAAGGCCGGGCCTCTCTGGCGCCTTGACAATGCGCAAGGAAGCGCGGGCAGGCGACCTCGCGAGCTTCGGGGATCGAACCGCGTCTTCCTTAGGGAAGAAGGCCGCTCCGGAGGCGGCTCTTTGCCTGTTTCGGACGAGTCGAAACGGAGACCGCGGGCGGGCCAGGGATTCGACGACGCTCGTCGACATGGCGTCGCTGCAGCGACATTGCGTCACTCGCGACGACCCAAGTCGCGGCATCTACTGCTCTGACTGACTTTGACGGCTCAAACTTCCTGGCGGTTGGAGCCATGTATTCCTACCCGGTTTCGACCTTCCATCCTTCCACTCTGTTTCCCGGCTGACCTTAATAAACCCTCCAAGCTCGAGTATTCTGGGGTTTACTTCCTCAAAGACTCATCCTCTAATCATACAATCAATCCTGAACTCGATAGGCCGGAAAGGCGGAGTTTCGTCACTACCATTTAGAAAGAATGTTCATGTTTCACCGCATCAAGTTAAGTAGTATCGTGGTCATCGTATTTCTCCATTTTCGAATTTATATCATCTTTGGCAAAAGAGATTCATCAGACATGGGAATTGTTCAAAACATTGAAATGAATATACTGCTCCGTCAACGTCAGTTTGTGTGGAGGAAAATCATATGCTTCATTAGCAAATGATGTACATGAAGAGGAGCGAGTAAGACATCAAAAAGGATTGGAACACCCCATCAAGTGGACAAGAGGAAACCAAGCGGGTAGGGTGTGGCTAGCCCCAATAGCATCACAATGTGAAATATGTTTATTGTATCTAACATATCCTAACGATCTACGTACTATTACTTCCTAAGAAGTACCACCTAGATGTACTTATGTACTATATCAAGACTATAATATATATATGATGATTGTACATTGATAGTGAGAAGGCGTATTCTCTAGGGGCCTGTCAATTACAAAAGAGATGTGATTGACGGTCTTGAGATAAAAAGGTTACCTTCAAAGGAGAAATTGCTGACTTCAAGATTCCATTCGCCTAGTCTCCAGCAAAGAAAGAAGAGGTCGATTCGGAAAAGAAATATGCTTTTGTGCTTGAGATCTTCTTGTAATTTATCCTTGTTTATAAACTTTCGTTGTAACGATGCTGTCTTCTGAGAGACAAGACTTTCGAACACGACCTTGGAGAAACATGAACAACGACGAAGATCAGCCCGCGTGAACATACAAACCGAATGAAGGTCGGAACTCAACGCGCAGGATGTACCGTACTGCGAAACAAACAAAGTACTCGACTGTACCGTATCGTCCACAGCATCGCGCATCAGAAGCACTCAGTCAGACCTTCAGCGTGATGTACGGCTGAAGTTGTTTACAGCATTCTTGCTGCAGAGTTCTTGTTTGCTTGTGTCGCAAACCTTGTGGCCTACGTCGGGGCGACATTTGTAGAATCCATGCTATAAATATGGAGGAAGAAAACTAGACATCCGAGCCGTTGAAGGCGACAGTAGATAGCCAAAGACTAGGCTTGTCTGACTCTTGATCCGCGAGAAGAAAACATCTGGCAAAGGAATGTCCATATCCTAGAAGAGGTATCTTCAAGGCGACGAAAAAACCTGCTACAGAGGACTAATCTTAGGGGCGAACTGTCTGTGTATTGTCTACATCTTTTCGAAAGTCCTCTGCATAAAACAGTGTGGAAAAGGTCTCTGTTGCACTTAAGTGAAGTGCAACAGAGACCTTTTCCTGTGGTCTGCCATGCGTGCTATTAAATGCAGACTTGAAGAATTATCACTCATTTTCCACTAGAGAGAGAGAGAGTGTGTGTGTGTGTGTGTGCCCTTAAAAGCGCATCACTTTGAAACGATTGCTTGTGCCAAACAAAGCAAAAGAATGAGCTCACCACTTTTACAGCTGCTGATGATGGAGTAGATACATTTAAATTTGAGTTCAAGACGCTCCACTCAAACTCTATAATCTCTCGTCTTGAGTGACGAACGATGACAAACGATGACTTCAGCGTGTGCTACTCAGTCAAAGAAGAAGACATTCCGATTCACTCCATTGCAAGTGCTCATTTCGTCAATTGATCGTACCGGTCTTGCCTGCTTGGACTGCAAATAAGCCAGCATCTCCATCCGCAGTTGAAAGAACTTCTTCTAACTGGAAGCAAACATACTTGTGCACGTAATCTTGCCCAGCTCGCTCGTGATTCTTCCCGGTCCGGTCAGAATGAAATCTGCACATCTCGAGGGCCATTTCAACTAATCAACATTTCGATAATCAGGACGGGGCTCCGTTGAGGACGATAGGCTCCACGCTGAACGTGGGATGAAACCTCGCAAAGCATTTGATTTACAAAGATTTATTTAATGAAATGACAATGAAAAGTATGGGAAGACCCCATAAGTTATAGAGACAACAAAGCATCAACTAACATGATTGCTCTCCTATGGATTGCAATTTCCATTTATCAATAGAGTACTCTCAATAGAGAGTACTCTATTGAGAAATGGAAATACAATATCTAAAATTGGCTACACAATAATCTAAAGAGAATGATACCCCATGCCGCCTAGTATGTAGGCTCTCGTGTACTCCCTCATGAACATGTCGAAGTCAATATATATAGTTCCATATAATTCCAAAGCTAGAGGAACAAAGAGTTGACCTCTCTGCATACCCCTATACTTGGACACCTTGGTTGTTGCTGCTCCACTCGCCGCATATCCTGAAGGATGGGTGATCACCCCGTTTGAAATTATGTAACTAGTATGATTGGTAGCCACCACATCTGCCATAGTAACTTGGTACTCCCAAACCAATTATATGTCCGATACCCACATCCCTAATGGCATCAAGGTATCTATCCTCTGCCCTCCGAATGGGCAATGAGTCATATGAACACCTGCTGCATCTAAAGTGATATCACACTAACATGTGAATAATGAAAATATAGATGGATAAATCAAGCCAAGACGGAATCTCATTGCTGTAGAGAAAGTAGTTGGTGCAAATAATCAAGATATAGATGGATGGACCAAGCCAAGACGGAATCTCATTGCTGTAGAGAAAGTAGTTGGTGCGAGTTGGAAAGCCCATATGCATGGTCGAGCCAAGATCCACGAGCTTGCACCCTTGCCGGAGCAAGAACGTAGACAAGTCCTAGTATTATAAAGAATGGTCGGATCCACTTAGAGTGAATGTAAAACCTACTGAAACTATTGGTCCATCAGGATAGATTGTAGACCTCTAGTCCAATTGATAGTCAAAGAACTTGCATTGGAAGCTAACCATTCCCACGACCCAATCAATATACCTGAAACGATCAACAGGGAATCGATGTAAACTACATGTTCCCCAAAGTGACAAATGTCAAAGTGCACTCCTATGTGTGCATCTCAAGTGGTCCAATCACGTTGACACACACACCAGACATGGTATATCACGTACCGCTTTTGGCAGCCCCATGAGGCATAGTGAAACTATAGCTAGCACACACAACACTCCATCATGTATCTACTCCCACCATTAGAACCACAATTCCTTGACAACTCAACCCACATGGGGAAATGGTAATTACAAAAATACTAAAATATAGAAATACTCAACTTTTTATTTTAATATCCATAATTTTTGAACTAAGTCCCAATAGAACCAATGTATGAAAAAAAAAATTTTTTAAATAATCCACCCATATGTCCAATTTGAGAAAATTCAATCAAAACCCTAAAATAAAATAAAAAATTTCAAAACCCTAAAAATAAAAAAATAAAATCAAAACTAAAAATAAAAAAATCATTAATGTATTTTTCATAATATTTAATTTAAATACTAATGAACCCAAATTTAAAAACAACCTCTATTACTACAACATTATCCATTCACTCTCTGAGTTAAACAAAACATAACCTTCCAAAATGTGAAGAAATGATTACTCTCCTCTCTCCCTCAAACGAGACGAAAAAAACAAAAAAATATTTATTCACCTGTTTGCTTGTTGTCGCCCACATGCACAAGAACCTAAACTAATTATAACTACCGTAGATTGCTAGTACGGGAAGACTAGATTGCCTGACGAGCCTCTGATCTGATCTGGAGCAGCAGCAGCAACGGACTCTGCACCCTAAACTCTGCAGCATGCCCGGTTCTGCTGACAGGGAATGGAACTTTCTCCATTCCCTGTCAGCAGTAAAGCAACTAACAAACAAGAAAGAAAACAAGTGTGGCGCGGTCCACCTGCAGTCGACTTTGCCGACGCACCGGTAATTATGAGATGATCTTGCTCTAACAGGAAGGTGGCGGTGAAGGGGAACAGAATTTGCATTCCACGCGTACTGTAACTGGAGCATTGGGTCCGATCGATTCCGTACAAAGTTATTAGGACGGGCAGCGCGGGCAATCAAGTCTAAATTCTGTTCAGGACTGGACTGGTATACATACGGAGATTTTGTACAAGTGGGTTTAAAACCTCGCATGTGAAACGGCTGCCACTTGGGAAGGGTGTCAATCTGGTCAGTGAGTGACTGTGGCTGTGAAAATGCATCCATGACAAGAGACTGGGGATGACAGCATACAGCATTGAACTGATCCAGTGGGAGGCATCATGGTTTTCCTACCGGAGTGCCACTCTCGGCTGGAAAGTATCTCTTACTTCGATCGCTCTTCTTTTTCCACTTTACCTCCATATCATATTTACACATCCATTCGAAAATCATGTAAGGCGCCGGGATCCTGGCCGACCTCAAGGGACTATCTCTGACGGCAGAATGTGCTCCCTTGCCGGTCTACAGAGAAGTCTATCCTGGAGCTTTGGCCCGGACAAAATGGGTCACACCAACGCTATGGTGTGACCCAAGCTATGGTCACACCCAACGCTATGGTGAGGCAGAGTTACTTGGGTCACATCATAGCGTTGGTGTGACCCCAGTAACTCTGCCTCAGAGCACAACGAGCTCCAATGCAGTACATCCACGATGCGAATCGGGAGCATCGGTATTGACAGCTGTCGGACCCATAAACGTCGACCCTTGATATGGACCCTGAACCAGGATAGGTTCAAACACGCTTTTCAGGTCATACATCGACATAATCAATTCACGTGTAGAAGTGAAACATTGAACCCAGAGTGTGACAGTTCTCAGTTCAGTGCTCCAATGTCCTATGGGTGAGAGTACTGTGTCATTCATCGTTGGCAGGGTGGAAAACGGAATGATAAGTCTAGAATTTAGTTCCATTAAATGCGACAATACGTTATACACATCTTGCTCTATTATAGAACCTCGCCCAGCAAAAACATCTTTCGTTCACTAATCTAAAGCTGTGAGAACGTGTGCTCCAGCAGAGTTAAGTTTCAAAACAAAGACCTGGTATAAGAACGTCGCTCAGTGCAGCGCTTTCAGCCAGATGGTATGTGTAAGTTCCTTACGGAGACTTTCGAACACAAATTTTACTGTATGTGTCTATATCGATTTCAAACAATAAAGACCTGAAAGTTCACATGACTTTCAAGTTCTAAAGACTTCACGCACCATTCCTCACGGAGGACTGCTTCCCTCACCACAACAACAACTTTTGTCAGTGATAACATGTTCCCATTCTGCAAAAACCTTAGGAACGTGATGTACTTGCTGCTTAACCATGCCGCTTAGAATTGTTAAAGTAAATGAAGTCCCATCATATTTCTCCAGTATGGTAGTCTTGTGAACAAATCATTGAAAAGAGAGATCGTTGTATTGAGACTGTTCCATAACAGGAGTAGACGCCCGCCTTGTATGCTACTCATAGTGGAGGAAGACATCGCAAAATTTGCAGAATGGATGCCGCTTAAGAGACGTCTTTTTCCATTTCCTTTGAAAAATCAAATCACAGTAATTACAGGTGGTTTAGACTAAGTCTTTCTACTCTCGTTATAATTGTCCTCGTAATCAAGAAAATCAATCTAACTGCACAGAGATTGATCATTCCCAAGCTTCCCAAGATTTGATTCAGTTCTCTGCAGAAGCAATGAGACATAAGAGATGAAAACGAATAAATGATCAACAGGAATTAGTTCACCTTATTGACCCTAGTACAAGTTAGCAGTCAGGATGGCACAAATGAAGGTGGCTTTTCCGAGAATTCGGAAGCCTCACACCATCTCTTTAACATCTCCCAGCAGCTCACTTGAAAACTCTTGCATGTGAGAACCACCACCACTTCATCCATCCTCAATGGGTTGGACGTTTCATACAAAAAAGCACCCAACCCCAATGCTTGAAATCCACACACAAAGTGTTCAGCCGTCGACAAGAACCCGATTTGGCTACACCAACTAACTGCAGCAAGCTGACTTTTGCTTGCCCTTGCTGGGACCCGGGTCAGGCTTGTTGATCTTGATGCTGGGGGCCTGCAGACAAACAACGGATGCTGAGTTTCACAGTTGAAGAACATAGCATGTTAGCCGACCAGAAAAAAAATTTGTTTCAAACGACACAACTTGATTCAAATGTGCATACGCAAAACGATACACTTTAGTAATACCTCGGGCTTTGAGTCAGTTTCTGCCAGACGTTGTTTGATATCTCTTGCTATGCAGTAAAACACATCCTCAACGTTTAAGTTCGTCTTTGCACTCTGCAGGACCCGGAAACAATATCCGATGAGGTTAAAACTCTGACGTTCTCTGAGAGAGTGAACATCTAAGTTGGCGACTACACTACACACGTTGGTGTTGAAGGTTACCTGTTTTGTAAATCCACTCCCCTTTTACCACCTAATTAACCAAGACACCAAGTCTCCATAACACGACTGTTTATACCTACTAAGTAAGTTGGTTGCCGCTAAGATTTCCAAGTATAAACTAAACTAAACTAAGTAGGAGGCATATTCAACACAAAGTCTTCTCCTTGCAAACTTCCTCTCCTAAACAGACAAACAGAGCCCAAGAACAACCAGGACAGGCAAAATAGAGGCACAAGTACACCAAGAGATAAAACCGAAAGATTGAAATCTTACAGTTTCAAAAAACTTGATTCCAAACTCATCCGCAAGTGCTTGACCTCGGGCAGTTGTGACAGCCTGCACCAACACATCCATATCTTAGAAGTGAACTATTGACGGCGGAAATGTACCTGTGTGGTAGAAGGTGGGCAAAAGCAGCTTCTAAGCTGCATGAGTTAGATAGACATATGTTTCCGCCGAGTCTTTCTGGCAATCGATTAGAATGAGTGAACGAATCTGCGGAGAATAGAATCTACATTTACTATGTGGCTCTAGCATGCTTCTAACCGGCAAGTTGCAAGTCTAGAAAATCACATACCCTTTTGCTCTCGTCCATATCAGCCTTGTTGCCGACCAAAATCTTGTTGACGTTGTCTGAAGCATGCTGCTCAATATTTCTGATCCAGTTTCGAATATCTGACATTTCACATCCACACAATTAGCGACATACTAAAGGGTCCCCAAAATCCTACTGCCCTTCAGTAGTAACTCTCAACTGATTTCTAAAGAATGCGAAAGACAGACACCAGTATACATGCTATTACTCAGGTGTTTATAACGGTGCTAAGATTTCACATCATTTAACTCCTTTAACTATGAGCCACCGCGGCCCCTAATGAATCCAACCAATATCACACTAAGGAGGCGCAAAGCGTTTTTTTAAACATGGTTATGGAATATTCAGAAGATTTTTGCTTACACGAGATAATGGTCTTCTCTCCAACACACCGAGACATATCCACAAACCAGATCGAAGTGGCAAAGGAATCCTCGTTCATACTTACAGATTCCTCGCTAGCTACAGATAAACGTCATTACTGCTAAGAATGCTCACTCGAGCCATCCACAACAGAAGAAAGTCTTGGAAGGGTCAAAAAGAGTACTGTTGAATGAAGACTCGTCCGTCACATCGTAGACAAGCAGGATTCCCATAGCTCCTCGGTAATAAGCTGCAAAACAGTAAATGAAGTAAGCGGCAGAACAGTGCACAGAAAGATCCAACATATTTGAAACTCAGATTACTGTTACAGAGATGCCGTCAATGCTAGAGTGTCCGACCTCACCATTAACGATGTAAAGAGATAGCCTTAAGAGTACAGAGTACTATTTTCAACAATTACATGAGCGGTAAACAATTCCATCCATTCAATCAGAGGCAATTGATATAGAACCTGTTGTGATGGTTCGGAAACGCTCCTGACCAGCCGTGTCCCATATCTGGAGTTTGATACGTTTACCATCGAGCTCAATTGTTCTGATCTTAAAGTCGATCCTGAGGGTGACAAGAGGAGCGGAATATCGCCGTTAGAAGGACCAAGACATTAATGAAGTGGGCTGGAATATAACTCACATTGCAAAAATGACGTACAAGGCATCCAGTCTTACCCTATGGTTGTGATGAAACTCGTAGTGAACGAGTCATCAGAAAACCGCAGGAGCAGACAAGACTTTCCGACACCTGCAATGCAATCAAGATCATATTACCCCACCATGGCTAAGTCTGATCCTTCACGTACATAAGTTGAATCGGCTACCTCATGAAACCAAACGCGGCAAATCCATAGCCATGGCGTACTTAAACTCATGTCCCGATATCAAGAACTTGCTCCAGAGCAGTGTGGTATCAAACGCCATACGGGGCTCGAGTACATGGAAGCACTTTTCAATCCTACTAAGGACACGGTTTCCTTGCTGGAAAACTTCGGAAAGCATCCTAACAGCATACCCAATCTGACAATGCGTCTTCGGTGATCAAATGCATTCCTACAAAATTTCCGAGAATAACCCTTCACTCACAAATCAGGAGGCATTCATGGAGGAATGAATCACGAAATCAGCCGGAATGGACGTACCACTGTCTCCGATTAGTAACAGCTTAATGAGATAGTCATAGTCAGCCCGGGCTCTCGCTGCTCCTGCTGCCATCCCTTCTCCCTCCCCTAAACTGCACCACTACGTTCCCTCCGTGCCGATTGAAGGTATATCCTCCTCTCTTCAGCCTTCCTCTGCTATTGATTATACCGATATCCAGGTCCTACACGTTCGAAGCTGCCAAAACAACCGCACTCAAGCGCCTCAAACAGATGCAACAGGAGACAGATTTATTCACAGCAATCCCTAGAACCAGATTCCTGCTCAAACTTGAAAACTCTCGTCCAAAGCCACTGATCGATCGAATCCACCAGAGGCTCGGCAAACACTCACCCGCAACAACCATCCGCCCTCAGTGTTACAGGATCCTCTCTCTTCCCCTCCTACCTGTCGAGCCAACCTTCCGTTTCGCGGCAAACAAATCTGTTCCGTAACTCAAATCGCTGTCTCTGTGCCCTACCCTAAACCGGCCAGACTCGACTTGCGTTTGTTCTCCTTCCCTCTCCTCTCCTAGGCGAGCCCTCGCGCCTTATTCCACCGTTTCTCCTCTTTAGCATAAAGAAAGGCCAAAATCTCCCAGCCGCACCTGGACACCTGATGTATTCTCTCCGACTACCACCTCCTCCTCTTCCCACCACTTCTTCTGACGTCCCGCTGGAATGAACCTCTTCCAGATCAATCAATCTCCCAACCGATAAATCAATCACCCAATCTACCTAACGTTTTCTCCTCCCTTGTAGGATTCGATCCTCTTGCTACGACCAAAGTCACTTCCCTCTTCCTCTCTTCCTATCTCTTTTATCTCTCTTTCCTCTCTCTTCCTCCTCTCCCTCTCCCTCTCCCTTCTAGAAACGCTCGTTCCCTTCCACCTCAAGCAAGCAGCAAACAAACAATCTGTCCGATGTACGCAATCGCCAATCCTCTCTGCCTGACTGCCTGCCTGTCTCTCTCTCTCTCTCTCTCTCCGGGAGAAGGAGAAGATGAAGAAGAAAAAAAAGCAGGAAGATGAATAAGAAGAGAAGAAGAATGCAACAAAACAAAACCACTCTCTCTTTCCTCTGACCCTGCCTTTCTCCCCTCTCCACTCCTCTGCTGTCCTGTGTATCTGCGTATCTGCCTCTCTCTCCCTCTCTCTGTGAGCTTCCTGATGCTGCTGCTCCTCCTCCCTGCTCCTGCGTGCCTTCCTTCGTTGGCTCGTAGTCGTCCTCCTGCCACCTCTCCTTCCACTCTCTGCGCACAATTGACGACAAAAAGGGGAAGGGCAGGAACAAGAGGACAACAGCGCCACTGGTCTTCTATATCATCACTGTAACACGCCCCACTCTTCCCCACTTTAGCGCGCCCGCTATTTCCTCCTCCGTCCGCTGCTGCTCTACAGTTGCCCCACGGTTATGTACCGCGGGTTCTTTCACCTCTCCCTTTTTCCCTTCCTGCTGCTCTCTTTCTTCTTAGTCCATGTCGTCGTCGTATGCAGCATCATTGCCATACGGTACATACCTGTCCCCCTCCTTCCGCACCGTACGTCCATACTGTACTCTGCTTATCATTCCACTGTATCGTACAGTATACTCTTCTTTTAATACTTGCATTTTCCGCATTTAATGCGTAATAATCTGCTCCCTCATCTGATTTAACATCGTCAGCCAGCAGCACGAATTTCCTTCCCAACTTTATAATCACTCTAAACAAATTTCGATGCAGTACCGTGCGAAGGTTGAATCCTCTGAAGAGGCTCCCTCGCGAGTTTGGGAAAGATGAGGACACCAAGTAATATAGCAAAAAGGATGGGCAGACCCCATCGCGAGTTTAGGTACCTTATCAAATTGCAAGATTTGAGAAAAAAATGACATACCCCGACACACACAAAAAAATGGAATGTTTTGGCGTTCTATAGAGATTCTAGTGACTTGAGAAACATCCCACCAATTTTTTATGTGTAGCGTGAGACACATGATCATGTTAACAGTAGAAAGAGTATCAGTTCTAGATTTCAAAGAAATCACTTTTGTGATTTGCGGTTACAAAGTGAAAACGTATAATTATTCTTCCATAGTATGTAGCATACGGCATGAAAATCATCAATATATACCACGGCTCCTGAGCCTAGCGGTATCCAGATCACAAAACATCCATCAACGTGCAGTACCATTTTCGATGGAAGGTTTTACAGTTTGTCAACCTCAGGCGAAATGCAAACTTGCATTCTGGAACGTACTTGCTTGCAGAAAACCCAAAAGGCCTTCTCTGGATTATTGAGTGTCTCGTATCGGCTAGTTTAGAGTGCTGACGTCAATGGCCACTTCGTTATCCAATGAACATCATCTTCCCCTACCGTCGAAGTTTGTGAAAGCTTCGAAAGAGAGGAAACTTTGCAGCAAAATGAAGAAGTTGACCATGTAAACAGAAGGCCAACAATCCAAGGTATGTCATTCTCTGGATAAACTAGGTTATTCAAGTTCTGTCTGTTTGTACAGCGTCCGTATATAGAATACTAGGTGTCATAAAGTGGTCTCATGGTAAAGAGAAATTCTCTTCATTCCAGTTCGTTTCATGTAGATTGGACTTGCATAGTAACCATAAGACAAAGAATGTCATAGACTGTTTGTTTGTTTGTACTACGTCCATACTATGTGTGCGTTGTAAGATTGTCCGTGGACTGAACAAGCCTGATCTGTGTGTTTGGATACGAATTGTTACTGCTGAGATTGACCGTGTCAAGCTATCGAGCCTCGGTAACATTTACCAAGATACGGATGCAGTAGCAGGCTCCACAGTCAATAGACTACACTCTATTGTGGACAAAGCACCGTGTACTTACGTGCTTGTAAGTAATGTGTCTTTCTTTGGGTTCTCAATATAGAACAACTTTGGTGTTCATGAAAGTATAGAGTTTAACGATACTCCAGTGGGATTTTATGGAGTGACATAAAAAATTTATCAAGTGCATGTGTAAGATATTTTATAATATTTATTACGTTATGATCCTTCTTTACAGTTGTATGGCAAGATACGGCCAGCTCTATTGTCCTATGTTTTGTGTTTCATAAACATTAGAAGCTATTATGGTTTTACTTTTTATGAGATAAGTGTCCTAAAGGTTAAACACAAGTTAGTCAATATTCTGGACAGCGGGCGCCACATAAAGGGACAACCTTAGTTATGTACTATAATTTTGTTATATAATTTTAATGCTAAATTTTTATATCGATCTATTTCAAAATGGCTTACAGGTTATTGTCAGCACATGTCAGTTTATAGTTTATGGCAGAGAGCAACAAAATTGTTCTGTTTTGATTCTAACCATCCCATTATCATTTCTTGGAAAAAAATGTAATTATTTGGATCAGAATTATTTCATTGCGTACTGTTATCGTGTTATGTCGCTTTTGGCTGAAATGTTTTGGGCATTGAAACAAAGTCCGTATGATTTACCATTATGTATACACATTGTGCATATCATTCAGATCTGAAGTTGTTTTACGAACACCCTTGTGAATAAAAAACCGATCATGTCAACTTTGATATTCTACTGTCACCTTAATATTCCGCGAACACATAGTCATTAAGCATCTCAGTGGTAATAAGATATTAAAATTAGGAATTTCCTTTTGTGAAAGGGGAGTCAAGATCACGTCAGGTGTAATCATATTTTATTTCACCGAGCATCATTCACTTAGTCAACTTCGGCATCTCACTACTTATACTTGCACATGGAGGCAGATGGGAGCGATTTCCAAATAAGATTCTTTTAGTGGGGTGGGGGAGGGTGTGATGAAGGGATGGCGGGGGAATACTCACTTGGAGTAGAAAGGAGCATTTGTACAAAAGCTTATTGGTATTATGGAACGTTTTGTATTAAGAAAAAGAAACATAAAAAAATGCACTTGAAGTAATTTTCCAAAAGTATTGTGTGTCGTCCACGTGATTTTATAAATACTCTTCAAACCTATATGCTAATTGTAAAATTTTTTTAATTATGAAGAGTATAGTATAATTAACGATCATTTTCATGTTAAAGTTTTGTCTAGTAGAATCAATATATGTAGCATGATGGATTTAACGTTGAAGACATAACTTAATTATGATCTTCCTACTCAAATTTCTTCCTCATGTATTATTATTAGTCAGAAAATTCCATTTAGCTTGGGATGAGTGAACATATCATAATCCACATGTGATAAGAATGATAGTCATCTCTTCATTTCTCTCAACAGATTTAAATCATAATTTTATCCATGAACAAATAATTACTGAATATATTTACATATACACACAATAATCAATCATTTTCAGATATCCTCATGACGATTTTTGTATGCAATAAAGCAGGAAAATGCCATGATTGGTCCTTCTTGGGGACTGGCCCCATGTTACCCGTTTGGCTTCATCCTTGAACCACTTGACGGGGTCTTCCCATAATTTTTTGTTATTTTAATGTATAATCTTACAAAAAATTACTTGGATGAACAAAATTTCTGTAAACATCAGAACTATTTTAAAAAAGACGAGTGTGATAAAGACTGCATTCATATTTTGTTATTTTCAATATTGTAATCTAATTTCAAATTCATCTCACATCTCAACATGAGAGAATAGTTATGAGAGAATACAGTACATGTACAAAAAAAATTAGTTTCGAATAAAGAGTTGAAAATAAAAGGATGCGATACAGGTTCCAGAGATTCTAGAAGATGGCAAGTCATACGGAAGGAATCATTGTTGCAAGTAAGGGTAATTATATTTTGACATCCCGAAATACACAACCAAGTTTCAACAAATTCATGGTAACCGAATGTGAACGGATGATCAAAACATTAAATATTAAAAGTTAAAGATCCTATATGAACGATTTGATTTGATGTCTTTCTACATTTACAATTCGAGTCATAATCCCAATGATGATATCAATGATTACCACATTTAATGCCCAGTGTTAAAAATAAAGGACTTACATTCTACAGGTCGAATTATTTGGTTCCTAATCCTAGCGGATATCATATGATAGATAGGTAGCCTTGACAATATTATCACAGCAAGCATGCATTTGATTTATACTCGCCCAATCCATATTATATCAAATTATATAAAGATATAAAAAACAATATGCAGTAAAAATATTCATGAATTTGAGCAAAGGCGTTCCTAACCTTCTTGTTTTAGTAGGACAGTAAAGGACGCACTAAAAATGTTTTAGTTAGAAATGGTTCTTTTGGGTATGAAATCTTGACCTACTATACTTGATCTAGAATATGTTTCTGAAGTCGAATTTTCAAGCGAAGTACATGTGCCGGGATATACAACTCGACGGTGGATATACCCGTTGGTAATCTTCATTTTGTTGAGTGGATTTACACCAACCTACATGTTCCATAGGAAGGTGAAGACGTAATATAAAAGTCATTCTTCGTTTCTTGGGTTTTCTTTGCCAAAAGCTTGCAGTCACAATGACATGCATGATACGTTCATGTCAGATGATCGAAACTGTGTATGAATACACGGCAGTAAATTACTCCGTACATTCACGCGAATACGATAGTGGTAAGATATTACAGTTTGTAGAAGTAAGTAATATACATATTTAACTGACAGCTGTAAGAAATCAGGAATAGAGTGCAGTGTGCACCAAAGATGGAGGAAACACGAAATGAGCTGAAATGTAGCGAAATGAATTCGGAAGAGGTGATGATCGGGGAGTAAACTGCACATGGCGGGTGGGTTGCAGATGCCACCTGCAGTCAGCCTCGTGACTACAACCGCCAGCTGGTCTTCACGAGAATGCCCGCTCCCCGCCCGCCCGCCCGCCGTGTAAAGTCTCCTACCGGTCCCGCTAAACTTTCACGGTCCGTTAAATGATCTCGGCGGCGCCTTGTCCCCGGAGCCAGAGATGCCGGAAATGTTGGCCTCGGCCGATCGATCCGAATCGTCGAAGGGGCCGAGGCGCGGACTGCCAGCTCCCGCGGTTCTTGCAGCAGCTGAGGAATATGGAAGCAAAGCGTTGAAGGGTTTATCGAGTTCGAACTTCGAAGTCTGGCCAGCGAGAAACTCTGGCGCTGGAAGTTGATGAGACCTGTCGACGTGGATCGTTCGGGTGTTGGAGGTGGAGGATTTATAACAATTTAGGCTGCTTGATTGTTTCTTGAGGAATCTTTCTTTTGATCCTTAGGTCCGCATGAGTATGTTTTCACACACTATTATCTTGTATATTCCTGAATTAGGCATCAGGTGATACGAGTACGTTTCGTACTTTTTATCACCAGAGCCGATCAAGCTGTCCTCACGCACGTCAAATGCGGTTTGCAATTGCTCTATCTTGTTCTTTAAACTCTTGTCTTCATCTTTGTTTTGCGTGTCTCAAATAGCAGGGTACTTTTTGGGATGAAAACAGCGAATGACTAAACGGATGGCAAAACATGTGTTAATTTTGATAGATGTCTAACTTGACAGACATACATTTAGGACGGTTGAAAGACGGAAAGACATGAGACGGAGGGCAGCAGTGGTCGTGCTGGGTGATATAGGGCGATGTCCACGAATGCAATATCATTCCATTTCTCTTTCAAGACAGGTACGAGGGTCTAGCACTTCGTGCCCACGTTGCGGTTGGCGAAATTTGGATCATCTATTGCGCAATTGTCGCACAATTGCATAACGCATAGAATCTTCACTGATGATCAGACGGTTGTCCTTGAATTTGACAGGCTGAAATGGAGGTTGACATAGTTGCTTTCTCAGGTAAGTGATTAAATGATATGCTCACAAACGATGTGCTTGTAATTTTTTGTGCTTCAGCATCGTTCTTTAACTCAAAAGCTCATGAACTTGGCCACGTCATTAACACGACACAAATCTTATCGAGAAACCTCAGGTTGAAAACGGCAACTGCTTGATTTGTTAGGTCATCGGCTTTAATTTTTTTATCCTTACTTCAGCCGAATAATGAGCCAAAGGCTGGATCACCATTCTAGTTTGCACTGGAAGATTGAAGTAACTAAGACCAAGAATACGAGATTCTACACCATTTTTCGACATTAGAGCGAGCAGATATACAAGATTTGAAGCCTTCGTACTTTCAACTCTGGATGCAGGCACCGAGCCGCATATGGCACTATTGGAGGATCCTCACATTCATCTGCATTTGATGGTGAGAAGTCGTTCCATATTTTGGTTTCACCTGTTTCCTATCTACTTTTTGTTTCCTCCATCTGTGTAGCCTCTCTGCTTTGGCAACGTTGGTCAGAACAGACTTTGATATCTTTTTTCTCCGCTCATGTGCCTTGCAGAAAACGCCATTTCCAGCAGGTTTACCCAGACTTCTGTATTTGCTATTGTTGCCCGTCAAAGTAATCATACAATTCATTACTCTGCTATGGGTTCTCTTGAGGCAAATACCAGCACCGGATGTGTTCCTGGTACAGGTATGTCATTAGCTGGAGTTTAGTATCTAAAAAACTGAAAAACATATTTTCCAACTAGCTGCTCTATTTGTGCATCTACCGATGATTTGATCGTTTCGACGATAATATTACGGTTATGAGATGTCAGGGAAGATGATACTCTTGAAATATTTCGTGTAGAGGGAAGGACCACTTGTAACAATCTTATAGCAGATCAAGTTTGGACTAGGCCTTGGTCTTTGCAGCTGCACTATGCGATCTTGGCGCAAAGCCATCATGTTGCCCTGCCTTTAAGTACAGTAAGCTGAAGACTGAGAAGCAAATGGTGACCAACTCCGAACATAATGCATAACCTTCCTCGGCACATGGACTTCGTGATCCTTGAAGCCCTTGGACACGCTGATTGATCTAGACTTGCTGAACTCTTCTGATTCTTAACCCGTTTGGAATGCAGAATCCTCCATCGATTCCTACTTTAACAGTCGTCAAGTGGGCATGCTGGATACGCAAAGCCGGTTTCATCATCGACTGGCATAATTTTGGCTACACCCTGTTGGGTTTGAACCTTGGATCCAGCCATCCAGTAGTGCAAATTCACTTTTGGTAAATAAGTGCGGAGATCATTATTGACTACCGTGGACACTTTTTTATTAGTTCGAGTGCTCAACGCTATAAACTACTCACACTATCTATGTTTTTTCTTAATAATTATCCTGTGTTTGGGTGTCTTGTCCAGGTTTGAACAGCGCTATGGGAAGATGGCTGATGGATTTTTATGTGTCACCAAAGCCATGCAGCATGAGCTTGCTCAGAATTGGGGCATAAAGTGAGCCTATATTCTGCCTGCAGGAGTTAGATTCAATTGCGTATTACCTTCAGTTTGTGTATCTTGGAGGTCTTCTCTATGTTTTGATTGTGAGACAAAAACTAAAACATACCCCTTGTTGGGACTGCGTATTGGACTGGAAATAATTATCGTATTTCTGCTGCAGGGCCACGGTAGTATATGATCGCTCTCCTGAGTTTTTCCGTCCAATCACTCTGCAGGAGAAACACGAGGTATAGTTTGAAGTTTGGAGAAGGTGCTGCTAAGTGTTCCAAGCCGGTGAAAATCACCTTGTGAAGATGTTCACCAGAGACGCTGCCCGCATAAACTTCTTCGTTCGTGAAAGCAAAGTTCATTTTACATCTGGAATACAGACCTTCGGGTCAGTGTGACGGAATCCTTTCGTTTGTAGCTGGTCTAATTAGTGTCGGTGTATTATGGACTACAGGAGCATTTTCAGATAGTGTATTAAGTCTTTGTGTTCTTCATTTTTGCAGCTTCTGAAACGGCTGTACAGACAGTTGACAACACCATTAGGAAGTAAAGATTGTTGTAGTGAAGATTCTCCCGAAGGCTCTAGATATATGGGTACATTGTACGACTGGGCCCCAAGTAAGGGGGACGCAACTGGTGAAACTAGAAGCCTACTCCAAGGGGATTATGTATTACCAAATGTGCACCATACGATCTCGACGAGCCATACCATGGTGGAGGGCAGTGAAGGAGACACATTGGAGATAATGGAGGGTGATATGTATTCTTACCGTGATGGCCGACCAGCGGTTATTGTTAGCAGCACGAGCTGGTATGGGTTTGATCAATTGTACTAGTAACCGTTTATATGATTGTAATATTTTCAGTTGAAATCTGTCTATCGGTTTATCTATCTCTTTCTGCCTGTATTCTAAGAGATCTACTGAAAGTGGATTACCATGTATGCAGGACAGCAGATGAGGATTTCAACATCTTGTTAGAAGCCGCACTTATGTATGACCGTCGTGTTTCGGTCCTTCTAGGAGAAAATGACTCGGTTTTTGAAAAGGATTCTACAGATGACCAACTGAAACCAGGGCCAGGCAGTCTATTTCCGAGACTGCTGATTATCGTTACAGGTTTGTTTACCATCATAGATGATCATCGTCTTTTTTGTAGCAGTCATTTGAATAACAAGATGAGGAGGCTAGGAGATTTTGAGATTGACGAGGACTGTCTTGGGTTGCCTACATTTCTGGCACCCCACGTGTTCTATTGACAATCAGGTAAAGGGCCAATGCGAGCATTCTATGAAGATCAGATACGGAAATTGCGCCTTCGACGAGTTGCATTTCGTACCATGTGGGTTTCTGCAGAAGACTATCCACTCCTTCTTGGTATTCAGCAACTTTCATATCCTTGAAGACTTAGGATGTTCTTACACCGAAATTTTCTTCACTGGCGCTTCAATGTTAGGAGTGCAATATAAATTTGGATGACTCTAAGCAACGTTTCTTCCAAAGTATTGAGAGAATTGGACCAAACCACGATTTACTTGATTGTAGCTTAAGTTTGGTTCTCGGTTTACCAGGATCAGCTGATCTCGGCGTTTCTCTTCACACATCTTCATCTGGGTTGGATCTTCCTATGAAGGTAACGTGCTAATTTTACCAATCCCTTTTGAATGGAGACGAACAGTTGTCTTTGGTCGAAGAGTTCATGCCTAAGATCTCAGCAAGTTTTAGATTTTGAAATTCTGCCTTGTATCTGAGAAAATAAGTCTCAACGTTAACGTCTGGGAAATGCGCTGTTCTTTAGGTTGTTGACATGTTTGGATGTGGACTTCCCGTTTGCGCCGCTTCTTACTCATGGTAAGAAGATGACTATCTCTTCGTAGACAGCTTCCACTCTATAGTGGTTTTTATTTGTGAGATGTGTCCATTTTCATCCATTTGGGCATAGATTGCCTAATCTGGATAATCTGACTTCTTGGGTACAGTCGCTCCTAAACCCGTGCATTCAAGGCAATGCGATCTAAGTACACTTTCAAGTCCATGTCTTCAAAAATTCATAGATTGTCCTGATTCGATTTGCTTCGCATCTCTCGAAACCTTGTTTAAACAGTATTGAGGAATTGGTAAAAGATCGTCGCAATGGTCTTTTATTTTCATCGTCTTCAGAGCTTGCAGATCAGTTGCTGGTAAGCCGCCTACCCCTGGGCGCAGTCCTTCAATTTTCTGCAGAGGAAGGAGAACTCTATAGTTCCAAGTGTTGAGTTGGGATCTTGATGGATACTTTGGACATTACTTAGCACATGTATGGATTTTGCTGCATAACCAGTGATGCAATAAAGTTGTCTACTGATGTAGCCTTTACGCCTTGACTGTTGACGTATACAGGATCTATTTAAGGGGTTTCCGAACTCATGCCATCTTCTCAGCTCACTCAAAGAAGGAGCGCAAGCATCTGGGTCTTCAGCGCGGTGGAGTGATGAGTGGGCCGAACATGTCCTCCCCATAATAACAAAGGTACAGTAAATTGTTCCAAATAACTCACTAAATACGATGCCAGTCAGATAATTACCTTTTATCTTGACCAGTTAAACGCAAATCAGTATGCTATAGTATACACACATACATACATATTCTCTGAACGAGTTGACGTAAATCAATGTGATAGCCGGACTCTTTTCAATTATTTTGACTAACTAGCTTCCTTGTCTCTACCACAGGTGGCAGAGATGCATCACTAAAGCAACGACCTCTTTGCACAATGATTGCATATTAAGTGCCGGGCTTATAAAATACATTTTATTTTTTAAAATCTCACTGCGTTTACGGGTGAAATGCATATCGTATTTAACGGTAAGAATACGATAAAGTCTTCAAACGAATTGTTCTTTGTCTCTTGGTTCACCCACTCGACACCAGTCAGCTGAGAATGATTTTGAATGTCCAGCTCATGTAATGAATTTGGGAAAAGATGAATAAAGGATTGTGAAAGTTTGGATTATGGCTGACTATGTGAAGAGGGTCTTTGAAGGACATGTCTTTGATCACATGTGTACTTCAGGAGAAGAATATTTTTTTTGTTGCAAAAGATTGACAATTTCGTCTTGACTTTTGTATTCAGATCACCTCATCAATCTCACTGTTTTGATTTGAATGAGAGAACATGCGTTCTTCCCAGAGCACAAAGACTTGTATGGGAAAGAGGGAGATAAATGGGGATGCTAGGAAGATATCTCAGCTGAGTTCAAGAGTTCATATAATCTACTATGGAGTTCAATATGACGAGTATAGGAAGTCCGTTGTAGTGGTACATGGTGGCTACAACAAGCCGACATTGGTTCTTGAAGGCCACGTCGTTCGTCTGTAAGTTATTTACGTAATGAGAGGACAATGATGGAGGTGCATTTGCAAGATAGAAAAAAAAGTCCCATAACCGTAAGCTCTGTACTTGTTCATGCCTCAATGATCAGCTCCCATGTCAAAGAATTTGGAGCTGTGTAGCATAATTCTCCAGTGTAAGGAACCATGAGACATGAAGTGAAAGGCAAAAAGTATTTAAAAGTGAGACGCGGTGATGTTTGGATAACGGGGAGAGCGAGATTTGTCAAACCCATTTGAGATTAAGTGGATATTGTAGTCGCATTTTGTACAGGAACCAGTTTAGAGTGCAATACTTCTCTAGCAATACATGATTTGCTAGTGTGTGGAGATTGTCTTGACAATTGATGTTTGATAAAAAAAATGTGATGATGTGTTTGATGACATAAGAACGTTAGTGATACTTACATTGGAGATAAACATATTAACGTGTTCAGGTATTTATTATTACATAGTTTTAAATGTTTAATTTTACGTCACATGTCACTTCATGAGATGTAGACGAGAAGACGTCGACGTCGTGATAATTTTCGTCGGCTATACTGTTTGCAATGAAAATAGGTTGAAGTAAGATCATCGTCAGTAGTGTAGGGTGTACTCACGTTCACTTGTCGCTTTTCCCTCAGTAACATGTCAGTAACAATTACAGTTTATGAAGGTAGCAATAATTAATAGAATTGTATGAAATTGAGGTTTATATGATTTTACCTTTTCCACCGTACTGTTTAACCTTGTCAGCGGTGACGATTTTTCCATTGTTACTGTGTTGTAAAGAATTTTCAAACCCCCATTTTCCCAACAAAAGTGTCCCTTTCGAAAGTGGATGAAACACAAGCGTCATGATTGTCTTATTCACCACTACACAATGTTCGCTTCAGTAGGAAAATTCTCCCCTTGTGCTGGATTGTTTTCAAATCGACACCACTAAGACGTCTCCCAACTGCGGTTTCACAGATTCAACACATGTTCTCCACATATATTCAACACATCTCAGTTCGCTAGTGCAGAACATACTCCAGAAGATTGGCAGTGTAAAGCTACATATTCATAAAATGAAAAGATGAGACAGTTTAAAGACTTGCATCTTCAGAAATGCTAATTACGATGGAGCACATACATCAAGTACTTTCTTCAATTATGCCTGCTTTCTAATTAATGAATTGATTATTCTACCTGTAAATTACAATCCACTCGGGCGAGTCAAATTTTACTGCCAAACTACTCTCAGCGAAAATGTTGTTCCCTTTCGGCACCGACGCTTACCACACACTGTATCCACACCATTTCTGGACGTTTTCCATTCCAGGTGTTGTTGTAGTTACACGTCTTAACACCTTCTTCCTTTCTTCTTCCTTTATTCGTAGAGTACAAAACAGATTGGATTGGAGTATAAAGAAACCCTGGTTTTCAAATCCAATGGAAATTTCGACAAATACAAGACCCAAATCCTCCTCCTCGAGTCTCCAAAGTTGGTGGCTCATCATCACATAGTCATGACGAAGAGATGAATCAGGCGCTGGTTTCTACGGGTACAGCAGTTTCGGCTGCAGGCTCTGAGGCAACTGAGGAGGCTGAAGTTTCCTCCACTGAGAGCTCTGTAGAAGGTGAAACCTCCGGGGCAGCTTGAACTGCTGCCCCGGAGGTTTCGATGACAGCTGGCACAGAAGCAGGTTCTTCTGGGGAAAACTTTGCAATATAGTAACTCAGAGCCGGACCAGTGTATCCGACCGTGACCTCTGGTGGGGTTGGAACATTTTTGTTCACTGAGAATAAAACAGTGGAAGCTCCTGCAACTGCGAACAGCGACAGAAAGCCTACCACGGCCAAATTGTTCTCAGCTCCTTCGGAAGAGGTGCCAGCTGAGTTCGAGCTAATGGCACTTTCTGCGACGTACATTGTAGGCTGCGTAGACAAGATTAAGTTTGTTAGCTTAGACCAATATTTTGGAAAACATTTCAAACCGATATCAATTAAATGCCAGAAAGATCATCGATAGTTATTTTCTTCAATTACTTGGGACACAGATGCACTCCCTCTCTAATGCACATGTTGACCACTTTCAGACATACTGTGCATACTACTGAAGCTCGTTTTCACTTACATGATGGCAGAAAAATTCGGGATTTCAATTATGACTTCAAAACCAAATTACAGTTGTAGATGACCTGAGAAAAATTGAATACGATAGAAGGGAAAAGCTGACCTCGACGGAGTAGATATTAGTTTGTCCGGCGGTATCCTTCTCGACGTAGCCTGTCCACTTCCTTTCTTGTCTTGCAAGAGGGGGGAATGTGCCTGTCACCTTGGTCTTTTCCTGCGCTTCCCATGACATGCTCAGCTTTCCAACCTGAAAATTGAACAAGGATGTTCAATACGTCGTGCTGGTCGACGGAGAATACTTGTTTCTACTTGTTCAGGTGGTCACATTCAGTTACATATGAAACTACAATAATGTTGAGGAGCCTGATATTTGGAAAGATCAACGTCTGCTGCGAAGAGAAACACAGCGAGACTCGGGATGCACAATGGGTACGAGTACTACAAAACTTTGCCACACCGAATCTACTTCCAAACACCTGAAAGATGTGGGACATATGGATCTAGAAAGTTCATTCCGCTGAATACATGACAAATTCGACATGCATAATGAAGTCCCTTGATGAGAAGAGCATTACACCTAAATTTAAGGATCATTACTGTGGCTTCGAGTCTGATTCAAATATGAGATGAAAGTGGGGAAGGGACGAAACAGAATTAGAAACTCAAAGATACCTCTTTCGTTGGCGCGCATTCCTCCTCATTGCATTCCGTCACTTCCTCGGAAGCTCTCACTCGGAGACCAGTCTTGCGTGGGCTCAAACACTGAGCTTTCGAAGTGAGCCAGGACCCGCACGGAGCAGCAATCCTGGAGGTTAGCGAGCAACTGCTGCAGCAACTCATCTGCGAGACACCGAGCGCCGGTGCCATGCCCACCATATCTGAAAACACTAGGCTGAACTCCGGTGATTCCCGCGCTCAATGAGAACGCTACCGAACCGAGAACTAACTAAGCGTTCGCCACACGACCAAACTTCGATCCTGACGGAATCCAACCAAATTTCAGAATTTCAACTCCGTCACGAGGAGCAGAAAAACTGATAGTTCCCGCGTCCAAGATGCTAACGAACTGGAGCTTGCTCGCAGAAGTATATTATTCTACCCACAAGAGAAGAGCGGAATGATGAGCAAGGACATGAGCAAGGCGCAACTATGTTCTGCCGCTTTCCGTAGCCGAGCACCCACGAGTCCTAAAAGGTGCTACACAGGATCGAGCAAGAAGACGAGGCCAGCGCGAGAGATGTGCCGAGCAGCGGCATGAAGATGTGGTGCATTGCAAGCCAAGGAAAGCGGGGAGCAGGAAGAAGAGCGTAGGAGCGCTAGGCGCTGGGCGGATGGCGGATGGGTTTAGACATGCTCGTACATCATCCACCACCACACGTCGGATCTCATCGCTCATCGGGCGCCTCTTCGCTCATCGGGCCTCGACTGCCTCTGACTGCAGTATCTGCCAGTTGGAGGCGCAGGATTGGGCAGCATCCGTCCATGTAGGATCCACCATGCCAGATCTTATTCCCTCAGCGCGAACCTCATCCTGTCCACCAACTTGTATGGCCCTATATGTCGTCACCCTGGGCTTAGACCTCTACCTTCATTCTCTGCTTCCGCTGAGGTCCCTGGTCAGAACGTGGTTTACGATTTTCCATCTTCCGATCTCCTCCAGATAATGATTACCAGTTTCCTAGTCAGGGCTAATCTCGGTAATTCTAGTCTGGCTCCAGTGTTCATGAATTTGTCCAAGACTTTCCGATCCGTGAGAAGAGCGTGAGGACAGTGGAGGTCGAATTGCAAGAGGACGGTAAGGCACAAACGGGGACGGAATCACACGAACATTGGCCCAGTGGACACTAGGAACAAAGGGGCTTAGCGGCAATAAATCGCTAGTTCCGAGTTGCATCTGCCTAGTTTACTGCCGGGCCATTCATTACTCATGAAGTGCGGCTAGGAAATGACAACAGCGCATGACTAGACAGTATACGCGCCTGTAATCTACGTGTCTGCGTCAAAATTGAGCATGAAATGTGTGAAGTATCGGTGATTGGTGTAATAGGCAAGGGTTAGGGTCGGAAAATTACTTGCGGAAAGCAATGAATTAGTTTCTCCGAAGGAGAGGTCCACAAGCAATCATAGATACCCACTTCTACCTGCATTCATTTGTGCCGAGTGAGTGTTTCAACGTCTTTTTCTGACTCACAGTGGTCCCTATCGTGTACTGCATCTACCACCCTAATGGTCTACAATCGTTGTCACTAACTTTCGAACTGGTTTATTGAATGCTCAGGGGTCTGCGTTAACACGAGTTTTCTAGGTGTCAACGTGGAATATAATTTTCAACGAATTGATTTTCCAAGCTTTATCAGTTTGAAGTTGATTATTTCATTGACTTGCTCTAAGTAGTTGGTTCTTTCCGCTATGGTTTTGTAGCACATTACGTACATTTCATTTGTAGAATTTATGCACATGACGAAGTTTATTATAAAGACAAATTCGAGATCTCCGACTATATATTTTCGACATACATTGGTTCGTTATCAACTATCCTCAACTCTCTTTACCTTCTTCTTACACTTTTCTTCGTTATTTTTTGTTACCACGACCATTCACATCTTCAAGATTCCTCGTAAGCAGTCGACTTTTCCTCTTTCTCTTCGACACGAGGACTGCACTGTGTTATTTCCTACTTCGTTATATACATTAATTTACGAGGTGGCAGGTTGCATCACGTTAAAAATCCGAGGGTGTATAAATTCACTAGATTCACATCAAAAACACAAATTTCACACCATATCCACTTTTAGTAGATATCCGAGGAGGAAAGACATACATACCAACCATCGAATTCTTGTGTCCCAAAGTTGGAAAAATTCAGTTGATAGTACAATGAAGTTGTGTCATATACATTTACAATAGATGGAGGAAATTCAAACTCGATACCCTGTCTAGGGTGTCACCCTCAGATCCAAAATTTGAACCTATACTCAAGACTGTGTACTCTCGATGGACAATATTGCCGGCCGTGATGAGCTTCTTCAAAATAAACAGTAATCACCAGCACTACGTCCTTACCCTTAGCACGAGCCATACACTCGACAGACAGTCTATACTCTGGACTTTTGGCCTTCCCTACGTAGAGCATTGGCCCTGACTAAGCTACCAATGGTGTTAAATGCAAGCTTAATGTCGTCGAGTGGATTACCTGGAACAACAGTCTTGTATAAGTAGCTGTCGAATGTCATCTTTTGAACGTAGTCGTCAGCACACATCTCTACGAAAGCTTCACGCGCAGGGTTGGACCTGTAGAAGACCTTTTGAAGAATGTCCAGAACCTTGTAAGTTGGCCAGTAAGTCTTGTCCCATTTCTCCAAGTACACTCTGAGGTCAGCCTCGTTAATCATTCTCGTTCCGTTGCCGGAACCTTGGACGATGGCCTCGGCACACATCCTTCCAGACTTGGCGGCGAAGTAAATACCCTCACCAGAGCATTTTGTTACATAACCTGCGGCATCTCCGACCAAAGCAACGCGAGCGGCAACTCGACGGGGCCTGGGGTGCTCGGGAATGGGGTGAGCCTCAATTCTGATAATTTCTCCCCCGGCAATTTTGTCCTTCGCACGGTTACGAGTGGCGGTCTGATACTTCTTGATGGCGGGCTTGTTCACCACAGTTCCGGTCCCCACGGCGACGTGATCACACTTAGGAAAAACCCATCCGTAAAAGTCAGGAGAAACATCGTCACCAACATACATCTCAGCCAAATTCTCGTAGTACTCCATCTTATCCTCGGGAATTTTGATCCTCTCTTGAAATGCAATGGCGTAGTCGTACTCTCCAGCATCGATGTCCTTGGCTACACGGCTGTTGGCACCATCGGCACCGATAACAGCATCCACCTCGAGGGTCTTCGCGACTCCGACCTTGCTACCATCACTGTAATCGTTGTAGTGAAGGACGTAGGGCGAGTTCTCATCCTTGGGAATGTCCATCTTCAAAAACAGACCATTGATGACATTCGCTCCGTAAGACTTAGCGCGGTCGCGAAGGTAAGAATCGAGCACTTCCCTCCTCACCATGCCGATGTACTCGTTCTCGTTCAACGTCCTACCGACGTCCACGGCAACATTGGAAGGCGATATCATTTTCATTTTGGTAACCTTGCGATCGATTATGTCCAGTGGCAAGTTGAATTCGCCAATCATGCACAGAGGAATAGCACCTCCACAAGGCTTGGCATTGTCCAGCTTCCTCTCGAACATGAAAGTCTCAATACCTCCCTGGGCGAGAGTCTCCGCCGCACATCCACCGGCAGGACCTCCACCGACGACGGCCACACGCAATTTCCTCCCCTCCAAGGCCTTGCTGCTCCTTCCGGCGTAAATGGTGAGAGTGAACTCCTCCTCAACGACAGCCTCAGCATGCACGGCCTCGGTGAGAGAATCATACTCCTTCTTGAAAACGCTTCCGGCTCTGAGACCATTGAATGTCTTCAACCCCTTGCTGGCGGAGGCAGAGATCTGCTCGCCAACGCCTAATCTCACCGCGCCGAAAGACCTCGAAGAGGAAGCATAAGCCGCTCCCCTGACCTCACTCCTCTGCAAGACATCGGTCGCCTTTCCAACAGACGATACCAAGACCGCGGAGCTCGAGGCTCCTGCCAAAGTGACAGAAATCGCTGCTGCCATGACTGCGATTCTCTCCCTCCTCTCGATCTCTCTCGATCCCCAAACTCCTTGCTCACTGCGCAGCGCTCCGCGACCAAGGAGCTCTAGAACGAGCTCTTCGAGTGTCGGAGGGCGCGGGGAAGGATGAATAGCCTGGCCGACGCTCTACACGTTATCTCGAGGAAAGCGCGCTCAGGAAACCAGATTAGACACTAAATAGAGCCGATTAAGACGAGATCTCAATTATGGGCACAAGTCGCAACTGGTAATCGCGATTAGTTGCGCATGCCGGGATGGGTGTTTTGCCACACTGTCACCTCCGTACAAGCTGCGCGAGTGTTTGTTTGTTCCGTAATCGCGACGTGGCGGAGTTAGTGTCGTGATTAATTGCGATTTCAATGATTGGTATGTTGGAGGTGAGGGGCGGGACCCTTGGAGGTTAAGTGGGTTTAGGGGGCAGCGAATCGCAGAGCTTGCAAGGATCTTCGAAAACTTTTATCCGAAACTTTCATCAGACTGTATTTCTGTCAGATGACGTGGCGAATTTGGGTTCGACGGATTGATGCGAAAGTGATGATTGGAGGCCAACAGGGAGGCGATTGTGGAATCGATAGCGAAAGAGATATTTGCGGACGAAGGGATAGTCACTACTACGCTTGGATAGAAGCAGACAGGAGTCCGTCCCCACGTCACCTTCTTTGGCGGTGGCCCCTACGGAGTTCACTCCAGGTCCGTTCCCACAATACCTCCAGATCTACCTCAAATCGGAATATATTCACGACACTTATTTTTGTTTTGCTTAACTCGGTAAATTATGAAAACCTCATATCCAGGAGAGTCAGTTCGTGAATTGCTAGCTGAGGATCAAAGTTGAGATCTTCATTTTCACTCAAGAATTTCCTATTCTTTTATCTCCTAACTTTTATTATAACTGTAAGGAAGTTATAGGAATTATAAATCTATATTGACAAAATGGAAACCAAGTATTTGATTTATGGACTTATTGCCCCTAATGGTAATAGCCCGATTGTTTTGTGGGTTTTAAAATCTGACAGAGATAAACCGAAATATATGCCACAATAATAGAACCATAGAATAAAAACGAAACCAAAACCGTGTAAAATCATGAATCACTAATTGCAGTCTATAACACAAAGAATTTGATAGAAAATATTTTTTATTTGATTCTGCTGCTTTTAAATATGACCCAAAATACTTGGACACCTCTTTCAAAGAACAGTCAAATGCGTATAGAGTTCCAGACTGCAATACTTAGTCAGCGCCAGTTAAGATCGTGTGTTGGGGATAGTGTGGGCCATATTATACATTTACGCCAAACGTGGAGATATTCGTTCCAATAATTACTCAGTTCTTCCCATACGATCGTCGTGTTTTACTTTTTCCTTCCTTCATTCCTAATTATTAGTTATTATTATATTACTTTCTTCGTTCCAAAGATCTTTATTATTCTCATTTTCACTTTTTTTCATTTGAATTTCAACTTTTGCATAGCATATGGATCTGGTCCATCGCATTTCAACTTCTGCATAGAACTGGTTCTATGCAGAATCTGATCCCACTTTTGAAATTCACAGTGCCTTCATAACAAAGAAATGCATGGATATTTTGGAGTGGGTTTTCCTAGCATGTTACCACAGTCGCAAATTACAGTTTCGCATATCCGCCATCATTTTTGTTCAGATTCATATTAATGAGTAAACCGAGAATGTCATATCGATATAAAGAGTGCCTTGAGACATCTTGCATACTTTTATTTATTTGGTTTGAAGGTGAAAGAAAGACTATACCAAATTTTTTATATATATATATATGAAGAATTCATCAATTCTAGTTTTTGTCGAGCACATACATATTGCATCACACAACATACATGTTGTCACATCAAACATCACAACACATAGATAGTCAAACACAAGTGTACCACAATAATCTTTTGTACTCTCAAAACGTCCACAAGGACACTCAGCTCATAACCATAGCATAAAAGAGAGATTTCAGTCAAGCCAAACCCACTTTGTACTTCAAAGACTCCAGGTTCCCACACTAGCTACTATCCACCATAGCCACACTCTCAAAGGTTCAACTTCGAAAACTGCCCCCCCCCCCATAAGCCCTAATTCGAACTCTACCCCTTGAGCCCTAGGACCCCAACGGCGTTGTCGGCCCTAATGGCGCCCAAAGGCAAACGGCGCTAATCGCACAACCGGGTCAGAATCGGCCAGATTCGCTCCTGCATATGCGCACCTACCCAACTAGAGATATCACTACATGAGTCGTGACAGCTGTCGTGCACATACATATCGCATCACAACATACATCGCTGTCACATCAAACATCAAAACACATAGATCATCATACACCAACACAAGTGTATCACAATCGCCCCCCTAACTGGCGGTTAGGTCCCTCTAACACCAAATAGCCATTTAGTCCATAACATGATATGCCCTTTGTGGGGCTAAGATCAGAAGGCCGGGTGCTACAATGCCCCATCGTTAGTTGCATATCTGCAATCCATATAATGTAACGGTCAGACCTGCTTGCATGCTAAACGCATCGAGGACATCTCCATCGCCCACTGGGCACCACATTAAGAGGAGGTGTCAAACATGACATATGTCATCCTCTCAAACAAGAATCACAAATCAACATACTGGCTACTCCACCAACTGATCCACATAACATACATCTCAAGCCTACATGTACAACTGCGAGGCTTGGATCCATAGTACCATCAATGTTTGGAAGGTGACATGGCGTACAATTACGCACATGATCTTTCCAAATCATACCATCACGACCCTCCAATACCAAAACTCCAGAAGGTAAAACCTCACGTACTCGTAGAATCGTGCGACCAGCCGTACTATCCAATATGGTCGGTGCACTCTGCTCCAAGTAAACATAATCACCAACATGAAATCTGCAAATTGAAGGTCGATATCCATCTCCTCGGATGGTAGCATAACGCAAAGTATCTCTATGCTGAGCAATAGCCAGGTTCTCAAATGCCATGGGCATGACTCTACGTAAGAGTTCTGCCCTTTGAGAACACACCCTAACCCAAACATCATGGTTATCCAAGTCCAAGACTTCACTTGACTCTCTACGGATAACTGCAAATAGGTCTGGATCTCTACCATATAATAAAAAGTACGGTGAGAATGACGCTAGAGATGCTTGCCGGCTAAATCGAAAACCCATGGCCAACCATGGTAGGTGGATGTCCCAATCTTCCATATGACCTTTCTCCAAGGCAAACTTCCTTAGTCCTCTCTTCACCGTCTGAACAACTCTCTCTGCTAGACCATCAGCCTCGGGATGATCTCTTGAGGTGATATGATGATCAATCAATGCTCGATCACACAAAGCTTGAAACTCGCCCAAACACTCAGTACCCCGATCAATCAACACTTCTGCTGCTGCACCAAATCGGCTAAACACTGCAGCTAAGAACGCATAAGTTGTTTCCTCACTTGACTTGTCGAGAAAGGCCACCAACTTAATCCACTTAGAGAAATGCTCCACCATGACCAACACATATCGATAATGTCGTATAGTCAATGGCAAAGGTCTTGCAAAATCCAAGCTCCGGCCATAACCAAGTCCCATAATCGGTAGAGGATGTAGTTGTGGTGTAGGGGTATTGAATGATGTTCAAACACGATCACATACCATATATGTGGACACAAACTGTTGCACCTCAGTTTTCATACCTCTCCACCAATATTGACTTTGAAGTAAGCTATATGTCCGCTTTACTCCAAAATGACTTAACTCCTCATGAGCATGTCTGATCAACTGTGCTTTATGATATGGAAGTGGCACAACATGAACGTTGCCATCTCCCCATACTCAAAGAAGGTGTCTACCTTCCCATCTAAACCGTCAAGCTCTCTGTAAAACTCGATCCCGCTCCTTTGCACTCAAGGTGCCTACCAAAGTACCTGTACGAAATACTCCAACACCAGCATATCATCATGAATGTATCGGTTTATCATCAAACCGTCCTCAGTCTCAACGTCCAAGGCTAACGTATCTGCTCTCTAACCCAAGAGAGATATCATATACCTCTCAAGCACCAACATACTCAAAAAGGCAGATGCATGCCAACCCAGCACCATCTCCTCATCAGTATCACTGTGCCATCGAGCCCTGGTTTCATCAACTTGACTTGTACATGGGATTTGACTTAACCCATATGCATCACTGTTCACCATCCCAGGTCTATGAACAACCGTGAAATCATAATCCTGAAGGATAATAACCCATTGTGCAAGCTTTCCTGTAAGCTTGTCTGATTCCATCAACCATTTCAATGGTTGATGATCAGTGATGAGAGTGAAGGAGTTTCCAAACAAATAACATCAGAAATGTGCCACCGCCCAAACAGCTGCCAAACATTCTCCTTCATAAGAACTATACTTCGACTCCGATGTATTGTTGGAACGACTTGCATAAGCCACTACAAACTCCTTCCCCTCATCATCATGTTGGGTAAGCACTGCTCCCAAACCCAACATACTCCAATCAGTATGTACTTGAAACGGACGACTTCTCACAGGTCTCCTCAAAATAGGGGCAGATGTCAACCTTCTTTTGAGCTCAACAAAAGCTCTCTCTTGTTCATCTCCCCAACTACACTCTTGATCTAGCTTTGTCAGCTTTGTCAAGGCTCTGGCAATAGTGCTAAATCCTCGTACATATCAACGATAGAAGTTTGCAAGTCCAAGGAATGTTCGCACCCTACTCACATTTGAGGGTTGTGGAATACACAAGATTGCCTCCACCTTGGTTTGCCGAACTCCCAATCCTCCTGGGTATATGGTATGACCCAAGTACTCTACCTACTCCTGAAAGAACTTGCACTTTCGAGGATGCAACTTGAGGCCATGAGCAATCAGTCACTCAAATACCTCCTACAAATGTATCTCATGCTCCCTCATTGTAACACTATACACTAGAATATCATCGATGTAGGCTCGGGCACAATCAAGTCCGGCTAGGATCCTATCCATCACTCTTTGGAACTCAGCAAATGCATTCATAAACTTATACTCTTTTAAGGAAATTCTATTTAAAAAGCAGAATCGCAAAAATAAATAACGACTCAATAGTCTATGTTGCACTATGAATCACAACAACTGCACATGGTTGTGCCACTATGCACATGTATTTCATAACATCTCCATCATATGATGTAGATATACTAGCTCCATAATCTGACCTGTAAGACCCAGGGTTGTACATATAGGATAAAATGAAAGTATATCTAAATTGTGCCTAAGTTTATCTTAGTCATGACTATGTTTAGCTAGTTATGGTTAAGTTGGAGGAAAATATAGAGTAACTTTTGGTGTGGTAGATGAGAACTACTATTTTGTTGTTTAGTATGAGTCATGTTCAAATCAATGTGTACAAATGTCCGAAACTTCTTTGACTTTTCCATTGTTTACCAGTACGATTCTTCCACGCTAAAGTCAATTGTTCTGATTTTGTATGCTCCGCATTTGCTTGATACCGAGAGGGTGATTGCTGATCTTTCTCAAGAACATGAACGGTTTGTCTTCTGGAACTTGTGAACAGATTCTTCTGGAGCTCTTAGGAATGCCTGTTTTAAGAGCGAAAGGAGAGGCGGAAAGCCTGTGCGCCATACTCAACAGAGAAGGCTTGGTGGACGCCTGTGTTTCTCCAGACAGTGACGTTTTCGTACACGGAGCCAAGTGGGTCATAAAGACTCTCCAACTTGACAACAAGAACAAGGCATGTTCCTCATTATAAATATAAGTACCTCTTCGGAAAGAGGTGTACTCTCCTCTCCATGCATGGCATCTCGAATCCGTAACTCATGATATCTTGCTCGTAAATCCAATGTATTGAAAACCTATGCATGCCCAAGTGCATCAAAGATCTCCTCACGTGTAGGCATAACATATCGATCAGATTTTGTCTGTCGATTGATAGATCGGTAGTCACCACACATGCGTATATTTGTATAATTACCATGTATATCCTTCTTGACTGGCATCACCATAGTAGAGGCATACTCTCCATATGATATCTCCACTAATCCAGCCTCAAGAATGTCTTGATTGCTATCATCATCTCCACATCTCAGTAATCCAACAACTCACAAGTGTGATCAGTACATTAAGGAATGATCACATACAAGATGAACACTTTGACATGATTGCTTAACTAATTGAATAACAATATATATAACTTTCAAGCTCAGCTTTGAACCTAGTCACACAAATCCGAAACCCTAAACCATGGTGGCGGGAGATTCATTAACCACAAATGTAATTTTAAAATAAATTTCTATTTCATGTGAATTCAAATTTACACATATGGAATTACTAATATGGTCTTACTTGAAATTAATTCACAATATATATATATATATCAATTTCTTTTCCGCCACCCAGCTGAGTCTCCTACCGGCTACGTGCGTTGGCTTCGTGCTATTTTTTTATCATCCTCCAGATTGCAGTCACTCGTACCATTTTGCAGTTCACGGATGGCGGTGATTCATTCCCTCCCTCATACTCAATGCTCCTCCCCGCCGTTCGATGCCTACCTCTTCGGAGTTTGGACTGTACTTATGCCAACGCGGAGGAACTTTGTAAACTTTCTTCTTCCCCTTTGCGTTTCGACGTGGATACTGGTCCCCATCAACTGGATCTAACCCAGCGCAACGCCTGCAATTGAAACTTGTGTCATGGAATCCTTCAAGGGGTCTGACCAGATCTTTGTGTGGACCGACTTGATACATGCTCACTCTCCATCTTCATTACAGCCTCTGGATTCTATTCCGTATCCATAGAATCCGAACTTGCACATCCCTTCCTTGGTACCCGCTAACACTTTCCTTCCTGTACCACATTTCTTTAATGCTGAATCTCTTCTTTCCTGGATGGCTCTTTTCACCCGTTTGGCGTTTGCTCTCAACTACAGACATCGCCATCCGTTTTGTCTTCAGGCGGCACTCAAGTAGGTTGCATGTCCTCTCTCTTTGCGAAACAGTTTTTGTCCACTAACCTGCAGGTACAACTGGAACCTTACTGTATTGGCACACCTTTTAATTTCGGTCATAGCCCGGCTTCATATATTGAGGACTTGTACTCTAACTTGCTATATATATATACATCAGTTTCCGTGCATGTGATACTTGTTTCTTGGATAATTAGAAATAGATACCCGTCTCGGTCGCTTTCATTGAGTATTTGTTTTCCCTTAAACCTAGCTGTAAGAGTTTCATACATTTCCAAGATAATGATCACGCCTGTCGCTGAATTGTTGTGTTCAACGCTTGAGACATAGTTTCCAGAGCTTCCCAAAGAACTAAAGCTGGTCGTAGAAAAATAATGATACTTTGGCAGAAAATAATGTAATAAGAAAATTCTCGGTCATTTGTGTAGAAGATTCTTAGGTATATATATGTATAGATATATTTTTGATATTCTGGTGCAACAGTTGACTTGGATGGTTTTATATTTATCACCATAAGTGCCTGATGTTTGGGCGAGATCATTATCCTATTGATTTTTTTGGATTAGGTCTAGATTGTTATCATTCACTTTCATCACATGGAGGACTATGAGCAGGTCAGAATTCCGTAGATAATAATTTTTGACATCTGAATGGCAGTCAATTCAAAACTCAGCAAGAATATTAATTTCATTTTCAATTCTGGACAATATAGCATTCAAAGATTCGATCAATATTTAATGAAATTATCAACGTACTTAATGTGAATCATGGTAACCAATCTCTACTTAAGTCCTAGAGTAAATTACTAGTTATCTATGGCAAATATTAAAAATTAATTTTTATTATTTACAATTATGTTATCGATGCAAAAACCAATATATCATATATGTATATATGCTTCTCTCTCTCCATATGTAAACATAAGTCGTCCGGACGTATTTGTACAATTTTGTTCACACGTTCTAGTATGTCTTCTCACTCACGTCACGCATGAGGATGTTGACTATACTTTCATTTTTAAGTGCAAAAAATGTTCGCCAGTACAGAGTTTTGTTGTTAACATTTTATGATAGGGTTCTCTCCATGCGATTTCTCCAGGTTGACTATGACTCACCTCAATATAAAAATCTATATTGAACATATGATATTTGTTGGGCTTGACGGATATTGAGCAGATTCATAAGACATACGCCAAGTTCGCATTGAAATCATTATGATATGGAGCAACAATGATAGGTAGATGGTAGCAACAGTCTACACTGCCAAAGATCACTACTCTAGGATTCCTTCTAATTGCTATGGAGGTATTAATTTGACGCATTCCAATTCTAGGAGACTTGTCACCACATATCAAGCTGCATCTCTAGTTAGGTAGGTAATCATATGCATAACGGATACAACAATTAGAGCCAATTGTGTAATTAATGTTGTTCGCTTGCAGTGGAATTGCTATAATGTCGTTAGAAGACATAGGGTGATGGTTTTGTAATGGCTGATTCTTTCTATTAATTTGGGCCATTTCCCAAGTGTCTTGGGCTTGCTGGTGTTGTCCCCGGTTCATAGTTGTTCAAAGGGTAGAATTCAAATTAGGGTTCATTGGAGTGCAGTTTTTGAAGTTGAGAGTATTACTATGGTGGATAGTAACTAGGGCATGAACTTGGAATCTTTGAAACACAAAGTGAAATTGGTTCGACTATAATATCTATTTTATATTATGATTACGAACGAAATGTACTTGCGAATATTTTGAAATTAAAAAATATATTTATGATACGCTTGTGTTGATATATATACTTGCAACAAAGTAATGTAATGCAAGAAACCCCAAGAGTCTTTTTGCATTACCACATTATTGTGATCATGGGTTTATTGGCTATCTTTAGTAAAAGAAAGGGTGATTCTTCAAATTTTCTGTGGTAACACTGATCAATCAACGCATTCGGATATACGCCTCTCGAAGACTCTCTCTAGTCTTCCGTTGAAACTCTTGCAAGCCTCGAAGCTTGTTAGTTCTCACCCCTTGGTAGTCTCTCCTCAACGGTGCGAAGAACTCCAGAATAGGTGAAAGGTTGGGACCTCTGAACTCTTCCCAACTCTACTAGCTCCAACCGTATCATCAGTGCCAGATACAGGATGAACTCGCACCTCCAAACACTATACCCGAAGTAATAGAGATGTAGTTTGGAGACCAATATTGTCTCCATAACTCTATCTCCTCAAGGTGTTCACGCCGGAACTCATGATAATCATCCATCGGCGGACCCTCCAAATGCTCGAATAATCCCTTCCAAGCCATAAATGGACTGAACAACATAGAGTTGCGCATCCGTTATAAATCACACCATGAGTCAAACTCCTATATGAAGTCATCCAACTCAATAATGGCAACTATACCCGAATATCGTCTGGGACCCTTGGTGGCCCCATAGATATCGTCCATGTCCCACAGTAACGGTGTGGGTACACACTCCAAGATATCACCAAGCTCAGCTCCGTCACTCTTTGAAACCAAATCAAAGTCTTTTGTGAACCTCAAAGGCCAAGGTTGGTACCAAACTCCGCTACGGGTGCACCCAATGCTAACCCGAGTAGTCTCTCCTCCGGAACCTCCAGAGAACTCCACTGTGACACTAATGTATCACCTTCGTAATCGTACAAAAATAGGTCCCCAACTGGAACCAGAAACAACAACTGAAGGTACTCGAGGCACCACAAGGTGCTAACACAAGGGTAACCTAAAACCTGCCATCACCACAGGCACTCACCCAGTCTACAGGTCTGCAAGTCTTGTTTCACTAGGGAGAAACATAGATAGTCTAACTGGTCCGCAAATCCAGCCTCTCTATTGACAACACACAGGAGCTTCAACACTCCAAACAACAAAGCACAAACACAAACAAACATGATGCACAAACATGAAGCAGAGATGGAGATATATCAATCACAAGAAACATAAAGAATAATACTCCATCTCAAAAACATCCATCGAAGGGGTCAAACCAAACCAACCCGGACTGACGTAGCCTTAGAAGGGCATTTAAAAATACAAAATCAGATTCTCGAGCTGGTGCCTCTACATCATATAATGGAGATGTTGTGGAGTACATGTGCGCAACGGCACAACCATGTGCAATTGCTGTGACTCGTAGTGCAACACATACTACTGAGTCTAGAGGAGAGTCCGTGGAGTTGGATCCACAAAGAGGGGAGGCTAGCCGACAGTTTAGACTTCCTTAGTCTTTCACATTATCTTAGGCATTGAACACCTCATCCATGGCTCCTAGACAACCTATTGGAGAGATGACTGACTCCATAATATGGTTCCTCGAGTATAGTAACCTGACTGAACCTAGTAGCGTGGAACTTTCCTGTAGTTTTTACAAAGATAGGAACCGGAGTTTTCATTTTATGTCCGGTAATAAGGTATTGTCTTACCAACAATTAATAGTGAGCATTGATCTGGAAGTTAATTCAAATCAGCAAGCCAATGTGGATGTACTTGGAGATGGAGCAAGTAGGGACCAACCATCAACATCGTGTGAGGTAGCATCCAGCGTAATGTTGGGGGTGGCAAAGACTCTTGTTCATTCTCCTGTTTTCTCAGGATTTATTGGTTTTGGGGGTGTCATCATCCCATGTACTACAATTGGCAGCCACACTTTGCGAAAGCAAAGAGGATGTGTTGGTTGCTTCTAGTAGTGTGAGCACTAATAGTGTTGATCATGGGATCAGGAGAGCTACTAGTGGAACTTGGCAAGCTACTGCCGCTCGAATGATGGAGTTATCAGCGAGGCCGGCATACGAGCGTACTAGGGTGTCACCAAGTGCGGTGATGTTGGATAACAGAAGTGGTGTCTTCTCTTTTGGTTTGACATTCATGAAAGGTTTATCGACCTCATTGCATGTTGTTGGATTCTAGTGCACAACCCCTTATGTTGGCTAAGGATGCACTACTTGGTCTTGGTTTGCGAAAGACCGATGTGGAGAGATGTACATTCCAGATTCAGACATCTCTTGGAGGTTCTAGTGATGCCCCGGCACCATACATAAACCGGGTGGGGTTGACTGTGTAAGTGCAACCAGATCATGTCACGGATAGCTCTATAATGTGAGCACGTGTTGTGGTTACACTTGCAGAGTTCTATGATGTATTGGTGGGTGCGGCAGTGTTATACTCGATAGGGTTTAGCATTGATTATCGGCCAGGTTGGTAATCTGGCGAGGGTCGAGTGAGTCGATTACCTGTAAGATTCATTACCGGTTCTAGGCCTTTACCAAGTGGAGGTTTGGCGTATGTTGCAGCCTTCAGTACTTGTGTTACTTGGCCTGGTGATTTGTTGGAGGGTAACATGAATGCTCATGATAGTCATGGTCGAGAGGATGTGGCTATCATGCCAAGTCTTAGTGGACTAGTGTCATCCACGTTAGATGGAACATTAGGTGCTTCAGGTATGCAACTAAAATAGATGATTGATACATCAGGCTTGGAGTGAATCTTTTTCTCTGGAGAGGGAGGAGACAAAGGAAGTTATTCCCACTTCCATTATGTTGTCACCTTTAGATACAACGCCTATTGCTTGGCAGTATCCAAAGGAGGATATATGTGTTCTGGATCTGTTTGGAGGGATTAGCACAGGTTTGGCTACTGTTTTGCAATCAGGCATACGAGTACATCAATACTTGTATGTGGAGCGAGATGAGATTGCAAGACGCATCTCATTACGCCATGAGGCACAGTTGGTGCGGAGATATCCATATCTTCTACCAGTGTTGGTAGTTCAAGGATATCAGTAGGCCTTGCCGTCAAGGGGTGCAAGACCTTGCTCGGCATGGCACCATACATTTGGTTATTGTTGGATGGCCATGTCAAGGACACACACACGCTGGTAATGGTCATGGGCTACAAGATTCACGTTCTGGCATGTTTTGGGAGATGTTATGTGTGTTACGTTCTCTCTAGTCACAACAAACCTTTTCTGCGGCATACATTTTGGACAATGTTTCCTTGTTGGGTGATCCACGTGTACAGGTGATGACAAGTGCACATCACGTGCGGTCATGGATTGGACCCGCGCTATTGTTGGATGTAGCAAGAGTAGAATCTAGTGCACACCATCCACGTCTATGATGGAAAAACCTTCTTCCAAGGGAGGTTTTATTGCGAGCATATGACGGAGTGGAGAGGCCCTCACATCTCACAGTGGAGAGTATTTTGGATGTGGGCAGACACTTTCAGGCAGTGGTTTCTGCTGACAGGTCATCCATGGCAGTGGTGAAATTTGTGGGTCAGCCAAGAGCGGCATTACCCACATTGTTGAATCACCCAACTTCCCATGCTTACAGAGAGGGAGGACCTGGACTTGTATGGGATTCTCACTTGCAGCGGTTGGTGGAACCCAACGCTGAAGAGAGAGAGCGAGCTATGGGATTTTGTACAGGTACTACAACATTACCTAGATTGTCAGAGGCATCACGACGTCAAGTGTTGGTTCAGGCTATGGACCTGAACTGTTTGACATGGATTGTGAGCCTTGGATTGGCTGAGCAAAGACACATGCAATTCACATGTATGACTGCAAGACCATTAGTAAGCTCTTTGCCTACCGGACGGTGGAGGCAAAAGCTGGGGGCGAGAAGTGGCCAAGATTTCATCCTTGGTCTTATGGGTATGTTAGAGAAGGAGAGGTAGGGTCTTCTTCGAGTATCATTGGAGTTTTTTGCGCGGAGCAAGCGGTGGTTACCACTTTAGACCTTTGTGAAACAACACAAGAGGTTACAGCTACAGGAGCAGAAGTTGTTCACAATGAGATAGTGGAGCCTGGTATCAGAGAGCAGAAAAAGCTTTCTGCTCAAGAGGTTGTCATCTAGCAACCAAATACTACGTATTCTATCTCTAGTGTCGATGAAGAGGAGATTTGGGATATTGAGATTGGTCCCAAAGTGACAGGAGAAGAAAGACGTAGGGTGTGGAGGTTTCTGAGGAGTTTCAGAAACTGTTTTGCCTTTAGTATGAAGGATTTAGGCTGTTTGAAGGAACATGGCATACAGATTGACTTGGAGCTTGGTTCAAGGTGGGGAGTGCTACATTGAGAGTTGTGACCTTACCTCAAGAGCATTGTCTAAATCTACATGAGGGTTAGATTGAGTGTAGTCAAGCTATGGGTATTGGAAATATTGCAGTTCTTCCCCTGAGAACATTGAGGAGAGCTTTGCTAATGAGGTGTTTGAATAGAATCATCTTGTCATTTTGAGGCTCTGGAAGGATACTCTCAACAATGCCAACCTTGAGATGGTGGAAGATATTCCATATGCCTGGGATATTTGATCCAAGCTCAAATCTGTGAGCAAGATCGGATTATTCACCGATACAAGGTTAAGGTCGGCAGATATGTTTACCTTGAAGCTTGATGATGATAATCATGATGTGATATGGCACATGGTCAAGCTTCATTCATGCTTTACTAGAATAGGTGAGTCAGGTCTGTTTAATCCTCTACATTTCAGGGTTGCACATCTATTTGCTAGCCTATCTCCAAAGTATGAGCATATTATTCTATCACTTGATTCTCTTCCTGATGAACAAGTGTCATGGGACTACTCATATAACAAGATAGTCACATTTGCTACTAGGTTTGATAGAGCTAGTAAGAAAGTTACTTTTCTTGCTGACAAAAGGAAGAAGTGGGGACAAAAAAGTGGTACACAAGGGAAGAGCAAAGAGACTCGTAGCTGTTACTCCTGTGGTGAGAGAGGTCACTTGAGCTTCCAGTGCAAAAAGGTGTCCACGAAGAGCATAGATACTTCCAAGACTAATCAGAGACCTGAGAAGCACAAGAGAGTGGTGAAGAAGAAGGAAAGAGCCAATTTGGTTGAGTAACTTTTTTCAAATGATGAAGAGAGTGATTTTAGCAACATGAGTGTTCAGAGAATGTCTGAGAAAGTGAGATATTCTGGTTGGTATTTGGACTCTGCTTGTAGTTCTCATATGAGTTATGAGAGTTATCTATTTAAGAGCATGAAGAATATGTTGAGATATGTAGAAAGTGCCTATTCCAATTCTTGGAGTAGGAATTGTCCCTATGGCTTTTTTTTAGGAGAAAACAAGGACAAAGAGCATATTTTGATACTGGAGAAAATCATATATGTACCTGATTTTATCAGAAACCTTATGTTCGTGAGCAAGCTCACAACTACTAGTTTTGATGTGCATTTTTTAGGTGGAAGGCAGTCTTGCACCATAGAGAAGGATGGACAGGTTGTTTGCAATGGAGTTGCTGATGGTAACCTGTTCAGATTGCTAGAGGTGAAGCACAAGAAATCTGAGAAATCTTATCTCTTAGATGAAAAGTCACTTGAGTTCTGGCACAGAAGGTTGGGACATCTTTCTAAGTCTAACACGAGACTCTTACATCAAATGGTGGAAGGACTCACGCTACCAAAAGGATCACTTGCATTCAGTGGTGCGTATGCTCAAGGGAAGTCACACAAGGCATGTTTCCCCAAGAAGTCATTACACAGATCTAAGGAGCTACTGAATCTCATACATTCATATGTATGTGGTAAGATACCTCACAAGTTCTTACTAGGTGCACAATATTATGTCACTTTTATAGATGACAAGAGTAGGAAGAGTTTTCTGTACTTATTGAAAAGTAAAGACAATGTGCTTGAAAATTCAAAGTCTTTGTTACAATGGCAGAAACTCACACATGGAAGAAGGTGAGACGACTCAGATCTAATGGAGGACTTGAGTATAACAACATGGAGTTTGTTGTTTTTTTAGAAAGCAAGGGGATAGTGTCAGATGTAACAGCTAGAGATATTGATAATAGAGATGGAGCATCATCACAAGCACACAATGGTACTCAAAATATACCTAATCCTGAAGGTGGAGAGGAAATGGTACCTTAAGTAGACTTGGGAAAAGAGGTAGATGAACTACTTGACGCTCAAGTGGAGTCTTTTTCAATGAAGATTTACATCATAAGGATAGGGAAGTATGGTAATGCTCAGGTTGCAAGAGCTGATGATTTTGCAGAGGAGCAAGGAATTGCTCCTAGAAGATCTAGAAGACAGAAATTTCAAGTTCAGAGATTGGGGATTGCTTCAGATAGAGCTAATGTATCTCTTCAAAATGATATTGTCATGGAGCAATCCATCTCTGCTTCTGTAGATGATGAACCTTCATCATATGTTGAAGCATCAAGAGAATCAGATTGGAAGAAGTGGGAGCAAATCATACTTGAGGAGAAAGAATCTCTACATAAGAATTGCACATGGGAATTTGTAGATCTTCCACCATGAAGAAAAACTATTGGATGCAGATGGATCTTCAAGGTGAAGAGAGGAGCTGCTTGTGAGATTCTGAAGTACAAGGCAAGATTAGTTGCCAAGGGGTGCAGTCAACAACCTGATGTTGATTACCATGGAACCTTTGCTCCAGTGGCAAGGTATGGTTCTATTTGAATTATGTTAGCTCTAGCACCTAGAATAACTGGGAGGTAGAGCAACTAGATGTGAAGACAACTTTCTTGAATGGTGACATAGAGGAAGAAATCTACATGGATATACCAGATGGCTACTCCACCTCCAATGGGAAAGTTTGCTTGCTCATCCCTAAAGTAAATTTCTATTTATTGTAAGTCCAAATTTATACTTTACTTCTACCAAGTTACTAATATGGTCTGAATCTGAGATTAATTCATAACACTCCCACTTAATGAAGAGGCTAAAACAGACCCATCTCTCTTACATATTTCCTATGTTTCTTTTTTGAGAGTGCTTTGGTTAATATATCAGCAGTCATGTCCTCAGTTGGAAGGTAAACTAGTCTAACTATGTTTTCCTCTTCTTTCTCCTCAACAAATCTTCTATGTATAGAGATGTGCTTACAAGGATGATGAACAGGGTTTTTTGTGAGTGCAATAGCTCTCGTATTATCACACAACAGTATTGTTGGAGCTTGTTGAACAACACCTAGTTCACTCAACATACTCCCGGACCAAATCAGCTCTTGAGTAGCAAGTGAAGAAGCCATGATTTCAGCTTCTGCTGTGGACAATGTTACTGATTTCTACTGTTTGCTTCCCCAACTAATAGCTCCACCACTCAAAGTAAACATGTAACCACTAATGGATCTATTGTTGTCTAAATTGTCACCCCAACTAGCATCAGAAAAACCTTTGAGAGTAGGTTTACATCCTAGCTTCTTGTATTCCAGATACATACCTAGAGTACCTTTCGATACCTTAGTACCTTCTTGAGACATCTCCAATGTGCTGGAGTTGGACAATTAGTATACTTGACTAGAGCTCCCATTGAGTGAGCTATGAATGGTTTGTACAAACCATAGCAAACATGAGTGAACCTAGTGCACTCTGATACAGGAACTGCAAGTCTTCAATGGTTTCGTTGCTGGTTTCATCCATCTCCTTTTTTAACTTGCAGCCATGTTCTACTCCCTTGGAACAAGGGAGTAGAACATGAGGGTTCTACATTGAGGGGTACATTGAGGCAAGTACATTGAGGGGGTTCTATATAGGTACCCCCTCAATGTACTTGGTTTGGCTCAACCGAATCCATCCTTCCTTTAGATTTCTGTCAATATGGATGCCTATCAGAACTTCACTGGACCAAGTACTGTCATTTCAAAAATGGAGCAAAGATAAGAGATTATACTCTTCATAGCTCTTACTCCCTTCCCCATCAACAACAAATCATCCACATAGATTGCTATGTAGAGTTCTTGATCTTTGTTGTACACTCAAGTTTGAGTGTGATCTTTTGAAACCTTGTATCCTTAAATAAGCATCAAGCTTCTGGTACCAACTCCTAGGGGCTTGCTTTAGACCATACATAGCTTTCTACCTTTGTGGCTAAGGAGTCTCCCGCCACCATGGTTTAGGGTTTTGGATTTGTGTGACTAGGCTCAACTTTGAGCTTGAGAGTTGTATATATTGTTATTCAATTAGTAAAGCAATCAAGTCAGAGTGTTCATCTTGCTAGTGATCATTCCTTCAGGTACTGATCACACCTGTGAGTTGTTGGATTACTGAGATGTGGGGTGATGATAGCAATCTAGCTGAATTCGAGTTGGAACTTGGTTCAAGGTGGGGAGTGTTACATTAAGAGTTCTGACCTGACCTCAAAGAACATTGTCTAAATCTACCTGAGGGTTAAATTGAATGTATGCAAGCTATGGCAAGTGAGTCCACAAGACCAACTGTGATAGAAACATCATCAAGAAGTGATCTATATGGATCACACATTGATTATCATATATATATATATATATATATATATATATCATGAGATCGAAAATAAAGATTTATCACTTGAGTGTCATTGCAAATCCATAAAAAACATATGTGAACAATATAGTGAGTATGTGACCAACGAAACATACAGATGCTATATATTTCTTACTCTCACCTACTTGAATGCCGCCTGAAGAGAAGGACAGTTGTATGCTGGTGTTTGTATGTAGAGAGCAAAGGCCAAACGGGTGCAGGTGAAGATGAATGAAAGATGAAATTCAGAATCCAAGGAGTGTGCAACTGGAAGAGAAGTGTTTGCCGGCACCACGAAGATACCAAGGAAGGGATGTGCAAGCTTGGATTACAGGGATACATAATAGAAATCCAGAAGCTACAGTCAACGTAGAAAGTGAGCGCGTACAAATCCGCACCCGCTACTCCAAGATCTCGTCAGGCCCCTTGAGGAATCCATGGCACCTCAAGTTTCAATTGGAGGTCGTCGCGCTGGATTTCGATCCCGCCATGTGCCATAGCATATACAAGCCTGGGGTTGCCTGCACATAACTATCCATGATGTTGACTCGCAAAAGATAAAATGAAATAAAAATTACGTATATTACATTCGAGAGCAGAGTAAACAAATGTAGGAAGGATGCAGAGGCGAAAACAGCATGGGCAAGTGATGAGGAGTAACTGGCAGGAACAAAGAAGTAAAAATATGTGTATGGATTCCCATCTTAGGTGAAGGTACGATTGCCACGCTAAGAATCCCTTCATGGAGATATCCCATGGACAACCACGGCGTGTACCATGGTAGTCCATGGTACATCCCATGGTATGGCCCAGCATTTTATTCCTGCCAGTAGCTTCTAAAGCTTCTTTGCTGGCGCCTTCGCATTGTGAAACTCTCAAACGCCCCTTCGCAAGATAGAATTTCGCTGTGAAGAGGTGGTTTCCTTGGGAGTAAATTTTAGGGTGGTTGTGCGTTTGTTTGTAGTGTGATATGTATTTGGAGGGGATACAAGCAGATACAGATGAAGTGAACAGAGAGAACGAATGAAATGAATGCATATAATGACACGGATAGATAGCCTGATGGAATGTCATACAAAGATTCCTATCCCGCTCTTAAAAGCAGAGGCTGTGATAAAGTAGACAGTTAAGTGCATTATCATAATTAATCTAAGGTGAAGGACTGCCCCCATCGCACACAGAGTAGTACGAATGAATCAAACCAAAAAAACAAGAGAATCAACCCAACGTAAAGGAGAAAATCGACAGAAAAACAGAAACATCAGGGAATACGGATATTCCAGCGCGGAAATACACTTTCTCGACTAAGATGCGAAATGCAGAATGCAGATTGGAGATTCAAATTAGAAACCACCCGGTAGCCAGGGAAAGGCGACAATTTGACCTCTTAAGGGGACGGGAAGAATATCTCCTCGATTCATGAATCACCATGCAAGTATCTATGGACGAAGTACTACAACAATTTGGACACAAGCAGTTTAAGATGGTGTTGTACTTAAAGACCCCGACTGTGATAATACCCATCCTGTGCTGAACTAGCTGGGCGAGAGGCAGTACCCCTCTTCACGTGCTTCTGAATTACATGGGCAACCAGGACAAAAACGGGACCAATAAGCAGTAAATTTGACGGAATCCTACCTCTAAACAGTCCCCGCACATCAGAAGGCGGAAGAACCAGATGCAGATAAAGCGAACCCTACGATGGAAGGGATATACAAACTTTATGGTCAAACCACTTCACTACTATCCAGGCACATGCACCCAAACAGCTTGAACCTTAGAAAGGATACAATGCTAGATTTAAACAAAATGACATCATCTAAGCTTCCATCATGGTGTCGATCATGATGGAAGATCTCGTCACGAAGCAATTAGGAAGCAACTTGGCAACTTCTCAACTTTAATAAGTTTACAGTGAATCCCAACAATTTAAAAGATATATGACAGCAGAGATACGAGGCTAGTGCCATACACATATACATTTCACTTATCCACATGATAGACATACATACCACTACAACTACGTTACAAATGAACCAACACAGGCGTTTGAGGTAACAATTCAATCTTGTGGAAAAGGTACTCAACGATACGCGAGTAATATCTCGATTTTGTATACCTTGGTATACAACCTCCTGAGAACCGCACGGTTAGTGACAGTAGTTTGGGAAGCAAAACTAGCACGGATCGAGCAGCGGGTGTAATAAATGGTAGAAGCAACACAGGCAAAGCACCACAAGAGGAATCAAGCCGCCAAGACGTGTAGATATATATTTAGTAACATTGAGTGTAAGTACTGAATACGAGAAGTAAAAGATATGACTTTCGTTGAAAGGTGTACCAAAACACTGAAACTCTAGTCTACCCTTCACAATGTGCAGATGATTAGGAAGCAGTGTTCATATACAGCTTGAATGAAATTTGAAAACAGACCTTCAAAAGCAGTCCACTGGAAACAAAATCAGCAACGGTCGCATGGAGTTGTCGAAGGAAATCCGCAAGAATCGCATGGAGAAGGAAAGAACAGTCGGCGAACGGAGATAGGTAGGTTAGTGGGAACTACAATGGTTCCCAGGTAGGGGTATGAAAGCGTAGATCTTATGGACAGTGTATGTGCATTTTAAAAGGATAAACGTGTACTAATCCACGGACCTCTGATAAAACGGCCACAAACCATCAAGATTAAACAGCAAAAAACACCATGACATCTTCAACGATCATTACAATGTCAAAGCAGCTATGTAGAACAGCGAGACCTCGTTATCGGGAGTCTACATATTAGGTTTAAATCGGCCAGGCCCAACTCGAGGCAAGGTGTAGAGAAGGCAGAGACACGGACGAAAAAGAGAAGGCTAATGCATACTTACGAGCACATCTCAAGTCAGTGTACAAAAGGGTAAACAAGTCCATATAATATTGAGTGTAACATCTAATGATGTCTATTGGCTTACCAAGTTTAGTATTAGGGAAATCATCAATGACAAGTTTCAGAAAGGTACTCTCACACCATAAGTTACTACAACATTCCGATGACCTCATCTACATTCATATTGCCAAAGATTACTACTGAGAACTAACTTCAAAGATCATTTGGTTCTTTGCCGTCTACATCCATATCTGCACTGGATTTGGTCGTTGTATGAAAGGATCTGGAGGGAACATGCATACACTTGGCATACGAAAATATTAGTTGTAAATCTTCTAAAATGTACAGCCCAACAAGTCTGCAGAGTAGTGGCAAACACATAACAACAGTGTGCTGAAACTTCCATACATGGATGTTTGACAAATATCCTACAAAATCGGCACGGAAGAGGAATAAACAAATGATATCAGAAGGACAACAAACAGCGAGTCGACAGAACCACCAGTGAGTTGTAAGCCGGACATGGTCCAGAACTTTTACAGCCATTATATGGAACAGGACTAATCATTTAACTTAGAACAATGAATGATTGTCACATGCTAGGTTGCCAAGCTTATCCCAAACATCTTGGTCATCTTGCACTGCGATCTACAAAAAGTAGAGCTCAAAAAGAACAAAACTCGAACTCCGAAGCCAATAATCTCCGATGTCATCACAGTACTTTTCGCACATATTATATGTGCGCTTTGCAGACAGGACAAACCGCCTGCCGCTGCAACCACTTGTCTATACACTGCAAGACGAAACAAAAGGGCTACTTTATTAGTATCCTAATAATGCGCCGCTGAGAATGCAAAGATTGTTGTCAGTTTATCGATAGTATACCAGATGAAAGTTTCAACCTGGGAAAAGTAACGTTTGGTGAATTCTGTGCAAAGGGACAATTTAAAGACAATGATATATATCCATATTCACCTTCATATGGAATACATGTATGCAAGGAAGACGACGTATAACTTCTCCAGAAACTTGCATCTCGAGACATATTGAGCACGTGTCCTCACATACATCGGTGGGCTGTCAATTAAACAAAGCAAACTCCGGTCAGAAAATACATCGTCGCGGACGCGAATGGGAAAGAAGACTATGACGTGCAATATCACTTGACTATAACCAGCAAATTCAGCGCAGTTTACCCCCATACAGTTTTGGCAGACTGCGTCTGGCAGTTTCACAACATTTTGAAAAAGAAGCACAAACCTGAAGTGTAGTCAGTGGTAAAAGATTAATTTTCTCAATCGATGCTCCTCTATTTCTGTCTATATCCGTGTCCAGAGCGAGTAGCATTTCATAATCGTTCCTGAACAAGAGCATACGTTCTGCATATATCAGTGACCTAATAAGCAACTCAATACCTGATCCCCATGAACCAAATCAACTGCACCATATGCAGTAAAGCCAGTACTCTACGTTGTCCTAGCTTCGGAGACTCTTGCATCTCCAAAACAGACAGAAAACAAGAACGCGATTCAGAACAGAGGCCCAAATATCTAGAAAAAACTTACTCGTTGAAATCACGATCAACTTGTGCCAACTGCAGGCCAACAGACACCTGCTCTTGAATAGCATTTTCCAAAGCGGCCAGAACTTCCAACCTCTGTAAAAGATTTAAACAAACCAGCTAAACATTTGATAGAAAAAGGAACAAACGATAAGCCTCAAAACTTTGGCTGATTCCCATTTCCTTTGGTATCCCTAAAGTCCTGCCTCTCCTTACATACTACCAAGGCCAAGCATGATGCCTAGCTGTCAAGCTGATACAGCTCATCAACATTTAGCTGTTGCAATTCTTTTTTCAGTAGCAGGTCATATGTACCGCACTAACTGGGGTGTCGATCATAGTTTTAAGAAAATAACCTGCGGATTATGGAAAACATAAACGAAAGCTGCATCTTTTAAAAAAATTAAAATAAATATGACTACGATGAATAACCAACCGATTCCACTGTCATGTGGGATGGGAACTGAACCCTTCCACCTGGTAACTCTGCATCCATGTCTGCCTGTCCTCTATGGAACTGAAAGAAACGTCCATTTCTGACAACGGGTGGGAAGTTGAATCTGGAACTTGACGATGATAACGCTGAGGTGTCCGAGCGAGGTCTGGAAAGCCTTAAAAACCTGGGAGGAGATTCGCGTTGCAAGCTCTGCATATCTCCCAGGTATCTCTGTACATAGAACAGGTTTGCATGAGGAAAAATCCTTCAGTTGTAGCAACTCACTTTCCCTCTACCACAACTGACAGGAATGAAACTGTACTAGGACAACTGAAACTGAAATGAACAAACATATCCATTTACCTGCACAGCAGAGAAACCAAAAAGATCACCACCACGTGTATGTCTGAAGTCTCTTGCAAGATTGTCTTCCTCCGCTTGCAATCTTCTGGCCAGAGACTCATCATCCTGCTTATCAACAGATCAGCAGATTATGAAACCGCTGCCATCAATTCAGGTTTTCTAAACTGCTCCAACAGAAGGATAAAGAAACGATAGCTATGATATAATTCCGCAAAAAAGACACAAGGAAAGCCACGAGGTGACAAAATGAATGCACCAGAAATCCAGTAATAAATAATCATGAATATACGAGGTACTCTTAATCAAAAATAGAACTCGTTTAAAGAGAGATAAATACATTAGCCACTAAATATGAAGAAAATCAGTGGAAATTACGGAGAACTGAAAAAGGATTTAGTATGACTTACAGGAACTTCACCGCCAGCTGCTTCCGAAACGTAAGCGGCCTGTAGTTGTCTAGCAATCCTCTCATCTTCTGCTAACTGCCTTGACCTCTCCGTGTTATCATCATCGTCAGAGTCACCAAAGGCCAAATAACTATCGGAGTAACAGAACATTTCCTGATTTAAATTCCCAGGCAACCATTCAGGCCCAAGAATGGTACCAGTGATGGTGGGATGCCCACCACTTGAAGGCATGTCAGCACCTGGAAAAAAGCGTCTGCCCCTTCGACGATAATTCCCTGCTGTGGGTTGATTATTTACAGAAGCTTCTTCCAAGATTCTAACGTCGTCAACATCCCAGTGGACCCGTGGACCACTTCTCAAAAAATATGGCTGGGAAGGTTCAGTTCTCCGCCGAGAAGACTCGGTTTCCGGGTGTTCGTTAGTTGACAAAGTGATTCCATTGGGAATCTCTTGACTGGAACCAGCTCCATTTGCGGTTCTTTGGTGTCTTCCTACAGATGGTCGAGATCGATCAGCAAGGCCTCTTGTCCACCGCATACGATCACGACGGGCAGCACGTCTACTCCCTGGAGCAAATTCGTCTCTTGAGGCCAGGTTCGGGAAAGATGGTCTTTCTGGCGAGACTAAATCAATAACCCGGTTCGAGTAAGAATGTTCAGGTTCTGGTGATATCAAATCAATAATCTGCGCCGGACGTCTTGCAGGTGACTCGTCCACAGCGTTTACTGTTGAAGGTGAAGATTCTTGTCTCCCTGATAACCAGTTCTGAATATGATCATTTTCTTCTACACCATCAACGTCAGGACCCACTGCCTGCTCTAGATCAAGAACATAAGGCTGTGTGGAAGGGCGGATGCTTAACGAGAATCCTGAATTTCTCCTCAAAAGAGACCGCCCCCTTGGGGGCGAATCTAGAAACGAGATGGGCGTGATAGGTTCTCGCTCACGCTCGGCAATTCTTCTACGTTCGCGCAGAGATGAGCTATTTGGTCCGCCCACAATGAGCCTCCGCGATGGCCTGCGATAAAGTACAGCTTGCATATGAAAAAGCTCATCTCCCTAAGTTTTGCACCGAACGCAGATAGCAGACGAAACCTGATCTTGACGACATACATTCTGGCGACAACTCAATACACTGACTTACTCACGTGCAACCATGAAAAGAAGAAGTTCAAAAACCATTTACAACAGAAATATCAAAGAAGCTCCTATGAGTGAGTAAAAAAGAAAAAAGTGAACCACCTATCTGTGAAGAGACTTCCTCCACTTTGGCCTTGATCATCAGATTCACTCTCCACATTCTCCAGGGCAATGCCCACCGCTGCGGCAGATTCCGATCTGTCCACGTCTCGCTTTCTTTTTCCTTTGGATGCCGCAGACTCAATGCCAGACCGACTACAAGCTTCGGCACTTCCATTGGTACCTGGGAGGCAACTCGATGATCCCAAGCGGGAGGTCCCTGAGTCCCCGGGGACAAATCGAGGGTGGGTACCTAAGCATAACAATGTTTCCAGGCGCGACCCTTCATCATCACTTTCATCTACCTCTACTTGCTTCCCAAGTCTTGTCCTCCTTCTCTGAGAACCTTCGGCCTCCGCACCAGAGTTTGGCCGGCCTTCATCACGTCCTTGGGAGGAAGACACCATGCTTGCATCTGCTCTGCCATCAAGGCCTTTGCAAATTTCTTTCCCGGAAATGTCCTTGAACTCGCCTTCTCCAACCTTGTCCACACCCAAGTTAGTGGTGTTCAATGAACTGCTTGATCCACAACCGAGCTGAAGGTGGGTGGATGCATCGCCGACATCATGGGTGTGTGAGCACCCTACTCCCAACTCGGTACCGACGGATCCTCCTCCAACAAGACGGACCCTTTGCTTCATGAACAAATTTCGAGAACCCGCTCTGGTTGTAGGCCTTCCAAACTCGCTAGACGTGCTCATAGCTGGCAGCTTTTCATCTACCTTCATCGACCCTGCGACAGCAACTTCATCCGGCGGCGGCTCGGAGGAAATATTCAGAACCTCCTCTCCTCCATCCATGGCGATCCATGATGACGAAGATCGCCGCCGAGCGGTGAGGCTACCGCTAGAACGGCTGTTGGACTTTCTCCAATTTTCTACAGATTCAACAAGAAGCTTAGGCCTTCGCATCCAGTCAATCTCCTCATTTTTTGAATCTGTACTATCCTGCATCACTGCGGTTTACTTGAGTTACCAATTCTTTGTCTCCGTTCTTGTTCTTCTCCGACAACCCTCCCTCAACAAACCCTACTGACTTCAGATTGGATTTCAGTCGTGGTTACTATCCCAACAAACAAGGTCCTCCCACATGAGGTAAGCAGTCGTTTCCTATCTGAAACCTGGCCCCGATGAATCGAGCGCAAAAGATGGAGTTCCCAAATACGGCGAACACGCTACACTGGAGAATACGAGTTCAATTGCTAGCCTGCAACCAAAAGTCCATTGATCAGTTCGACTAGATATGCCAGCAGTCGAAGAGATGAACCGCTGCCACCGTGCCAACACCAAAGCCACTTTCACTATCCTGTGCAGCCATGTCCTTCTAATGATTATCTGTACACAGTGTCGCAGGGACCTGCTGAAGGATGGTAAAATCTCTCCACTATGAAGGGTACGGGAGGCAAGTGGTCAGAAAGAGCTATGAAGAAGAAACAATCGGAGCAGGAAACGACAGTGAAACGAGCTGGATAATGAAAAATAAAAAATAATAATAATAATATGAACGCAAAATTTACACAGGCTTGATGAAAAGCCAGCAGCCCTTCCACCAAGAAAAAAGTCAAGGATTGGTTTCTTCAACCTGGAAAGACGTTCCCATTGATGCTGGTCTACTACAAGGAGAAGTTTCCCGCAATACAACCATGCCCAAACGAACAACAGCCACGACAAGATTTGAAAATGTAAACAGCACACTTCCTTCCAACCGACCATACGAGAAACTGCAGCCGATCACCAATCCCCACGAATGATAGCTACCCAGAATTTCGCCATCAAGCAGGTGACGCAGAACAAAACTCCATTGCGAGGGCTATGAACCTACCAAGCCAAGCCAGGAAGTGCTGTACACATGGCGCGGCTACCTGCAGTCTAGGCTAATGCAACGGCAATTCTCTCCGTAAAACAAAATTCTCGTTCAAACCATTACTTTACCAGAAAACTGCCTCCTGTGGGTGCGTCCATTCTTGCCTGAACAATCTCACGCCAACCATCACCTTCGATGATGCGGGTGTAACGGTCGCACTCCTCTTTCCCTCCGTCTCTCATACCGATCACCTCCACCGACACGATGGCCCAACGCAAGCGTGCCCACGAGCAGATTTCAGCCAATTCACAAGTGCTTTCGGCTTCACGCCCGCTGCATGCTTTCACCCGATCGATCGATCGATCCACACCGCTCCAACCGATCGCGTACCGGGCAAATCGGCCCCCACCAGCACCAAAAACACTTCCAACCAGCCCCCCGCGAGTAGCGAAAGAGGCGAGAAGATCAAGGCCGAGAAGTCTCAGCCCAAGGCAAGCATTGCCAGGCCAACACGCCGCTGCTGCTGCTAGGAAGGACGGACGGACGGACGGACGGAGGACAGACAGGGATGGACGGGCCAACTACGCCAAAAACAGCCAAATCAATGAGCCAATGCGAGCCCAACCAAACCGCGGCTCATTGGAGCAATGCCAGACACCCCCGCACCCGGACTCCGAGCCCGGCAGGAGGCTTCAGCACGCCGCTCTTTCGGTAAGCAGGGGCGGAGCGAAGCCCGGAGCGTTTGTCTGTCTGCCTGCCTGGCTGCCTGCGCGTCTGGCCTCGGGCTCGGGCTCGGGCTGGGACGAACGAGCGAACGAACATCCATTTCCTTGCTTCTCCGTCCGTCGAGAGGTCGGCCTCGGACGAGGGAGGACGAGCGCAGAGCGGCCGCAGCACACGCAGCTCTTTCTCTTTCCGCTTGCTCCCTTCCTTACTTCTGTTGCTTTTGTCTTGTTTTGGAAGGAGGACGAGAAGGACGAGGAGGGAAGCTGGGAATGGGATACGTATCCCCTGCCCGTAAAGGCGGTGCGAAGCGTTGGGACATGCCCCTCCCTCTTGCCATCTATTGTATCTACACGTAACCCTCCCATGTTCATATACATGCATGCATGAGTCCGATGCTATATGGACATTTTCATATGCAATTTCTTCCTCCCTCATTCATTTCTTTCTCTTTCTCAATTTTGCCCTCTTCTTTACTAGAGTTTCTCATCTACCCCGGTCTTTTTTTTCCTTCTCGCTTCTGTCCCTCTTCCTTCCCCTTGCTCTCATTTCCGGTATTTTGCGTGTTAGCCTTGGGGCTGCATTGCTTTTTCGCATACACACTCTCTTATACATACGCCAAAATGTTCTTCTAGCTGTTCAAATTACCAATCATTGCAGGGCTTCACATATGAGGATGTATTTACCAGCACGATATATGTCTGATTTGGTGTTTTCAACGTGGAATGCATCAAAATTTACCGTTTTGGCATAATCATTGTAATGTGTCATGTGTCTCCTCCGCACATAAATCAGTTCAGATCCCAGAAAATTCGAATGTAAATAGGTTTTATTGCATTCTTATGAAACAAAAATATTTTAAAGTTGAATCATTTTTGTTAATAAGTTAATTACAGTAATTAAGTCAAGATAATTCAAAACGAACTATGGGAGGTTGTACATTTATCATAGAAGTTACAAGATCTTAGCATACTTAGATGACACAAGGTACACATCAAACAAAAAATTGAATGAGACAAGGCTTTTGGATGAGTGAATGATACTATTGACAATAACCAAGGAGAAAAACAGCTATATTGAGTTCATGTAACCTAATTGGCTTATATTGGGACTTAATTCAAATATCTCACCTTCTAAGTACTCAAGTGGCTAAGTACATCTTACATTTTTATTAAATTTATCTTCACATTTGTGCATATTATGCATCAAAATGTACATTTTTCACATAATCATAGTTAATGTCTTATGTTCCTTCTTGACGTAGAAAGGTTTAGATCAAGTAAATTTTTTAATAACTTAAAGTATAATGATTTTGATAGAATATATTCAATATAAAAATAAAATATTTTATTTTCATCTTAATTTTAAATAACCAAAATGATATATCCTTAAGTATAATTCAAATGACAAGTATTCCAACTATTCAAAACTTTATCTGCAACAAAATTATAATTATATTTACCTTCAATATTACTTGTCCCTCTCTTTCCCATACAATTTGTGAAATAAATCGATATGATCAATTAAATCACAACACCTTTTTATAGGATGAATTAGGTTTCATTACAAACAATACCGTAATTAGTGTATTCTACATTATTTTCCGTTGAGATATTTTGCTATTTATCCCTCATTTAGTGCACATAACATTGATATACATAAACTAAATGTCGTTTAGACTGCTTCTCTAGTAATATAGGTAATCCACTCCATTTTGAACTCTAATAAGAGTTAGAATGAATGTAAAGCACATGAACATATGTACATTAGTACATATGCATAATGTATGTATTGAAATCAAAACTATCCAATGATATTGGTATTTTTTTATTAGTATGCAAATATAAAAACATGGTACCATAAATAAAACTTTAATGAAATAGCTACAATACCTATTCAACTAAAAATAAATACTTTGTTAAGTCAAATATGTTGAATAAGAAAAATACAATATATTATTGCTCTTTATGATTAATTTATATTGTAATTTTTTTTATCTAAAAAAATTTATTTGGAGATTTGATGTTAGACGATTATGAATCCATCACATTTGATATCAAAGCTCTTCTTTATCTACATAATAAACAAGTATAAGTTATAAGAATAAGTCATATTTGACTTTTTAATTGAAAAAAGTGTATTTTTTGAGACAAATCATTAGTAGTTGAGCTAAATATTTGAGTAAAACTTGTATAAAAAGTCTATTGCATGTCAAAATTATTAATAATTAGAAAAAATTCTCAATAAATATTATTTATCATTATTAAAGATGATATTTAAAAGTTTGAAATTTTTATATAAAATAAATTTATGATATATATTAAAAATATATATTTTTTATTTTCAATCTATCTAAAATTATGACACTAAACCACAATTTAGCTATATGCAAGGATGTTTACATCAAATCTTGGAAATACATAACATTGATTGTTATCAAAAAATCATAAATTTTTCAATGTTTAAAAATATCCATGCTTATTATCACTAATTGATTATGCTATGAAATTCACTTCCATTATTGATCATGAAAAGTGAAATTATACAAGAGATTTGAAACTGAGGGAATTAATTATTACATTTATAATGGTGTAAGAAGGTTGAAATTATATATATATATATATATATATATATATATAAAAGAAACTTGAATTTAGAATGATTTTAAATGGATTTTTTATATTTGATGTCATCATATCAATACTGTAAGTGATAGGTATGTGTATAATAGATTTAGATTTAGATTTTAAAATATAAAATATTAATATTAATATTTAAATTAAAATCTTAATATTAATTTAAATTTTGATATTTTTATATAAATTTATTATTTAAAGCTAATTATATAAAAATTTAGATTTATATATTGATGTTATTACTTGAGAATGTTGTTTTTGTTTTTCTTTAAAGCTAAAATTAAAACATAAACCTTGAGTTTTATTTGTGATCAACATCTAGCTTTTCACTTACATAAATAATACGAATTTAATTATAAATGATATATATATATATATATATATATATATATGATATTTTTCAAGATTATTATATATCTATAAAAGAATTTATATATAACAATAATATGTTATATTATTTCGAAATCTTTCATTGAGATAATTTAACTTCAAAGTAAAAAATAAACATAATAGATAAACAAATTTAAATTTTTTTTTTCAAGATTTTATTAAATAGATGTTATTTAAATAAAATGATGCATATTAAATACCCAACTTAACTTAATTCTTGTTTGACCATAAACATTTTATATTGCAAACAATATGATAGATTGAGCAAATCAGAATTTTGTAGCTTTTGATATTATTTATAATATACTTATAAATTATTATTTTTGAATTTTTTATGATATAATTCATGAATATATTCATAAATATCCTTTAGTTAGTAATATATATTTATTTATTTATATTTATTTATTTCAATTTAGTTTGTTTGATATAAAGCATAACTTTTTATTATCAATTATTTCATGTAAAAATATTTTTATATAAACCCTATACTTAGTTATTTCTTTATTTGATGCTTATATAAGAAGATATTCATTAACTTTTAGCTCTATATATTAAAATTATTTTTAAAGATAGAAGATTATTCTTTGATGTGATATGATTACACCAAGGTTAAAATTATAAAATATCATTTGTAAAAGTGCATTTGATTTTTTTGAGACATGAATAAAAAATTTAGCCAAAAAGCAAGTAATATAGCAAAAAGGATGGGAAGGCTTCATCAAGTGGTACATGGATGAAATCAAGGGGGTAGTATGGGACTAGATCCTAATAGCATCACAATGAGATATATGATATATTGCATCTAAAATATCCAAACTATCTAGATCAAACGGTTTACATACTACTACTACAACATACAAAGAATCATCACTTCTCTTCTATGGATTGGAGTATCAAGTCTATGTAGAGCAATGGACACATGATGACTAAAATAGTCTACACAATATGGTAAAGAAAATGATACTCCTTCCATATAGTATGGTGGACTCTAATGCACTCTCTCCCAAACGCACAAAATCGATGTCATAAAAATGAAGTGTAGAATGCAAACAAATAATAAAGGAGAGAGGTACCAAATAATATAGCAAAAAGGATGAGAAGACCCCATCAAATCATACAGGGATGAAACCAAAGGGGTAGGATAGGTCTAGGTCCCAATGACATCACAATGGGAAATATGTCATACTGCACCTAAGATATTTGAACTATGTAAGTCAAATGGTTAACTAACTACATGAGCATATGAAGAATCATCAATTAACATGATTGCTCTATTATGGATTGCACATTAAGTGCTCTCCGGATAACAATGGATACATGTTTAGTAAAATATGCTATACAATATGCTAAAGAAAGTGATACCCATGTCACCTATTATGATAAGCTCTTGCGCACTCTCTCACAAATGTGTCGGAGTCTATGTCCATAGGTGCATATAACTCCAAGGCTAGAGGAACAAAGAGGTGATCTCTATGCACATCCATATACTAGGAGACCTTGACTGTTGCCGCTCCACTTGCCGTCCATGCATGAGGATGGGTAATCACCCCTCCACGTTCCTCACATACATCTCAAGGATAGGTCTATTTGTAATCACAAACCGGGAAGAAAACAAAGGTGTTGAGAGTGTACAACTTGACAAAAATTCTATATGTGCAAACTCCTCCATCAACAATAAGTCTTTCCCTCCACACCAAATCGGCAAAGTTGTGTCTGTGTCAAATCTTTTGTCACACACTCGAAGGTCTTTGATCCTATGATATCACCAAAGACGTCCATTATCCTTCTATCAAAGGCTTTCAAGTGTGATAGTAATGGAGGTGAAGGAGGAATTGTGCGAAGTAGGTTGGTGGATTGACAAGCAATACTAGAGGAGAGTATATCAAACATTCTCTACTTGAAATACATCCTCGGTGTGTAGTGTCTATGTAGTGTGAGACGAAGACATCATATCATACATCCTTCTTGAAGTTGGAGATGAGGAGAAATGCCCAAAGGAGACCATGCACTACACTTTGACACCTTGAGTCTCAAGGCTACAAGATGAAACTCGGTAGTCAAAGGCATGCATAATGTGGTCTACATGGTCCACAATGTGTGTATCATCTGGGATGGAGGGGAACAAACAACTTGGCACAACCAAAGCAGCGGATAGAAGAACTCTATAATGAGATCTGGCAAATAAGGATCCTCATAAAAGATCTTCATGTCGAATACCAACGACGCATTGAAGAATAATAACTTCCTCATATGCTGATATAATAGAGAAGTATGTGAACCATAGAAAGATCATACAAAAGGAATGAGGCTCGACAAAGGTCCACAACCTCTCTAAGTTCTCTAAAAATGGATGCACCTGAGACCATATTAAAAGCATTCTCAACGTCCACTTGTTTTGCAAATGGACGTTGCAAGATATCAATCAAGATTGGATATCTAGGAGTCTTCTAATGCACAAATATATCGCATCACAACCTCATGGTGTGGCGACTCCAAACTGGTGTGGACAAATGTGTTGTTGGAAGTTGGAATGATGTTTAAGGACCACCATACGACTAACAAGGCCCAATAAGACCTCCTCAATAACAATCAGTCTAATGCACTCGATGTCCTCCATAACGAGAAACCAACTAGCACATAGTATTTGGCTAATTGACAATGGAGTCTACTCTCTCTCAACTGATGCAACCACCTAGAACCACTAGAGTGATCATTTGCATGAAAACAATCTCTAATATGTTAATATACCATCCCGGGCAAACCCTATGAGAATAGGAGTGGGGATGTGCATAGAGAATAAGCAAAAAGCTATATATCAATTCATAATGGCTACTTTGGATGATACCTTCTCTGTCTCTAGATGCCCCACTGATTCTGTCAATTGTGAAGAAAGTCAGGTTAGAGAGCCGTGTGATGGGCAACTACAGTTCGTAGAGTTGTATCCCAAATCGGTGAACGGGACCGGGGCAAATTGCATTTGTTGGAGTGCCGAATGGGCATTTTTTCCAAGTACTCCCCTTCTGAGTCTACCTGTACGAATACAATCTCTCTAATGGTATTCACTTGCCCATGGGTGAATGTAAAAAGTGTAATGAGAAAATAATCTCCTGTCTCGTGAGGCTATGTTATACTCAGTACCTTGCCCCAAGTTTGAGAGTAATCGATAGGACTCGAGAACTATTTTCAGTTCACTCATGTTGTGAAATAAAATATCCTTTCATGTATTTCATCTTGGTCTCATTTGCCTTCTCTTGTAAACCTTACGATCTGCCTCCAGAAACTCAGCTTTCTGTTTGTATTAAATGCAGATACCTTGAAATATACACACCCTTTTCGGAATGTACTCCATCACTTCCCTTCATCATAGATGTTAAAAAACTCCCCACTACACGTACAGCACGATAATTATCATAAGTAACAGACGAGGGTACCACCTTACATGGTCGACTTACACCTGATCCTCTGTATTACCTACTTATCAGTGACTGCAATGTACCGGTCAAAGAAGAAAGGTGGAAACGTTCAATGTGTCCTATTTACTTGTTTCTTTCATTAGTGCTTTCCGTGATTTACTTTGGCCTCATGCTTTGGCTTTGTCTCCCTTCTCGGTCTTCATGCTTTCTAATACACTTCTGATCTACATACACACGGGCGCCTTCTTTCTCTCTGCATTATTTCGCTGTCCTTAGTACCGTGAACTATAATTGTTCAACGGTCCCGCATTACTCCCGCGAGTATTCACATCCGGTCCGTTTAAAACTTTTGTCGTTTACAATTCGACAGATGTCGCCTTCTAGGGCCGCTGTTGTACCCTCTGGCCACTCTAGATAATGTCCGATCTCCATGATGGACAATGCCCATCCAAGGGGTAAGTAAGAGGCAGCTCGAAAATATCAGGCGGGTTTACCGTCCGCGACGTCAGTATGATTGAAACGGACATTGCCAATTCTGCCACATTTCCTCGGCCCCGATCACACTAGATCCAAGAACTTCGTTTCCGCTCGGACGTTCGTCTCTAATGATCAAGATAGTTTGGTAGTCAAGAAGCTACCGGTAATGGAGGTAAATTCTTTTCCGATTAGGCAGGGCGAGTCACAATGACCTCAAACAAGCCAATTGGAACGGCAACTAATGACCCGTGGAGACCTACGTGGCGTAATCCCTCTAGGTTATTTTTTTGGCATCACCAAACGTCAATGCGGTCGTCATCAAAGACTTCTCCCCATCAACCGTCCAAGGATTCCAACCTGGGGCTACGATCCTACAAAGCTACCTTGAAAGAGCAGGAAGCAGGAGCACGTCCGAGACTGAAACCCCGTCCATCTCATACATAAATATATTCATTTCGCAAGCAGCTGTATAATATAAGAATTACAATTCGATTTGATGGTTACCATCTCAATATCTACAATTTCTACTTCCGAGATATAACTACACATGTACAAAATTTCTCATGGTACACTACGAACGTGATCGTTTCTACAAGTTTAAGATCTACATCTCTAGGGCCGGAGTCTGCGCGTGATGATGGACAATTCCACACCATCCGGACCGAGGATCGTAGAAGGCGAGCTGCACTGTGCAGTGCTGTGCTGCCAGATGAGCGAGCGACTAGTAGGTAAGGACACATACTGGACCGGTTAAAAATAGCCCACTGATCAAAACCCCAGGTTTACTAATACTGGGCGGGGTATGTGCATACTCCAGTGCTATGCTACTCGAGAGGAAGGCTAAAGTCAAAAGAAACGTTGAGGAGCGGAAAATACCTTACTGTATTGCCTGTAAGATCTGGAGGCAGAAGAGAAGAATCGAACTTAAAAGTACACAAGGTAAGCAATACCATAAAACAGTGCGCAACTCCTAACTTCTTTTCTTTTTTGCAGTGTGTATTTTGCCTTTTTTTTTGGGGTTGGGGTGCGATTTCGAAGTCGCAATTGTAGTGTACACCGTTGGTGGACGTGGAAGCGCCATGCTGCACTGAAGGCGAGAGAATCGGTTTTCTAATGCCTCACGAGACATACGAGGGCAAGTGCAGACATGGACAAAACTGTCGGAAGTCTGAAGTTATTCCAGAAGTGACCTCGCTTCGAAGAGTCGTTGGCTGCTTCTTGTAGCCACACCTGGGCTCGAAGATTCTGTATTTCCTTGTCCTTCCTCTCCGAAACCTGGCAACAGGCTCCACATGATACAAAATGAATGAGGACAATTCCCGTACATGAGTCTTCTTTGTCCATATCCTTAAAAGGGCCACATTCGGTAATTTTCTCGTCACGTCCTAAACGTCAGACAAAAACACGAGATACAAATAATTGTATACCTTCTTCAACTTCTTCGCTTGCAATCGAGCCTCCTGCAAGCTCAATTCCAATTTGACCACCTTCTTCCTTAACTCCTGATCTGCTCGTTGTTGTCTCTCCAACTGTCACATACCGAGTCCATTGACAACAATCAGCAACTCTTTTCAACTTAACGCGAAGTTAGCGAAATACTCAACAGACGGTCTAACCTTAAGAGCTTAGCAATCCTACCTGAAATAACACAGAAATCATAATCATCATAACACGATTACGGGGTGTTAGCTGAGCTGCGCAGAGACATCAAAAGTGGGATACAGTGAGGCTGCGTATGGTCTTTGTCTTAGGAGGAAGACATACACATACTTCGGAAAGTCAAGAGGATTGCATCCATTGAACGAAGTAATCATCATTACGCACCTGTGCATCAAGCTCGAGAGTTTTCAACCTTAACTCGGTACTTGCCACTTTGACGTCTTGTTTTAGTCGTCCTATTTCATCATCTTTGGCTAATAAATATCTCTCCAGATGTTCGATATTCCGTGATGACACTTCATTCAGCAACTTACGAAACTCGCATTCCTTCGACACGTAGCTTCTCCCTAGAGACATCTCAATCTGGGTCTCTAGGTCCTGAACCTCAAATCTCAGCTGCTTTTGCGAGCTCTCCTTCCGCTTGAGTTCAACTTGTAGCTCTCTTAATTGTTCCTCCAAAATGACAATGAGGTTCCTCTGCTCCTGTAACTCAAGGTTTTTCTCCTCAATTTCCTTCAGCAAGGCCTCGACCTGTAGTTGGGCAGAATGTGCGGACCCAGTCATTGCTTCGGCTACTTCCTCCGACACAGAAAGCCTGTCCCGCAATTCTGCTATCTCAACGGCATACTGCAGTCACAACACAGCAACCCTGGACGTGAGACAGAGATTTGGTGCGTGTCCAGAAATCCGGTATTCCGTTTTCCACAAAGCGCGACTTCACAGGCTGACGCATTCCCATCATGATCGACATTAGAGGGGGAAGAAACCTCTTCGGGACGTGTATTAAACTCGGAAGTGACGTGAAAAACCAGAGCTAATAACTAAACCGCTCGAATACCGCCATGGATGGAACAGAGAGCCAGAGATGTGGTATTCTACATCTGAAAGATGCACTGTTCATCATAGTCGACGACAGTTCAGTCAGGGGACAGTTTATGCCCACTCGAGGCTCCAGTTTCAGCGCTCGGCGTGCAGGTTGACTTCAGCAATTCAGAGAAAACCTGACTTACTGAGAAGCTTTGTACTTGGCAACCAGCAAGCCAAAGCACGCCATGTGATGCACTATCATAAAGAGCACACAATCAACTGGACGGGACATCCTAAATCGTTGCAAGCAGCTCCTGCCGCCTTTTGGAAGTATTCACCTGCTCGATAAGTGTGGCAGAGCTCTGAGCCTGCGATCTCGTGTCTTCTCGAGATTTGTGCATCTGCTCCAACTGTCGCGCCAACTCCCTTGCGTGAGCTTCAGCGGCCTGCAGATCGATTGTTGGACAAACACCGAAAGTGTGAACACGTAGAGCGGCCAAGTCACACAGCGACGTCCACTTTGCTTCGACACAATAACAACTCACTGCTGAACAAAAACGTTTTCTTCTCTCACGACATAGAACATCTTCCCGAGCTTATGCACCACGACCTGTTAATCCCAGTGTTGGTCAAAAGCATTGCTATCAACGACCGCAATTGACGCCGGCGTCTCACAGCAAGAGTACCTTATGGAACAGAAATTCTACCTGTCTTTTGGCAGCCTCCTCCTGCAACGCTGCCTCTCGAGCGACGGCTCGACTGCGGACTTTTTGCAGCTCTGCAGCCATAACTCCGACTTCCGAGGCGATGCGACGCAGATTTTGTTTCTTCTCGCAGACATCCTTAAACAGAGAACCGGACTCCCCTTGGGAGTCTTTCTCCTGGACCGACATGTCTCGATCCTTCGCATAGAAGTACTAACTCAACAGATGTGTAAAGTGAGGGCGGCTGTGACTAACTAGACATCTAACTTCTGGAATTTTGCACCTCCGTATGAGCTGACGATCACGTGTCCTGTCGTTCGAGAAGGAAAATATTCCAATCAATTTCAACATCAACACCACGTACGCGACAATCAGAGAAAGACGTGGTATTTCGAGAGAGGTATCCCCTTCCTGCAACGAGTACTCGGTTACAGCAGCTCGGATTTCCTAACAGTGATGGCTGTATTTACCGAAGAACATCGTGACCGGGAGGCGGCTGATGACGAGTTCTGAGACGGTGCGTATAATTTGATGAAGCAGCTTAGCTTCCACTTCCACTGATAAATTCAAAACCAACGCCTTCTGGTGACGGAGTCAAATCCGTGACCCATATCTAGAGGAGAGATGTACTGAAAAAATTAGTTAAGCAGGGACCTCAGCGTTCGTTCGTACTTCTGCAAGCAGTCAAGGCCGAAACCAACTCCCCGCAAAAATCAGATCCGTCCCATCCAATTTCGTAAGCGCTAAACACCTCCTGTGCGGTAACGACATGTAAAGGACACCACGATGATTTCGCTGCTCTAATTTAAAAGTCCAAACTCCTTTGGTTTTTTCCTCTTCCGCACGAGAGAAAAGCTCCAGTATACCTTGCTGCCGCGACCAAAATACATCTATCCTTTACCGACAGAGCCCTCAGTGCCCCAGCTACTCGTCGTCGTCGTCCTCCACGTTCTGTGTAATATCCTCTAACGTCGTGTCTACCAGTGAACGAGAGCCTGGACATTGAGAGAAGAACGCACACTGAAAATTCCTGCACTCAAGTCTACAGAAGTCGTCGACTCATTTTCCATCTTTCCAAAGCAGCAAGTCCTTCCCAACAGCGCTGTCTGCTGCAACTACCAACGCTTGCAAACGTGAACTCCATGAGTATTATTACAACTTCCGCTGTCTCTGCGTCTCTCACTCGGTCGCATCCCCTTCCGCCCGTTGGTTACTACTCCCTTACAAGCTCGGCGACTCGACACCCAATTACTACAAGTCCAGAGCCCAGAGATGTATCCCGTCAGCTGACTTGAGTCCACTCCACTCCACCCCACTCCACTACTGGGGAATTGGCCTGGCGAGTGCACAAAACTGGCCTCCCATGTGCAGGTTTCTCCTCTCCCTTCCGCTCCTCGTTCTTCCCTTTTCTTTTCTTCTCTTCTCTCCTCTCCTCTCCCGTCACCTGTGCCCTCCCCGCCCTCGGGAACTCGGTCTCCACGTTCCTTCACAGGAGTTTCTCGTCTGCACCTCGGCCCTCATTTCGCTTGCCTACTTTCCTTCCTGATGCTTCTGCATCGGATGCAATTCTCTCGCCCGCAAAGTGCACGCTCTCGCGCCGCGAGAGACGTTCGCCCTGAGTTGACGTTGCGGCTGCCACGTCCTCGTCGACACGGCCCATGGGATTTTTTTACCTTCCTCTTACCGCGCATTTAGTAGCACGGTGCTGTAACGCAGGCGCAGGCACTGAAGCTTTTGCCCACCTACAGTACTACCTACTAGTTCCGGTCAAAGGCCGGTCCCACCTTCCGTTCTACTATCCCAATTCGAATCGTAAGACACAGGGGAGAGTTCGTTGCATACGACGTGATTGTAACCCTCCAACCTCCGATGCGGTAAGATGTCGCCCTTGGGTTCTGTCTTCCGTGAGTTTTCTAACTACTTTAGGGTACTAAGAGTTTGACTTGACTTTGCCTGAAGACTACCGGCAAAGAAAGCATATTCACTTGATGTGTTACTTCATCTTTTGCTCAACTTTTCAGACGGTCAGAAGATGAACTTTAGGAGAAGACTTGAACCGTAGCTTCTTCTGTTTTTGGAATGCATAAAATAGTTTACCTTCCAAAAGATGTGGGCTAAAACCATGGAAAGGTAGATTCATGACCAGGCATGAGTTTACTACATCCAAGACGGCTGACATCAGTGCCTATGCGTAGTCAAATCGCACAAGGAAGAAGGTAACTTTGTTTCTGCTACATTTTTTGAGCTGAAAGTGTCAGCCTTTTCACGGATTTAGAGAGCTGACAAGACAATGGTATAGCGGACGTTGTGTCAGCGAGAACCATGTAGATTTTAAATGCAAAATACGTAGTCTCAACTACCAAGCTTTCAGAGTAAAGGCAACGCGTTTATCCAGCTCAACAGAGTGACAGGTTCGCTTAAATACACCGTGGAGGAAATTACCTACGTGGTTCACCGTGTCTAGTCGACTGTAGTTCATTGTAAAGGCCGATGCTCCCTGATCCTAGAAAACTCTATAGATCCCTCTGCTCTCTGAACTCTGACCCTCGTTGATCGTGGGGGGTCGTTTTAAGTTTTGGCTGCTTTGTTAGCTTGTGAATCCATTTTCTCCCCGTTGCCGAACACACAAGAAAACGAGTGCATGATTCTAACAGTATTCTGAGCAGAGAAATGAACAAGTTGGAAGTGATGCCCGAGTGACCAGAATTATCTCCAGGAGTCGGGGTGGAGAAGAGGAGGTTTGAGTTATTCCCCGCCAACTGCCACGATCCTTGGGAATGGAACATGTAGCGACCAGCAGCTTGTGAAGCTTCCCACAGGAGAGGCCATAATCTGTGTAGCATAAGATGCACAAATCCCCGTGCCCCTAGGAGAGAAGTATCTACTCCACACGAAAGGGGTCCACAACGATATCTCGTCCAATGGTTGCACGTTAGTCTTGGTCCTCCGTTCAAGGTCGGCACAACTTTTCACTGTTGTGCTGTATATATAACATGCTTCGGTCTCCGTCTTGTGCAGATTGGTGCAACGTTTATAATATGCTTCTTGGATCAAGCAGATGAGATTGATGGCCTAAAACTTATGTTGGAGAAAATGTGTTTCTAAAAGTCTCCCTATAGTATAAAATAGTCTTATTCCATTTGCTCATTCTCATCCGGCTTAGTCATTGTGGTGTCTTTATCTTCTGCGATGGAAAACCCCCTGGAGCATGCTTCTAACAAGACAGATGAGGTTGATACCTTCCAAACATACGATGGATAAAGACGCCATTGCTTGAATCATTCTTTGAATAGTCTCATCAGCCAGCTAGATCGAACGCAAATTCAAAAAAATCGGTCCGTGTTTCTTCATGTGATCTGTTTGGTCGGATCAGAAGAAAGTGTACCCAGTACATAACAACAGAAGATAGTGGATAGGCTTGTCGGTGTTGTGCGCTTGGTCTATTCGTTGAAGCTAACAACAGCCGACTGACATCCATGTCGATCTGGAGGCCACCATGAAATGTTAGGACGGTCGTAGAGGATCGCCGACTCATCGGCCGTGTGGTGTAAATCCCTTCGTGGTACTATGAGAAGAGTAATGAAGACCTTTCCAATCAGTGTAGAGTTAAGCAGTTCGTGCTTACTTTGAGAGATAAAGCCAGCTCCAAGCAGGTACATCCTTCCAACATATTCACTTGGCTGTTGAATCCCTTTCCACTTCCAGGACACACCAAATCAACGACGAAATCTACAGTAGGTTCTTGAATGCAACTGTCAACCCAGTTCCACTAGTTGTTCCATTTCACTTTTCTGGTCTCGAGTAATGATGAAGTGTGTCCCACCTTTGGGTAGAGATGGAGTGGCAGAGTGGAGTTCATGATAGCCTACAAGGACTTATCATTTAGAAGTGTGCATGCCTAGATCTCTCGAGTTTCTGAGAATCTTTTGCTTCCTATGGGCATAATATTCCTGAAGAAAATATATTTTTTCATAAATTTGCATGGCTATCATGCAGTCAATGGGTGATCATAATCCCATGGTGGTGTAATGCAATACAAGGAGGATTATGATCACCCATTGACATAAGGATTGGCTAGCTTGGCTAGACCGTACTCAATTAGACACAAGGATGTGATGGAGCCATCTATCTCCTTCATTGGAAAAGAGACACAGTAGAATAACAAAAGGGATGGGAAGACCCCATCAAAAGGGGAAAAGGGGAATGCATGATTGAAGGGAAAGGTGGGAACAGCTTCTCATCGTGAGATTCTGTAGAGGGCGAAAGAATGAAACCCCGAATAGAGAGAATGGCAGATCGTTGATCTTTAACTTACTGTGCATGAGACTCAGTTCTTCGAGAGTCTTGGCTCGAAATTTCTGAAAGCAAGAAGCCCGGGCCCCGGGGGCGTGGAACCCGGGCTTCCTGCAATGAATTGTAACGTACGTGCTGAATGTGATCATTCAATAACGAGAACCCTAAACTAAACCTTACCATAGTCACAAGTCCATTCTCACTCTTAAGGCTTTGGCTCATGAATAGAACGCTGTAATCGTCCAGTTTTTCTATAATTTTCATCAGTATGCGTGACCTTTGTTATATGCATGTCAACGGTCCTAGTGAGAAAGAGAGTTTCACGCTAATTCATTTCACCTCCACGCGATGGAGGTTATGAATTCCTTCCCCGCCTCACGCACATCTACGCACGACCAGACTGGTAAATACTTTATCCTCCACTTCGCTCTTTCACAAATCAAAACAAAGAATGATCCATTTACAAGAAGTATTGTGTATCATAAGACGAGAGCTGAATACAGTAGTTGGATTTTACCCTCTTCACACAACGGCTATGCACCTTGACCACCACCTCGGTCGGCTTCATACTTGTATTGTTGTACAATTTTCCATTCCTCAGAACGCTTAGATAAAGCGATGTCCGATTCACATTAGCAGTCACTACCCTAGGACTACAGAACAGGAGTGGAAGTGCGCGATTTAGCACAGTGGTCAAAAGATTCACTTGGCTCATTCCATGATAGTTCCAAAGTGTAACAGTGGAGAATGTGGTCTTGATGGATGTTATCATAGCGTACTTCAATCAACGACAAGTCAGTGTATACTGCACAGTACAACATTCTGAGACGAAAGAGACATGCTCGAACATTTAGAGAAAAGTGGACATTGAGGTTCACAATGTGCAAGTTACTCTAAGAACATGATGCCAATAAAGGGGAGGACGAGGCAATAATGGAAGGGAAACATGCCAAGATTGTTGTTCGCGTTTGCATTTCCTCTCCCCGCAAGGATTGAATTGCATGGGTAGATATTATTCATGGTGAAGCTCCTTGCTTTGCTCCGAGGTTATGGCCTCAGTTACTAGAATTTTCACCCAGGAACAAGCCCAAGAAAGTATAATAACAAAAGGGATGGGAAGACCCCATCAAATCATACAATGATGGAACCAAACTGGTAACATGGGGCTAGGCCCCAATAGTATCACAATGGGAAATATGTCATACAACACCTAAGATATCTGAACTATCCAAGTCAAAAGGTCTACAAACGACTGGAGCATCCGAAGAAGCATCACCTAACGTGATTGCTCTCCTATGGATTGCACCAGCTAGTGCTCTCTGTAGAGCAATAGAAACATATTGCCTAAAATAGGCTATACAGTAACCTAAAGAGAGTGATATCCCATGTCGCCTAGTATGGTAGGCTCTCGCGCACTCCCTCACTAACATGTCGAAGTCGGTGTCCATAGCTCCATATAACTCCAAAGCTAGAGGAACAATGAGGTGACCTCTCTGCATACCTCTATACTTGGAGACCTTGGCTGTTGCCACTCCACTCGCTGCCCATCCTGGAGGATGGGTGATCATCCCCTCTGAAATTGTGTCTCTAGTAGGATCGGTAACCACCACATCAGCCACAGTGACCTGGTCCTCCCGAACCAAGTACAGGTCTGCCCTAACCCTGCTCTTGCAATGATGTGCATTCGATCTCATATTTACGGACGGACGACGCCAACAAATTCATATGAAAAATCTAGACGCAATAAATTACGGTTTTCCACTGATTTTAACAATGAAAGCGCCCTATCCTAACATGATTAATTGGGCTCGTCGCGTCGGGGCAGCTGACTGATCTGGACTTCGATCCAAAGTCCTGACAGAAAGTCACAGAATCTACTTGTTGACATGGAAACCTACGAGCAAGCTAGTGCAAAGAGACCATTTGGACAAAGGGCATTGCTACCGTTTTGTCCATTAGTGTCAGTCAAACTCCTCAAGATTCGACCCTCATAAAGATTTCTCGCTCTCTATTGGCTTTTAGCTTCCAAGATACTGCCCTTTTGTAGTGTAAGGGTCTGTTAAAGTCGAGTCTGTCTCTCTCCGCTTCAGTCTGTATAGGATGTCAGCACAAAAGAGCACCTGACTGCGAGAGCCCGTTGTAGTTACGTTGCTGTCCTCAAGTGAAACATCTTCTGTTCTCCTGTACCCACATCAATCTCTCGCAATGTTCTCCGATCCGCAGCACAAAGTGAAGCAGACACGGATTCAACACAACAGTACCCTAAAGTTGGCACTTGGACTTAAAAGATACCCCAACTTGTCAACTGCAGTTCTCAGTGTCGAGACCCGCTCTTCCGAATGCGTACCACCTCTTAACGGTACCATTCCTCTTTAATTCGGCAAAACTTTTCACTAAAATGTGGATTGGTTCTTATATCGCTCATTGTAACGGAGTTTTACGTAGCTCATTCATTGTAATGGAGACAGTCGAGCCCAAAGAATGTATTCCCATTATCATTGTGAGGCTATTGGGGCCTAGCCCAATCCTACCCCTTTGGTTTCATCCGTGTAGGATTTGATGAGGTCTTCCCATCCTTGTGCTATGTTACTTGGTACCCAAAAAAGTTTTAATTGTCACTTCCCGTCAAAGACAATTTTGTTGGAAATGCTCTTGCATGTCATACTATTCTCATTTATGGTGATGATATCACTCAATGTTGCTTCCTGGTGTCTTGGACTTCATCATGAATCATGATATCCTCTCACTTGTAAACATCAAAAGTTATGAATGAAGACTTCCCACAATCACATATGAATGGGATAATCCAATAGAATCACATGAAAAATTTGGCTATGAAGATGGTATGTAAAAATTATGGATAAAAGGAAATGCAAAATCCTCTCCTTTTCCTCCACACAATTAAATCTGAGCTCAAATATACTCAGACACATTGATATGAATGTTGATAAAGTAGTTATGGTGGATAAGGATCTTAAACTAAAGTTTAATCAAATCCAAGGTAAAAAAATCTACTATGAAACCACTAAAGTATTCACACTTAACAAAAATTGTGTCAATTCAAAATGATTTTCAAATTCATAAACTTACTTTTTAAGAAATAAGAGATGCTTAAATAAAAAGGTAATGATTTTATTTTATTTTATTTGTGCAAAAAAAGGTCTTGAAACAATGACTATGTCCATGCTCAAGCATCAATAAATGCAATAAAAATCACACACACTAAACCTATAACTTTAAGATTCATTGGGTAAAGATATGTATATATGTTTTATAATTTTACATAGATGAGCTATGGAGATTTGAAAAATAATTGAAAGTAAATATAAATTTCATGATGATGTGAAAAAATACAATTGAAGTGTGAAAATAACTTTTGGACTTTATATACAATATTTATAATATGCTGATTGTAACAGATATTTATCCTTGATATAAATATTATAAAATGATTAATTTTCAAATGGAGATCCAAAATTTCAAAGTCTATTTATAAAAAATGATTAAAGTCATGATATTGGAAAGGATCAATTGTGTGGAATCTAAATGTGAGATAGTGATACAATTGTCACTTGTCATTATGAGTAAAAATCCATAGATAATGAAGATGCAACATATGAAAAATATAAATCATGAACAATAAATTAAAAATCAAAAAAACAATCAAAATTAACAAAAAAGATGGATACAAAAAAAAAACTGAAAAAGGATGCAATTAAACTTATTAATTCATATAAAAATATATAAATTCAGTTCAAACTTGATAAATTTTGTTTCATTTTATAAAAAATAATAACACAAGTAAACAGTGCATGTTATTGAAATCTATTACAAAATAAAATCTAAAATTCAAATATAAATTAAATATTTCAACCACAAATGGACCAAAGTAATTTTTATTTTTATTTCAAAATTTTTACAAAAATTTGAAAATATGTTCATTGTCTCCATCACAAGTATAACTAGTTGCCACTTACACAAAATGTTAAATAATAAAAGGTGTTAAATTCAATAAAAAAAATCTGCAAAAAAATCTATAAATTATGATTAAAATTTAATTTTAAAATTTTATTAAGAAAATCATAAGTTGCTAAAAAATATAAAATAAAAATATAAAAATATATTTTAAAATATCAAATAATTTTTTAAAATAATTTTATTATTTAATAAATAAATAAATATTATCTTTTATCATAAAATTTTCAAAAATTAAAATATTTAACAATTAAAAAAATTAAAAAATATATAATTACATATTTTAACATTTTTATTGATTTAAATAAAATTAATTTTTTCTCATCTTGGACCTACAAAGTTTATGCATCCAAAACCATCATTTTAATGTATTATATTGTTAATATGGAAGGTCTAAATTAAATACACAAGTATAAAAAAACACTAGATCAAAAACACCATGGAAATAAATCCAATATTAATTTTTTTAACAAATTTTTTTTTCAAAAAGAGTTTCAATCTCTATTTTTTTTTTCAAATAATTAATTATTTGGTTTATTCTTTTAAATTAAATGGATGAATATGCCTTGTTTCAATTTGAAATTTATCATCTTTGTGTGTCTTTTGATGTCAAATTTCAAATCTTGAACATAGTTCGTGTGTAATCTAGTACAAGATTTTTTTAATTATATGTTGACATCAATAATACATTCATGTGTGAATGTACTATTGTTTAAATAATTATCACATGACTATAATTTATTGAAAATAGATATTTTAGCCTCATATATACGATTGATGCATGGATAAGGAAAAAAATTACTTACATCCATGTGAAATTTTTTTTTAGCATTAATCATGCTCATTATAACATATGATTTATAAATTTTTTATTGAATATTGACCCAAGTATTATAGATTGTGATAATGATGGACAAGTAATTTAAGGTTGTGCACTAAATAATTTATATTTTTTCTCCCCATGAACATATGATTTGTTATCGGAGAAATTAAAAACTCATTTAATAATATAAATTGCATGTGTTTCAAATAAAAAAAGAGATATATCTCAATAAAAAATAAAAACCAACATTTTTAATTTTCAGAAATGTTATGTATAATTTTTTTCTGTAATTTTTATCACACCATCGTACACTCAACAATCATTTCTTGACTCTTACAATAGGAGAAACCCATTCAGAATTCTCTACCTCATAGATGAAACCGGCATCCTTTAACTTGTCAATCTCCTCATTCACCACCACAGCTGTCGGTGGATTTATCTGACGTTACTTCTGACCTACTAGATGAACTTTCTCCTCTTACTCAATGCGATGAGTTTCTAAGGTTACTTGCTTGAAATCTTTATAGCTAAAGGCAAAGAAATGGATATATTTACGAAATATATCTAAAAATCTTGCATTCTCCTCTGTAGTAATCTTGGGACCAAACTTGAGAGTGGAGAGCTGTTGAGTAATCTACTCTTCACTCATTTTATGTTCATTTTGTATGTCAAAGATAAGACACATTGTGAATAAGTGAACAATATTGTACAAAAAGGTGTTGTTGATTGTATTATATTTCAAATCAAATCAAATCAAACCGAAAGATGGTTGTTGCAATGACATGAATGAAATGTAGCTACATATGGATCAAGAGACTTTCAATCAATTATTGGTAAAACTATTTTACAATTATTCTTTTAACGTGTGAGTTGTATGTCAAAGTTTTGCATTTAGAACATCTTCAAGTTATTCAAGTTCTATGTCAAATTTGGAAGAAAAGGTGCTTTGAAGTTCAATGATTCTCTCAATGACTGGTCTTTATCATAACCTTTCCTTGCCAATGCTCACTTAATCTTATAAAAAATGGAGTGGTTGGGCAACAATCCAACTTGCATATGATTCTTACATCTCAAGTAACCCACTTGCACATCTTTTCCATTTGAAACATGTCATATAAAAGTATGTATCATATCAAATTACATAACATACATTCTCGTTTTTTATGGTTCTCACAAACGAAAAGCCAGAGATTGAGAATTTTCAAAGTTGGAATTGAAAACTAGGAGGGATACTTTGAGGAACTTGACACAAAACAATGGAGAGTTTTGGTCAATAGAAAGGTGAGAAATGAGGAGCACCTCAATGGGAAATGGGATAGAGCATACACATAAAAGAATTCGAGGATACGTCTTTCTCAGATTTGGAAGTCCAAAATAACAAACAAAAATAAAATCTTCTTGTGGAGAATTGTGTAGAGCAATTCTACACTACGAAATGACTCGCCAATTCAGGTATTTATGACAAGATGTGTTTAATAAGCAAGTTGGATACTAAAACAATTGAGCATGTATACTTTAGTTGTCCTCTAGCTACCACAAAATGGCACAAAGTGGTTTCAATGGAAAGAGTTAGCTTTCGGGTTGAAAGGATATACCAAGACCTTGGAGTCATTTATAGGGCTACTAGATAGCAGTTAGTGTAAGGAGAGAGTGAGCGTGTAGTTTATGATAATTGCCATGTTAAAAGCACTTTGGAAAGAGAGAAATGTAGCAAACTTTGAACAAAAGATACACAAAATGCAATTACAACTAATTCTACTTAAGATAGAGGAAAATATTCAAGAAGTATCAAGGAAGAGAAAGGACTAATGGAAGCATAAGCTAGATAGAATACTCACCATCATCAAAATTATGGAACATATTTTAGAAGTAGCAAAGAAGAGAGAGAACTCTGACAAATGGAAGCATAAGCTAGATAGAGCATTCACCACAATGGAAGCCAAAACACGAGAGTCCTTTCATAATTCGAGTAGCTCAATGAGGGGCCACTAGAAGATGAAGTAGATTTGAGTATAACATATGCAAGGTAGGATAGTCATGAGTTCTCACATCAAGAGCAGCAAACAGAGAGTTTACTAGCTAAATACCACCAAAGGAGAGAACATCGAAGCATAAAAAAACTCAACATAACCCATGGAAGTAGAGGATCAAACGTGGGCAAAAGAGATGGTAGCTTGGGCATAAACTAGTATGACGGAAAAATAGGAAAGGTAGAAGTTAAGTAGAAGAAAGATAAGCATGGTGTATGAGGAATCAATGAAACACAAGACAAACCCAACTAGACTTGCTAATACAACACCAAGAAAATGTATTTCTAACAACTCAATCCAAGAAGTCAGTACAAGCGCTCAATATGGTAGCAAATATTGACTCAACAATCTAAACCAAGATTGCAGCAAAAGGCAAGCAGAAGTAAATACTATTATAAAAAGGAGTAGGAAGTTTCATGCTTACATTAAATTTTGTGTAACCAAGGTTTTTGAAGATACCATGAAGAATCACAACAACTGGAAAATCCTGACTATTGATTCCCAGAATAAAGTGTGCAATGTCACTAATATAAGCTGCAGTGGGAATTTCAGTCATCTTGCAAAGCCAATTTAGTCGCATCTGATCTGAAAATCATGACTGAGGAAATACTTCTAGTTGTTCACGAGTAAAGGCTTCATGTGACCTCACGGATCTGCTGCTGAAAGCGTTCAGGTAATTCCAGCCATTTTCTTGACCTTATTAGAGTATCCTGTTCAAAACTGTAAAATACGGGATGCATCACTACAAATGATCACTCAGAAGGACTTCAAAACTAATCCGTAGCTCTGGCCCTCGATTGACAGTTACGTGGACTCTTAGAAGTCATTCAGTACCAGGAGTCAACAGTCCTTTCTCTACGTCCCTACTAATGGAGAGGGAACGGAGGGAGACTTCCAGTGTCACGCCTTCTCCGAACAAAGCGTAGAGGAGATATCTGGTACTTGTGATACTAAATTCTATGTTCTAAGACAGTTCCAGATTATTGCGCAAATTGAATCAATTTTCAATTTACTCATCGGATCCACATTCGCATCGGAAAGATATTGGTTTAGGGTTTAGGGTTTCGTTATTTCGTGTGTATAGCTCCTCAGAGACACCAGAGAAATACCTCCCGTTGTAAAAGAATTACATTGTTTGGGCATGGTAAACAAAACCAGAGTATTGATGATGACTTCCAGGACCACCTTCGTGGGAAGATTACTGCTCTGACTTGTCCCAGCTCAAGTCTTGACCAAGGTTACCTTCACAGGCAGTTTCTAAGGAGATGAACTACTACCCGTAAGTGACCAGGACCCCTTTCCTGAGCAAGGTTCTGAAAAACTTAATCTGGTATTTTCGATAATGTGCTATCATCATGAGTACTACTTCATCTTCTTTAAAGGGCTTCTCCCAACTTTTCTAATTTCTCAGTGTTAGGGAGGCCCTGCACAGACGCATTTACATATGTGAAGCATTGTCTCATCCCTGTCAAATTAAAAATAGTAGGTTAATCCCTATGATTATTCATATTGATGAATCCGTCACCAATGGCCTTAACATTGATAAAGCGCAATGACGCATCTATGGAACGTTTAACGAAGCGTAAGGTCATATCCTCGTGAGCCTTTCCATACTGACGTGTAGGGAAACGCTCGGCATGCAAAACTCGCAGCGCTGCTGAGGTGAAAATCTACTTTCAGTATTCCACTTTCAGTAATCCACTTTCAAATATACTCAACGGATTGTCCAGAGTAGCATCCACGAGCAGGAGTAACACCTCGCTCGAAGTCCAAATACCTCAAAATGAAGATTTTCGCAAGTTGATTTCTCCTAACGCTTCTAACCGAACGTGTAAAACATAGTAATTAGGTCCTTTGAGAACACCTAAAATTGAATACCGTACTCACACCCTAGGTCAACTTTCGCATCTACAATTCAGATCAAACTATGCCACACATGTCTACCGATAACATTTTGTTTTCTACAAAAATTCAACCAGTTGGTTCTTATTAATAAACAATCTTCACTCTGATATCTGATATGATTCCTCTTACTTCGATAGCGTCCTTGATAGGCTGTGCCCTCCGCACTGCATTTCTCAAATAATCAACTAATATGGTCCTGATTGATGCAGCATGAATTACATCATTCACTCCCTAAACTCTTAAACTGAAACCCTGATAGTAACTGCAGCAAGACGAAAAATGAGTGTAAAAGTATGATGAAACCAATGAAGCGCACTGGTGCGCCTTCACGACTTTGAAGCGAGACATGTGACAACACATAAGGGGTAGGAAGAAGAGAAGAGCCTTACATCAAGTGGTCACAATGTAAAAGATACATAACTGCTAAATCTCGTCACTAAAGCAGTGCAGCTGTAGTTCTCATTTTATAAAAGCTCACATGGGTGTGTGACAGATACTTACAAAATATTTAAATGAGTTCAAAAAATTTATTGCAGATGCTTAAATCAATGGGCAGAAGTTGCACATCCTGAAACCATTGGAAATGAAAGCACCTACTGCACAAATCGTGTCAAAAAAGCTCTGCCTTGTGGCGTATGAACAGATTCTTGGGTGCATCTACCCGGAGCCGGAAGCAACCTATTTAGATTCTGAGTGACCTGATGACGAGGATAATCTGCTTTGGCGTGCTTTCTCCGCTTGATCCATATAATCTGCATGATTCTGGTGCTTCGAGCCTGTCACCAAACGACTGTAAGTCAGGAGCAATCACAGAACAGCGAATGCTACGGCTGCTGATCTATGTAAGCAAAGAATACATTATGAAGATATCTCCCCTCTGAAGATTGGGTTGAAACAAAGTCTACAGCGTAAACCTGTATATTATAATTTGTCTAAGAGGATCAACTGATAATAGTTTTTCTCCGATTTCCTTTAAGATCATGCTGCAAATAACTTCGCACCTTTTGTACGTCACTAACATAATTCCCAAGCCTGATATTTCTCTTCAAGTTTTGCGTTGCTTCGTAGCTTATGTTCAACTCTACCAGATAAAAATCTTCCTTTTCACAGTCAGCAGCGTGAACATATGAATGAAATTCATGCAGCCAGTCCTGACCAGCTCATCTTCCCCTTGGTCACGCGTAGGTGCACACAAGTTCCAAGACTCCAATTATTCAAGAATTTACTGTGTTGTTGTCTAATGAACGTACAACAACTACCGGAGAGCACAGCTCAATTTTTTGAGGCCCAGTGGGATAGGCGTATACTGCATCTGCTTAGGTAGCCCTAGCAACTTTACACCCCGCTTTCACTACCTTCTTGGTCTATTCTCTTTCAAATTCTATTCAACATCTTCTTCTGCTCCTCAGATAAGGAATTACTTGAACAAGGGCGTATGAGAGAACGAAATGAACAGCTCTGACAAACAGCACCCCCGACGGCAACTTCACACGTAATTGGTCAAAACTGTAGCTTACAGCACAAAAAAATAGACAACGAGCCGATGTTCACAATGGGAAGAGACATTCAGAAACTACAAGAAGCCAGCAACAAAAGTTCCAAATTTGGATCAGAAAAACCTAATACAGATGGATGCTGAGGGTCATCAGAAGTCAACTGGAAGTTCGCAATGGCAAGCTGTGCCTTGCTGAAATTCAACACGACATCAGTGAAAAAAAGAAGAAGCTGTTGCATGCATAGACGGTTCTGTTTCACACTTTGTGTGAAAAGCGTCTCAGATCTCGCTTTGTTGCAACATGTAATGACAACCATTGCTTGGACAAATAGAGGAATTCATGTATTAACGTTATTAGGTGCAGATAGTCGATGCGGCCAATACTCTGTACCAGATGAAATTAGCAACAATAAGTCTTTCAAAAGGATTATAAACCCTTGTGAATAACGGGTTGGAATGAGTTTACGGAAAACAGAACACCTTGAACTTACAATTCAACAACAGAAAAATTCCGCGTTAGAAGATCAAGTTCCCCATCAAGTGAGAAAACAACAAGGCGGGAGAATGAGATCAGACCTGAAGTAAGAAGAAACCATGGAGCGCATGTAACAGCTGACACGATAAGAAGTCCAACGAAAACGTGCTTTTTACTGCCACTATTCAGGAAGTGCTGAATTCGCGACGGAGGCGGCTTGCTGCTGCTATTACTAGCTGCTGTCGTCGTTACTGGTGCACCAACCGGTGACGGTCTGGGCACATTTGCGGCCTCCGATCCAGCACTAGTCTCTTTCAATTCCTGCATACTCCCCCACTCCTTCCTTCCTTCCCTTCCGTCTCCTTTCCCCTACTCCGATTCCGTTGTCAAAAGCAAACACTCACAAAAAATTCCGTCTTCACACACCTGACAGAATTTTATAATCGAAGGAGCAGACACGACCCGCACACAAGCTCTGATGAGAGAATGACCTGCAAAATCATTCTCCTCGTCCCAATTCTCTGCGCAGATCTTAAGTGTGCACCTGCTCTCATTCTATTCTCTGCACCGCTCCCTCTACCGAGTTGACATCGGCCGTGGTACTTCTGCAATCTGCGACTCTGTGACCCGCACTCGGCGAGCTCTGTTAGGGTCACGTTCCATGGACGCAAATCCGCGTCGTCGCCAATCGTTTCCGCGACTCCAGTGGGTCCGGACCTACAGTCCCGTCTCCTCTAAACCAACGTTGGCCTACAGCAAGCGCTGTCAAATATAGAGGTATAAATTTTGTGGGTACGGTTCCCTCCTTATAGATCACCGGGAAATTCATACGGGAAGCGAAGTACCCGCGAAGAGGTGCCTGGAATGCTTTACCGGCACGCGTCGGTATACCAGGAGTTTGCACCCGTCTAATATTAAAATCAAATCTTACATTCCGATAAAGTTAGAAGGCCGCGAACGTCGGTGTGTTCCCGAGGGGCCTCCCACGGCGAGTCTGTTTTGACTTCCCGCTGTGCCGAATTTCTGCTGTCTCAATTTCGCTTGCAGGTGTACCGATACAGTATACTATATTCAGGGCGTGTACTTGCAACCAGCGCCGGGGTTTTGATCCCTCTACGGACTATTACCCGTCGGTTTCTCGTGGTCGGAGGTTTCTCTCTGTGGAACGTAAACCCTCAATACGCGAAACGCCAGTTTCCACGAGGAAGTACTGAACACGCGATGGAGGCTGCTTGCTGATGCTGCTGGCTCGAGTCGTCGTCGTCGGAGAACCAAGCGGGTATGCGCTCATGCAGAGGAGGGGTTGGGATGTGTGAGGATGTGATGCGAGTGGAAAGGAGAAGAGTGTGGAGGTTACTTCCCTGTGGATTGGGTGTTGATGTGGTTCTCGTGATTGCAGTTTGCAGGGGCTTCGAGGGGTGAGAACGGTGGTGAATTGGTTGATAGTTTCACGTGAGGATTCGATGGGGCCGGAGAATGAACGAGAAGAGGATGCGGAAGGAAATGAGAAGCCGAAGACCTTTAGGGATCTTGGAGTCGTCGACCAGTTAGCAGACGCATGTGCCGCTCTGGGCTGGAAGGCTCCATCTTCAATTCAAGTGGACTCCATTCCTCTTGCTTTAGCAGGTAAATTTCTTCTTCGTAAGCTCACGAACTCTGCAATTTTTGATTCTATTTCATGTACATTGCGTGTACTAAATTCCCGAATTTGGTGTTGAACTTTTACAGGACGGGACATGATAGGTCTTGCCCAGACAGGATCTGGCAAAACTGGAGCATTTGCTCTTCCTATCTTGCAAGCCTTGCTTGATAAACCACAAGCTCTTTTTGCCTGCATTCTTTCTCCAACGAGGTGAGATTCACCTTTTCGAATGACTTATCACCTGTCGTCTTTTTATGAGCTACACCCTTCGGTTTGGTAGAAATTTGGTTGTTTACAGTTGCCTTGGAACAAGAATTGCAGGGAGTTGGCGATTCAAATCGCCGAGCAGTTTGAAGCGTTGGGATCAGGCATTGGAGTCAAGTGCGCTGTTGTAAGTTTTGACATGATTGACCCTACTTGGAGAAGTTCAGATTGATCACTGTAGTACGTATTAGAAGAGGCATACTGCTTGTGATATATGCATCTGTGTATTGCCCTTGATCCTACCGTGTTGAATGTAGAATATAACCAAAAGTTATTGGGACCATCGTTTATTGCAGGTGGTGGGTGGAGTCGATATGATGGCACAGTCAATAGCTTTAGCCAAGCGACCCCACATTGTGGTAAGTGTCAGCAACATTTACAGCTATCTGTGGAAGTCTTCATGAAGTTCGTCAACGTGGTTGCTCTTGCCATATTTGTGAAGTTCTTTATGAGCTTTTTACAGGGAAATCATGTGGTTGACTCACTTGATGAGTTTATGTTTTTTTAGTGACGAAGGCAGGAAGCTGAAGTTACTTCTCTCTAAATTCATTCTTACCGTTCTATCGTTCAGGTTGGAACTCCCGGACGACTCGTAGATCACTTAACCAACACTAAAGGTTTTAGTCTTCGCACAATAAAATATTTGGTTAGTTTTTCTCTTCACCAATTATTGCATTTTCAGGTTGGAACTCCCGGACGACTCGTAGATCACTTAACCAACACTAAAGGTTTTAGTCTTCGCACAATAAAATATTTGGTTTGTTTTTCTCTTCACCAATTATTGCATGATCATGTTAATTCCGATTTGGCTGAGTTTCTTCGGCAGAATATACCTGACGCAGGTTTAACTTTTCAGATCGTTTATGTTTTACAGCTTTTCATGAGGATTCAGTGATCTTCGTTTGTTTTAAGCGCAGGTGTTGGATGAAGCTGACAGATTATTAAACTTGGACTTTGAAGCTGAAATAGACGAGATTTTGAAGGTTATTCCCAAGGACAGGAAGACTTATTTATTTTCAGCGACGATGACCAGTAAGGTGGGCCCAACTTCAAAAGTTTCTTCCTATTCCAATTTTGTTATTGTTAAGTACTTTTTGTAGGCTGAAGGTTATTGTGTGAACTTTTGCCTTCGCATCTTTTTAGTCTGTAGGCTAGGACAGGTAAATACTAAGGAGTTGCAGTCTGTGTTGGACTCTTCAGGTTGCTAAACTTCAGCGCGCGTGTCTCAGGAATCCTGCCAAGGTCAGTGCTGCCTAAGTCACTACCTTTAGTTTCGAGAGTGGAATACTGAAATTTTACCAGGGAAGTGTTGTTTTTTATTTGGGTTCAAAGTAGACAGAAAGTGAAAGCATCGTTTGATGGGGATTACGTCTTTTTCTTTTTCTCAAGGTTCACTAAGTTGTTTAGAACGTCACATGTGATGCCCGTAACCTATTATATGCATAACAATTTTACCTCAGGTCGAGGTCTCGTCAAAGTATTCAACAGTTGACACCCTGAAGCAAGAGTATATCTTTATCCCAGCTAAATTCAAGGTAAATATCATCTTCTATAACTTTCGCATTGTTTGCTCGAAAAGATCTTATTAGATGCTGGGTTTCGTCGGAGGAATTTTCAGTTTTGGTCGAATGATTTTGACTATGCCCCAAAATCTGTCACAGGATTGATTGTGTTTCATATTGTTTTTGTAATGACAATGGCCATAACGTGAACAGGACTGCTATCTTGTGTTCATCTTGAACGAGATGGCAGGCAATACTATTATGGTCTTCACCAGGACATGTGAGAGCACACGAAGGCTTGCTTTAATCCTCCGCAATCTAGGCATGGACGCTATTCCAATCAGTGGACAAATGAGTCAGGTGCTTCTACACTCCTGCTATGGGCTCATGTTGCCTGCTAATGTATAGTATGGAATTCATATTTTTACAATGGAGACACTCTTTGACGTTCTTAGAGATATTGCCAAAGTAAAGTGGAGAGACAACTGGACTATTAGCCTTCCCACTGATACCCCCGAATCTTACTGTATGCTCCATGGACTCGTTAACGGCAAGGAGATTCAACTTGCTGGGTAGAGAGCGAAGGTAAGTCTGTACCTGACTTAACCGAGTCAGGTACAGAACATAGCGAGGGCAACAATTTTGCCACTGGGATAAGATTTGTGGGGCTCTTTTAAACCCCAGTTGACTTGATTCTTAGAGAAACAGGGCAGGGAGGAAGCCAGTTTGAAATTAGACCTCTTGCTCTCCACTCTTACACTCCGTACCTGTAGTTTTCAAGCAGTATCTTCACGCTGTTCCGTGCCTGGGTATGCTCTCAAATTTCATCATGCCGGATGGCGTTCTTCCTTTCTAACCAAAAGAAGAGCAAGATGGGGAACTATCCAGCAACTTGCTCACTGTGAGGCTCAGAGGACGAAACTCCTGCCCATAATAGGCTCAGCTCCGGTTCAATTAAGAACGACAGTGATATCATAACCACGCTGAGTTGTTGGAAGCAGAAACGTTTTGACGGAATTCTTCAGCCGAGTACAAGAGCTGTCGCTGATTTACGTAGGGTCGCTGAACCCTGGAGGTGGATGGGCCAGTGATGTGTCTCTTGGTTTAGACTTGGAAACTTCGTAGCAACCTTATTTTTGGGAAGTTTTCCTCTACAGAAGAGACTCTATTCTCTCTCCGATAATCGTCTCTCGTTCCTCCTCCTTCATCCCCTCTCCCTTTACGTTTTTCTCCTTCTTTCTTCACTAGCAGTGCGTGCTCAGCCAATCAGGGCGTGGTCTACAGTTTTCAGGCTGTTACAGGCACATACTAATGAGTACAGTATACACCACACAATTTTACCTGAGTTGGAAGTTGTATTATCAGCTGCTCATCTTTCTCTGTTCGTTGTTTGGTTGCAGCCAAAAAGGTTAGGTGCCTTGAATAAATTTAAGGCAGGTGAGAGGAGTATTTTGATATGCACGGACGTTGCGAGTAGAGGGTTGGATATTCCTTCAGTGGATGCTGTTATTAACTATGACATACCCACAAACTCTAAGGTAAGAATCTGGATCTGACTACGCTAGTTGTGAGTGGCTTCAGAAGCTTTGGACGTGTTTTCTTCTACTTACCCTTCTCTTTGTGGTGTATGGTGCTCTGCAATTACTCATTAGTTATGCTTTTGTAGTATACTTTCACTTCACGCGGGCCCTGCAGACTATCCCTACGCACAGTTTGAGTATTTACACAGCACCATCTGCGTGGCTCTTATTTTCTCGTTGTGAAGCGGCAGGAGATATCGTTGGTTGAAATTTTTATATTTCACGCAGTATATATTACCCCACAGCTATTGACATCTCATTGTGATGTGACCTTCAGGACTACATACATAGGGTTGGGCGGACAGCTCGTGCGGGAAGGTCAGGGCGCGCGGTGTCTGTGGTGACACAGTATGATGTGGAACTTTATCAGCGTATTGAACAGCTTATCGGTAAGTTTTGAGGACTTTAGTTTGTTGTCAAGAAATTTGCAGATGCCAAGAGTGGCACAAGGCGTGTACGTTTTTTGGAAGAAAATAGACGTTGTAATAAAAGGGCTGTTCGGCTTTTGCCTGCGGTGTTAAAACGCTTCATTGTGTGAGGTTTGTGGGTGTCTTACTAGATAAGAAGCTGCCAGCATTTATGGCAGATCAAGAGGAGGTTTTGCAGTTGGAGGAGCGTGTTAGTGAGGCTCAAAGACTTGCAGCATTGGTGAGTTCCTCCTGCCAATTTTTACTACCACGACCACGGCAAAGTACCTAGTATCTGAAATTAGAAAAAAAACGCCGTGGAGTTTTAGCCATAAACCGAGCCTTGTTCTCACCGCGATTTCACTGTGCAGCATATGCGCGAGAAGGACGCCGGGAAGGGAAAGAAAGGCAAGAGAAAAGGAGGCGACCATGATGATGACAATCATGATGGAGGAGGATATTATGGAGGCCCTAAGAAGAAAAAGTTTGCGAAGTCTTCTAAACCATCAAGAAAGTAGTAGTAGTGGTAGGCTTTAGATCAGTCTGAGTTCAATTTTGATACACCAAAGCCCATCTGTACCATATAGCAGGTTGCAATATCCGATCTGCTGAGGAGACTCATCATCAGCATAGGGGAGTTTCTCACGGTATCCGTCTCATGACTTCGAAACACCATTCTCAGTGTTTTTGGAGAGTGGATGTAATTCTATATTTGTCCATCTGGAGGAAATGCGATATGGTCGGTTTTTCCGGAATGATGAAGATCAGAGCAGCCGGTCACGGAGTCCTGTTTGAAAATTCTCCGGATCGAATCAAATTGGGCGAATCACCCACGGAATCTTCAATTTTGGTCCTCGAGGAAGTGAGTGTTTTCCCCTACTGATCCCATTTCGGTGCATCCGCAGGGTTTGGGGTTAGTCCACGTCGTCGACCTTCGATGACTTTCAGCTTTGACAAATTTCCACTCCCAAATCTGAACATTGGCGACTCTTGTAGGTCAGTATACGTCAGTCACGTTCTTCTGCATCCTAGGAACTTTTCCTACATCCAATCTTCACATTGTGGCCTCTTAAGTACACCCAGACCATCGACAGTCGAGCGGAAATATTTACACTGAAACCATCGACGCGACCACGCTCGAGAAGGAAATTAGAGAATTACATGAAGGGTTTGTGTCCAGTTCTTGTCGGCCGTCTTTGTGGTCCTTCTGACAGGTGATGACACGTGACTGTCGTTGACACTCAAGGGCGAACAAGCCAATCGAGACATACATGAACAACATTATTTTTCAATGTCCGTAGAGAAAACCAAGGGGATGTTCCTTCTGATTGTTGTTACCGAATCAGACATGTTGAATCAAGTAATCAACTTCTCCAACTGAGGATATAGTTGGGGTACAAACTGTGCGGTAGCGGCAGCGATGAAAATACGTACCTAGGAACACATATACGTTGTCGTACATCTAATCTCATCTGCTTGAAGTTCATGGGTCGAAACAATAAATGAGTCCTTCCTCGTCTTGGTTCGAATCTTTTGCCGATGCATAAGCTTCTCTTTTCGTGGGAATTGTTGCTCCAATGTATCCGTGGATGGATCCGATGTGGTTGTCAATTAAATTTTGAAACTAAAGGGGGAGTAGTTAGATTTAATCTTCAAAAGGGATCATCAAGTGAATTTATGCAATATAAGACTCAAATGAATTTTTAGTTTTTTAATATCAATGACATGCACAATTCCATTAAAAAATGTAAACTTGGGGTAAATTCCATGATTGAAATCTGTCGAGGTCAGTGATGTCCAGTATTTAATCTTCACCCACCCCTGGCGAATCACGTGTCGGCTAAAGTTTATCCACCGAGTAGGGGACTGTGTTGCAACCATCCTCGCTTGTGTGCCTACTACACCATAGTCGCTGTCAAATCATGTATCAGACAAGTAAGAACCTGGTTCTTCTATCACAAGTCTTGTCTCTATACAATGAAAAGATGCCAAGGTCTACCGGAGGTTGACCGACGCACGTGCGAACGGATCGAGGTAGGGATGCGTTTAGAGCTGCGTTCCCATGAGCAAATACTTTTACGTTTTGCTGCAGACCTTCCGTCGATTATAAGACAAGCTTCAATTCAACCGAACTTTGAGGAAGTGCAGAAAGACAGACCAGTCTTACTTGGAGAAGCAGGTCACTGAAACTTTATTAATATGATAGTACAGGTTACCAAAGACAAGTGGTCCCATGTTTGTATTTTACAAACATTTATTATTATTATTTTTCAAGAAAACAAAACTAAGGTTTTGTGGGTTACCTTGAACCCTAGAGCTCTCCTAAGCATCCAAAGGAATGTACACATGTCATATGTTGCATTTTAGCAAGCAAAGACATTTTTTTCCTTCGAAGTTTGTAGTCTTACCAAATGAAGATTGGTTACTTAAAATGCTTAATGAGTTTCAAGAAATATTTGAGGGTCCTTTGATTTTTTATTATGTTAATGACACACATATACCACTAGCAAAAAGACCATCAGCTGAGTTTACACTTGCCAATCATTGAAAATGACATCACATTCACTTTGTATTTCTCCAAGATGTGTGCAATGGGTATCACAATTTTTGGATATTGCATGACTTCTTCATGGATCTCAACATGATCTTAGTCATCTTTGTTGGATGCTGCGTGCCTTCTTTTTGGGTCTCAACATGATCCTAGTCATCTTCGAATGTCTTACTTGTGATATAGGTATGTGAGCAATTTGACTAATCTTCCAGAAATGATTTTGGAAATATCTTTTGCCACCTATATGTAAGCTTGTAGCATTATGAGCGACGGGGAGCGGTGATGTATATGGCGATTGTTTGCTTTGGCGACTGTGCCTTTTTCGAATTTGTGCCTGGGATGCTTACGATATTTTCTTATTACGTTTATGAATCTACTCAGATCATAATTTCTTGGTAATTTCTTGTTTCTGTAACAAATTCAACTTTGTTTCAGTTGACTTTAAAACTGCCTTCCCCCAAATCCCAGCCACTCAAGCTGTTACAATTATGCTGCTTGACGGGAACTTACCGCCCAGTCCACACATGGTCAAGTTCGCAGCGTTACGAAGACTCTTACAGCTCAATGCTGTCGAATGTCACAACAGTCACCCAAACTAGCTGTGTCAATCAGCCAATTGTGCCCAGATTTCGAGTCCATGCGATTCTGAACGCTTCTGTCAAGAGCGAAACTTCAAGTCGAGAATGCACATGAATCCTGTCTGAATTAGAATCGCTCGAGACAAAATATTGTTATGATAAATCGAGGGACAATGCAACGATCAATAGATCGGTATTTAATCGGTGCAGTTGAATCATCCTCTATATTCGCGGTTATGATGAAGTTACATATAGAAGCTTCTAGTTCCACATGAGCAATAGATACATGGCCTTCCGATGGAAATGACAGTCTAGATCAGTCTGTTGCCTGTGTGTCTGCAACAGACACACCCGATTAGATCTACTCCCATCGATCTATGGACAACTTTCGACGCATCTTCCGCTGTACGTGGAAGCTCCAGCTGGAATCTGAGATTGTTTAGACGCGCTGTGGCATAGCATCTCGAGGTCGTCCGATTGCCCACCTCAGGCATACTGATATTTGGCCATCAGATTGTCAATGACAGTAGCAAGGGAGAATAAGTGTCCAGAGAATCAAAACTATAAAGTTATAAACTCTTCTGACAATGCTACTGGCGCAGAAATTCCAGACTGAATGCTAGGTACGAAAGTGAGCGCTTTCAAATGACTGTGTGTTTGGAAGTCATCGATCATCAACATCAGTTACGAGCAACACATTCTCTAGTTTCGGACCTGGGGATCATGGCTTGAAACAGTAATGAAATTTGTCTGGAGCACGTCACTGCCGTGCCCCGGGAAGCAGTGGAGGGACAAGGGCTCAAATATCGGCTCATGTGTATTTACAAGAAGTGGATCAGCAGGAGGAGTTTGTGCTGAGATAAATGGTTGTGACATGAGCGGCATGTGTGTCATCTGATCCATGTTCTCAATCCGTACACAGGAGTTTCAACGTTTGGATGGCAGGAACATAGCCTTGAGATGTCAGCTCACAAAGCTCAAGCAAGAGCCTCATCAATGAAAGGAGATGAAAACGACCCCACCAATCTGTATTCAAAATAACCAGATCAAGCGCTTTTCAGATTAGATTTAGGGTCACTGCAAATGAGCTGGAAGGACTCTTAACAGTTGTGCTGAGAATGTAGCTAGTTGAACATCAAGGACGTGCAGATTTGCTGCCGACTCCGAGGAGCATCGCCATAACAACCAGTTGAGAAGATTGTAGGTTTATCCTCGATCTGTGATAAAGACTTCGAATCTCTGTGAACCTCTGATGGGTTTCAACGGTTAAAATGGAGGATCGTGAAGAACAGATACAAATATCATTGACCGCTGTGCCCTTTAAGAAATAGCTCAATATTCTAGAAGGCCATATTTTGAGAACAGGAGTTTGACAGCTTGATTATGAATGCGTGTCAGGCTTATCTAGTTGCTTTTACTCCATTGTTTCCATGCTACATGTGCCCAATGAGGCTGGATGGCAGACAGATTATCCCTAAGGGCCCATCTGTACAGGCCCATCAAAATGTGATTCTTTTCTACAGCTAACATGGGTCTTGTGGATATATCTTGCCGAACAGGACGCTGCACTAAAAGTATTTTGGGATTGAAATCAAAAAGCTTTCAGGAAAAGCCCACCACCAAGCCTTCCCTACATCTGACAATCTTGGTCGCTACTGCGGCTGCGAGATCACAAAACATCTTTGCTGCAGACCTGCATCGCATATATTTCAACGCTTCAATCTGGAAGGTATTGAAGGGTTGCAATTGGTGGTGTACGTGGTAAATCCTGATTTCCACTTTGCTGATCACACTGGTGCTTCTCGGAACTGCATCGGTATCTGAGCCAATTTGGCAGGCACAAGTTGATGTATCACACTTCAGCTACATCACTCTCATGCTGAAGTCATCATGTTGATTTGTCGACCGTTTCACTACTCACGATCAGATCACACACCTTCAAAATTGCATGCCGGAGTTCAAGATTCGCTTGATGATATCAGCTGAGTGGTGTCAGCAGGTTCAAAAAGGTAGGCGCTTTCTTGTCGGTGTGTATGAATCTACTGCTGAACACTCAAAACGTAATGACGCATTGTCGCAATTAAACAGGCGAAGTATTTGTAATAAAGTTTGTTGGACTGTTAAATGCAGAAAATCACTTCTCGTTAATAGCACTACATAGTTTTAGTATCCTGCCGGTGGACTTGCTATTTGGGACTACTATACCAGAAGCCTACTTGAAGGATTCCTCTCGCTTCGACAGTCTACACCCCATGTAGACATGTAGACTATTCGTACAGCACAGACACAATTAAGCCAGAGGTCGGTCATGTTTGGCTCATGTTCACGCCCACATGGTGCATCGGTAATTCGTTATGAAGGAGGTCGCAGGTTTTGGCTGTAAGTACTCCTGGTATTCGTGGTAGATAGTCAGCCGTAGAGCTGAAGAAAGCCTTGGCGAGGCTGTATAGATTGTCTGAAGTCAGTGGCTTAAAACTGAAAGTAAAAGTCTCATATCGCACAAAAAGCAAATTCTGTTATAACTTACAAGCATTTCTCACTGAATATGGCAAAAATCAGTTCTCTAGGAAGAAGAAAGAACGTAAAAGCTTCTCCCCTAAACTTTGCATTCGATTATCGCTCGTCCATTCACGTCAGTCTCGACTAATTCTGTTTTGCATATTGACCGTTCGTACCAGATCGCTTCTCAGTCTTGGATGTCGTGGATTCTAGATTGTGAGATTTCTCGATTATTTAATCACAAGACTATCGACACCTGATAACTGAACCCTTATTTTACTTCGTCTTTCCTCCTGATAACTTCTATGGTTAGTTACATCGTCCTATTTCTCGTCAGAATGCATGGTCAATGTCCTGCACCAAATATCACCGATCCAGTGAATATGAAGGAAGCCAACATTAAAATAGCTAAATATTTGTTCCTGGGGGCTTCTGGTATATGTAGGTCACCTTTTCCAGCAAGACTTCTGTTCCTTCCAGTTTCAGTGACGTACAGAGCTCTTTTTTTCCTACATTTATTCTATTACAACCATCCCAGAGATTTCCAGACAGTTGGTTTTTCTTAGGGTTGCTCAAAATGTTTACGAGTGCATCTGAATCCTCAGATTGAAACTCGGCCTATTCTTCAGAGCCTTTGACGTCGAGGCTGATGTGCTCCATCCACATACCAGCTGTAGCATCCAGGAGTTGCGTAATAGTGGTCAACCGAGAGCAGTATCGACCGGCACGTGAAGATGGTGATACTGTCCACATCCCATGTGGACTGTATAGCTGAGATCTCATGTTCCTCCTTCGAGCGGGGATTCCAAACATGGTGTGCAAGTAAGGTGGCCGACTGTGCAGCGACGATGTGCATAAACACATTGTGACGATCCGGGATCGAGCAGACAAGTAACTTCTAAGAGGTGTCCACTTTCATGCTTTCAGACATTGCGCTGAACCATACGGTGGACTCGTTTCCATCTTATACCGTGCTCTGTTTTGACCGCTGGCAACAAAAAAAATATCTCAGAAACAAAAAAAAGGTATTAAGCTCATCGAGTTCATCGTTCAGGGTCACATACTGCGATCATGAGCCAGTTTTCACAAAAGTTATAGAAAGAATTAGACAACGCATGTACGAGGAAAGAACCAGAGCTCGACTGACTTTAGGAGTCACTGCAGTTACAGGAAAATCGGCAATTATCAACCAAAATGAATAAATCTCCGATTCCCAGAATCTTTTACGGTATGCCTTCCGGTAGACTTATCTGCTAATTCACGGCTTGCAGGTTGCAATGAACCTTAAATATCTTGCAATAAGCTTCCACTAGCTTGTTTTGCCATAAGGCTTCGAGGTGCACTTTGCCATGCAGAGTAATTCGTTATGGGAAGTACGGTGCAAAACCTTCTTCCTCTGCATATAATAAAAAGATTGGATCCTTCATTTGACTATAGCCTTCGCCTGAGCGTTTTAGTTTTGTGTGAATCTCCGCTGTCTAAGGTCCGATAGATAACCCGGCGAGTTTCCTCGTTTGTTCTGTGTTTGTTGTGAAGTAGGGAAGCACTTTGGTTGTTTCTCTGGTGAGGTAGCGATGATCGACGAATTCGACAGTCTGGAACTTTTCTACAAATCTGGAAAATTTCGTTGCATTTCCAACCCAACGAGATTGTGTCAAATCTGTTGCTTTTGATAGTACAAGAGATCCTCAAGTTTCTCTACTTGAAACAAGAATGTTCAGAGGAATTACGTTCAACTGGCATTCAGTCTATGACATCCCACCGAAATGCCACGAGACTGTGGAATATGGCATGGGCATCTGTAAACACCTGAGTCCTCCACCCAGGAAGTGTACATATTACCAAACCAATCCAGGCATACTTGTCACAGCACTAAATCTGAAGAATCTCACAAACAGTCGGTGAGCCCGAGCAGGAAACAAGGCACTTTGCCCTTTCCATCCCACTCTCACCAGATGACCCGTTTATGGCTACCTGCGCCAGAATTCGACGCAGACAGCTTGCAAATCGTACCTCACGGAGCTGTTGTCACGGGCTGTACCTCTACTCTATCCCAGACGACTCTGCTGCACAGTCATGGTACTCGGAAGCTTCCTTCGGTCATGCAACACAGAAAGATGTTGCTAGGGTTCATCTTATCGAGTTCCCTGTCTTCAGAGAACATCACTGAAAGCTCGCCCTCTATGGCAGTGCCATCGATCTGCACAAATTGCTACAACGCATGTTCCTTCTCATACACACACGCCAGTGTTTTCGCTGGGCTCTAGTTAGCAGAACATCAACAACAGGATCCCACCTCGAGCTCTGAAACTCCCTCGAGACACGTACAGTGATGAACTCTCTCCTCCACTGTGCGTAGCAAGGACAAAACTTTTGACTTTCAGGTCCGTGATCAGCAGCCACTCACAAATCCGATTGATGCAACGAGTGTCCTCTATCTCCAAAAAGGATGCTGCAATAGCTCAGGACAGTCACTCACTCAGCTAGCCAGCAACGATGTGAGTCCCCGTTGTGGCCCACCAGGGAAATACAGTCCAATTCACAAACCGCAACAGTGTGATTCATGAAAGCCAGACATCAATGAAAACCTGTAATCGACGTGGTTCCTTGTCACATATTCTTACGGCATGATCTAAACCACCGCATCATAGCTTCCTGTACATGATCCCCGCAGGACCTACTAGCCCCATCGAGCCCAGTGTGAAGACAGAATCACAACAAATTCAAGCCATCGGTTCACCTCAAGACTGCTGCCGGGCATCTCCGTGCAGGAGTCTGAGATACTGGACGCCCGACGAACGATGGATGGCTCATCAAGTCGGCCCGCCAGCGTCCGGACATCTCCCACCCCGTCCAGCTGAAGCACCCAAGCAAGAATTGAGCACCCCTCGTGCTGACTTGACCGCAGAACCATCTCCTCGAAGAAGTGGATGTCGACACACAGTTGAAGACTGGAAGCGAGAGCGAGAAATTCTGTGTTGACTGCATCCGCCGACGCCGAAGGGACAGGGGCCTGAGCGACGTGCGTGAGAAGAAAGGCCAGGGAGCCTCAAACTTTGCGCGCCACTGAGTTTGCTTTAGCGCTCTGTGGGTGTGGGCCACGCCTCTTGAAGCACCACAGGGGTTAGAGGCGTGTGGCCGGCGTGTGGGCGGCACACGTCTCGCACTAAAAATAAATAAATTACTCCGAAAGTGCGGACGAAAGTGCAATATGAAACTTGGCACTCCCGCCAGGCCCGGTCTTTCTCTGAGACCGGATCAGCCGCCAGGATCCCCTGCCACTCGCCTGCATGCTTCGTCGGGGAGGTTTGCCCTGCGGGCTGCCCAGACTGACTGAACCGCAGCGATGCATTCATTCGCTCGCTTATTTTCAGCGGCGCCACCATTCGCAGAGTGAAACAACGACATTTATATACTTGGACCAGCCTCAAAATCTCCCCCGCCCGGTCACGAGAGTAATGCAGCCGGAAGCCTTTGTTGTTTGAAGCACAAACTGGCTCAACGTCTGCTGACAACGGCTCCATATTCTGAGTTGACCGGAATTGCGAGTTCTGCCACACAACCACTACAATATGCGACAACGCCAGCATTAGCACGTCACCTCTTCAGGCGGACCGCTTCTGCCACATGGTGCATTCGTGGTATCATTCGTGACTTGGACGCAGGACATGTGACTCAGATGTCAAACAATGATAGCTTCCGATATCACTTGGAACTTGGACACAATGACACATAGCAACTCTCTTAAGCGGTCACTTGTGATAATAACTTCTTAGACTATAGTATCACCAGTCAAGCCCACGTCTAGAAAATGAGCATTCATCTCAAACTCAAAGCCAGCCACGACGAAATTAACCAAGGTGCCAAAGCGCAAACTTGACTGAAGGCAAGCGGACAAAAGCCCCCCAAAAAAATAAGATTCTACTCGAATAGAAAAGGACACCGGAATAGTGACAAGTATACAATCTGCTGGAAGGAGATCAAAGGAATTGATGTCTTCATCTGGACTCCAATATTGCCTATTTACTTCAAGCTTATTCAGCCAGACTCGTCCTCGACATGGAGATCTGTATTACGGTAGCGATCGATCTCAAAAGCCTGCATTTTCGGGTGGACCTTTTGGATGCTACCGCATGCAATAATGATTTTACTTCTGTTTCTCTCTAGACTTGTCCACGTCGAGTTTTCTAGCAGAGGCTTGCACATTTTGGTTTCAAGTTTGCCACACTTTGATCACACTCCTTGGGTCAGTCTTTCTTTCAAATGCGCAGCTGAACGCACTGAAGACAACAGCATGGCATCCCACGCCACCCCGGCGGCGATTAGCGGCAGCCTTCTGTGCTGGTAGTGGTGGTTAGTACAGTTCACGAACAGTGGGAGGCTCAAGGGAGGTCGTCGGCCAGTGCTCCAGGTTCGATTCTTGCGTCCGCTCAGCTAGCTGGCAATCAAGCGAAGCTCAGTGTACAGGATGTCCGGAAGGCAAGCTCGCGAGACGGAAAAATCAGGAAACATGGGCAGCGAGCTGTGCGCAGAGCCGCCCTGGAGGTGCCCAAAGCCAATTAGGAAAAGGCAATGACACCCATTCAGCTAATTATAGTTGTGTGGAGCTTCGGGGCTCTGAGGAACGGAGCAACGAAGAGGAAGAGGAAGAGGAATTGCAGGCTTGCCCAGTTCCATGGTCGGTAGGGCCGGGCAGCAGAAGGCCGATGACGAGCGAAAATCAATGCTGCATTGTAGGTCGGTAGACCCATGCATTGTGGAGTGCGTTGTGCTTGATGAGGCAGAGATGTGGCGGATGGAAGCAAGCCCTCGCGCGAGGAGCTGCAGAGCTGGACGGGAGGGCAGGGCAGGCAGGAGGAAGGGGTGGGGACCGGCTCGGGGTGGCTCGGGGTGGACAGCTGCAGCGTTCGAGAGGGTGGGCCTACATTGCTTACGACGGACATCAGTCACAATACAAAGGCACGAAGAAGATTCTTGAAAGCTCATGAGCGAGGGCTAGAGAGAGTGAGGTAGAGATTTAGACAGTGCGCTCCTCGGAAAGCCTCGGAGCTACGTGTGATTCGGATTGACTCGCTCGGTCACAGTACGTACATGTGGCTGTGTGTATCACGGTGCGAGGATTCTCGCGCGAGGAACACTCAGATGATTCAGTGTATGTAAGCTGGAGCTGGCGGAGTCTTGCACGTCATGCGTATTTCTCTGTCACTGTCTACCTGTTGTCGGCACTACTAGACGCCTGTTCTCGTCACGTCAATGACAACGTTTTTCTAATCGTGCTTCTCATTCTTCGTCGGCCTCGGCGGTAAATAGCATGCTCTCGGGACAGTCCGCAGCGGCACAGTTTTGCATAGAATCGATCGAGTGTTAGAGTGCCCGCTCTGGAAGGAAGGAAGGAGGAGGTCGAAGAAGGCGAAATCCAAGACGGCCAGCCTCAGTTGAGGACGAGCAATGGCGCCGCAAGACGTTCACGTAGAGAAGCATTTCACAGCGGGGGAGTTTGTTCGAGATGTAGTCATTGGTATGTCAGACGGGTTGACAGTTCCCTTCGCTTTGGCTGCCGGACTCTCTGGGGCTGCCGCACCTTCTTCGATTGTAGTCACAGCCGGTCTGGCTGAGGTAGCCGCCGGTTCCATTGCTATGGGCTTGGGCGGGTGAGTGCAAATCTCACCAAATCACTCTGCTTCGCTTGTGCAATGCGGCCCGAATCATTTTTGCTATATTCTGGACTCGATTCATTGTCAGTCGGTCCGTCAAATTCACAGCCAACTGCAGCCAGCGGTAGACATAGACTTTGCTTGGCAGTCGTTGCGGATGGTTTCAATCTCGGGTTACTCGTGTCCCTTGCGTACAGCAAGCGTACTTCGTACCGAGAGGAGTACGGGAGGGAGATGTTTTGGCGGCGAAGTCGTAGCTCTCGGTTGATTGATTTTCGAGCCCCCTGATTTGGACTTGCATGTCTCTCGTCCTGACTTGTCCGGTTGTCGTTGCTGCAGGTATTTGGCGGCAAAAAGTGATGCAGATCACTACTGGAGTGAGAGGAAGAGAGAGGAGAAGGAGATTGAGGAGGTGCCTGATACAGGTGAGCAGACACTTGAATGTTCGTGATTGTGACTTGTTGTCTCGGCACGTTTGTGAAGGACTCGGAGCAGTGGAAGGGATTTGGCCAACCACTGGATTGTTGATACTATCGCATTTTGTACCTGCGAAGAGAATTGGAAGAAAGTTTTGCTAAATTTCGATTTCGGCAATGTTGGCGAACTGCAGAGGCAGCCGAGGTAGCCGAAATTCTGGCAGATTTTGGCCTACAGCCAGAAGAGTACTGGCCAGTTGTGAACGCTCTCCGAAAGCGTCCTGATGCGTGGATCGACTTCATGATGAGGTATAAATTTTGCCTCTGTATCGACCAGTTTGGGCCGAAGGAACCTTGCCCTCTCTGCCGTCGAGACATCTGAGCACAAAACTTTGATAAGCTCTCCGTGTTCTTCCCTACTCCCATGCCCCGTGCTGTAAGCACCTCGAATCCCTTGAAGCTTTAGACTCTCTTTTGCCGTGAAACAGTTTTGCCTCGTTCTCACGTAGACTGAGAAGCCGAGTTTGCTGGTTTCGGTATGGAAAGCTTTCGATTGGGAGTCTAAGATGAACGATTGGCAATCTCGAGTGGGAGTCCAACATGAACGTCCGGCGTTTCATGCAGATTTCTCATAGGACCCTTACGCCATCCCCTGTATCCTCAAATAAGACTTGCCTTTTCCTGAACTCTGCAAACGGAGAAAATCTCAATCCGCACCTGCTTAGTCGATGGACGTTTCGAGCGAACGTCGAGGCCGGTCAGTCATGTGAGTAAGCCTGCAAGAGAATTCCACTGGAGCTGATTCTCATGAATGTTGGTGATGGCAGATTCGAACTGGGCCTGGAGAAACCTGACCCTGGAAGGGCGCTGCAGAGCGCACTGACGATCGCGGGGGCGTACATCGTGGGAGGAATCATTCCATTGTTCCCCTACATCGTCATACCACAGGCTCTGGAGGCGCTGAAGATTTCCGTGGGAGTAACGTTGGTGGCGCTGCTGATTTTCGGGTTCGTCAAGGGCTTGTTCACAGGCACGAAGCCACTGGCCAGCGCCATCCAAACGGCGGTCATCGGCGCTGTTGCCTCGGCCGCAGCATTCGGAATCGCTCGCGCCATCAACAACTGACGACCTGGTGCAGTCAGTGCAAGAGATGCTCTGTCTCCCCCCCTCTCCGCGAGCAGTAGAAATTTTTGTATGGGCGTACATTATACAGTACCACCATCAGCTCATCACTGTCTTCATCCTCATCACCGCCATCACCATCAGGCCAGAACTGGCATACGCACCCGGTTCGAATCATATCGCAACTTGGTGCACGCGGAATTCAAGCTGCTGCATCCAATTGTCGACATGCCCGTTTCTTCGCCTAGTAGTTGGGTTCCCGGTGAGCTCGTGCGCCCTTCCTTTCCTTCAGCTTGAATGGATTTTTACACTATGGCCCCTCCGCCGTTTTCCTCGTTCCTTTGGTCGTCAGACTAGAGAATCTCAGATCATGTCCTGCCATCCTGTACACTATTTTTCTGCTCTGCGCATCAATAGAGCGGCAGCAGAAGAATAAGGCGGCGGCATCTGGACTAGACCCGATTCGAGCGGACGGGTCTCGTGCCATGACGAATACGAATAGCACTGACTGAATCAATCCACTGTGGCATAGTGCTCCGAAGGTAGTCTACTTATTTTCTTTTCTTACTAGACGACCGAAACGGTGGAGGTGCCAGCGTCATGTTAAATATGACGGCACCATACGACAGCAAGTCTCTCCCCAGATTTCAGTCTGCGAACTGGATGGACTGCGAAGAATGTAAAGGTTCAATCAACACTCGATTAGAAAGAAAGAAAGAAAGAAAGAAAGAAAGAAAGAAAGAAAAGTTCCGGCACCGCTATTAGCGTGCCTGACTATATTACTACTGAAGACAAACTGCGTCGGTGTTCTGTGTATGCCTGTCTCCTTCGTCTTTACTACTCCCCGGATCATATTTGTAAGGAGTGCAACGTGCATCTCCGTTTTGTTCGTCAAGCTTCACTCCAGGCCTACGCATTTGTCAATCATGGCAAAATGTGGTAAATCAATGTCAGCATTGTGGATTGATGTAACTTGTTGCTGTTGTTGTGGTCGTTGACAATATAAGGCGACGCAGCCCGTGGGGTTAGACTCGTTACATCTAGTGGAGGACTAGAATTTTCTCCACCCTCGCAGCAAGAGTATATGGACTACGTACCGCACAATGCATACAAGCTCACTTCGGCATATGTTATGTTGAAGCAAATGTCGGTGACAGAACCTTCGGTCATCTGGTTTACTCTCCACCATCTACTTAAGGCCTCACTTTGCTCTGTATCTGATGAAAGATCTAGCTGGTTTAACCAAAATGACTACATTTTAAAAGAGAAGATGTTACACTTACAATATGACATGGCAACCGAAAATAGGAAGAGGACTTCGAGATACATCCCAGAAGTTTGAAACATGAAATGATATGAAACAAATTGTTGTGTCAACAATGATGTTTGAATAGAGCGAATGAAATGATGGATATATGACAAAATCTATTATTTTTTTGACATGCTTTTAGTAAGGGTGAAAAAAATGCATAATGATACGGGAAGCCTATCAAAGTAAGCGACATGGCAAAGAGCATCTTCAGTAAAGAGGAGGGCAGAGAACCCAAAGAATGTGTGGCGAATATGCTATTTGATTTACAGTGTGCTTTGAAGTTTTAGCACCCAAATCCATGGTCTCACTCACGCTAGGAAGTGACACCGCTCTTAGATGACTGACATAACTCTAGATAATCTTTCACTAAGACAGAATGTAACTATTTGAACATATTGGCTATATTCTCAATAGATCCAAGAATCTGCTATAACAAGTAAAAATGAACACCCATGAGACTAATTCACTCAAAAGTTATTGTCTATGTGTAAAGTATGGTTTCTTCTACTTAGGCCTCTCTTCTCACCCTTCTTCCTATAGATGTTTTCATTTCTCTTCTACTCAAATTATCCTTAAAACAAGTATTCTTCACTTTATGAGAGATTACTAATCTTAATTTACAGATTGTGTTTAAAATTATTTTAAATTTGTTCAAGTTTTGGACACTTTCACAATGAAATCCACTTTTGAAACTACATGATTTTTTTTTTTCATGAACATTCATAACAAATAGAAGCAAGAAAATGCATATAATTACTGAAATCCATCTGCTTATCATTCATTAATCATTACAAGAGATTATGCATAAGAACTTATATATGTAGATTATACAAATAATAAATGAATTAACAAAAGTGTGTTTAACAAAAGTTTGTTAAACACACATAAAATAAAAATAAAATATTCATCAAAATTTTATTTATTTAAAGCTTTGATTTATGTAATTTACCAAAAAAATTTTGTAAACAAATAAAAGTTTGCCAGAAACATAAAAAAAAACACAAAAAATATAATGAATTTTAAATTTGATATAAATATTGATTTCAGATATATTAATGATAAATATAATATTTTTTGGGTAGGTAATATCAAATCATGTTTATATAAAATTTTCAAAATTTTTTAAATGTAAAAATATACTTAATTCAAATGCTAAAAATATGATGAAATCTTAATTAATATAATATTAATTTACTGTGCAACTTCTGCAATAAATTTTACTGGTATTATTCATGAATTCATATGATTGTAATAATATTTATAAATTATTGTCGTTTGTATTAATTTATTATAAAAAAATTATATTCATATTTTAGTACAAATCATAAAAATATAAAATTTATATTATATGAAAAATTAACAACAAAATATTTGAATAAAGAAATAAAGATTTAAATCATAAAATATCGATATAAAAAATAATTCATAAGGTTCACAACGAATATGTTTTTATTTTTTTACTAATAATTATATTATTTTTATATTTCAATATGACTGGTTATTTATATTCAAAAATAATTTTAAAAATACGTAATTTTAAATAAAAAATATAGAAATTTATGAATAAGTTTTAAAATATATAAAAATGACTTAAAATATAATTTTACTTTTAGAAAAAATCGGCTCTAATTGAACTCTATATATACCCCATTTCTGTCTTTGCAGAATCAATCCACGTGTACGCTTGTAGCTCGCCGATGTGAAGTTCATGAGGCATCAGGCTGGCTGCTCCAGACAAATCAGCACAGAACATCGAAAATCGACAATATTGAGCCAACATTCCCCCGAAATCAACGGAACGCAGAGGAGGATAATGTTGAATGCTTAGAAATGTGTGAAGATGTATCGCCTGATCAGCGATCACCTTTCAGTTCTTGTAACACATGACATGTGTTGCAATAACTGGAATCATGTACCTACCGCTAAGGGCTGTATTTTGCTGGCAACGCCACCGGAATCGATTCTTGCTGCACAGCGATGGGGAACAGCAAGAAGCGAATTCGAACCTCCCCCGAAAATTTCTCCTTTCCTGTCCACAAATGGTTAGATTCAACGTAGATGCTCGTCGCAGGGACCAAATCTATCGCCACAATTGGTTTTGAAACTGTTATGGTTCCTTGTATGGCACAACTCTCCCTTGACGTTGTTTTGACGGACTCTCCTAATTTTGCATTAGGCCTTTTAAGAGTTTCGGATCTTGCGTCTATGCTCCGCTAGATTTCGTCCACCGGTGAGCTTGTTCAGAGATGGCAATCTTTGGTCGAGAGACAAGACTTGTACAAAGTTTAGTCTGCAATCTTCATTATGACGTTCTTATTTCATCAACTGTGGTCTCATCGTATTCTACCAGCTGATTCTTGAGATCATTCCCTTCGTGCCTTCCTCCATCTTAAGGCTAACCGAGGTCGGTGTGTCAGACAATAACCATTGATACGCACATCAGAAAGACTCTCGAGAGTAAGCCAAGATTCTTGAGGTTCTTCAAAGTTCAGTATGACATTGCATGGAATGTACCTTTGGCACAAAGTGCGCAATGATTGACCTCTTCTGCGTTGTCTGGACCAAGTTTACCACAAATGTAGAAATCGTCACCATCCTGGGGCCACTTGTGTTTCCTTATGGTGCAGTATTGCCTCTCGTTGACGACATTCCCGCGGCGTTACAGTCGACTCCAGTTCCAGCTCAAAATCTCCCGAAGCCCTCGTTAAATCCTTTATTTCCACAAGCTGTAGATGTCAGCTCCGATCAGTTGATCTTGCTCCAATACAAGCGTAGATATGTCTTCAATCATAGAGTCGGAGCCTTAGAACTGGAGAAAGTGCCCAAGGAACAGAAATCAACGGCAGAATCAACGTGGATTTTAATCGTCCCTCCAGTTCAACATGTCGATACTTCTGACCCTTAACTCATTGATCTTTAGTACAGCAAGCTAGGCCTAATAACTTTCACATCCTACGTCAGCACTCAAGCTGCCGCTCACTGACCTCCTCAGCTTCCGCTAGAATCCAATTTCTGTCAAGAACTCTTCAAGAATCAAACCCGTAAACTTAAAAGAATAGTAAGAACATGAAGTAATAGAATCTGACAGTTTTGGACCTCCTCTTCTCTGATGTCTTGGGGATTGGACAACTGGAAAACGTCAACAGAGGGTTTCCAAATTCAAGGACTTAGAGTGACTCGTTTTCTCATATCTTCGCCTTCAACAAATGCAAGGTCGAGAAGCAGACCGGAAGGGACCAAGACTCTGACAAAGTTCCACCATAAACGCTGACTTCCCGCACAGATGCCCTCCTCCAACCCTCTGTTTGTAATCCTGACGACAACAGTTCACACTATGCTGGAAAGTCTGAGCTGAGAAGAATTATTGAACATTCAACGCGAGATCTCTCTCGCAGTCTCACACTCCGGAAATGAGAACCAAACAGATGGCCGGCGCTGTGTTTTAAATACTCTAATTCTGCGTAGGAATCTCTGCAGGGTCCGCCTGGAGTGAAAATCAAATACAAGAGCATAACTAGTGCCCGGTGGCAAAGGGGCCTCCCCAAAATCCGGTCCCAAGGTCAATCGAGTTGCCCTCGCTGTGTCTTGTGTTCCTGACGAAACCAAGGCCTAGGTCTAAACCAAGACAAGTCTTACCTTGCCTGTAACATGTCCAGACTCCATATAGGATCCAGCGGTACCCATAAGGCGGGACGGATGTAATGCGCTTTAGTTAGTCATGTGACTCTTGTGTCTAACTGGTTTGCACAACGAACCAGCTGTGCAGGTCGATCAACTTCCTGGATGGTTCGAAATGTTCATGAGGGTTGAATATTTGCAAGACATCTCGACCCCAAGTGCAATGTACTAGCTTAGGGGCATAACATTTGACCTTCGAAAGAGAGGAGTGAACAAAGAGTGAACAAGATGAAAAAACGTTGTCTCCATATAATGATGCTTTCACGATGTAGATGTAGAGTTCAAACAAGAAACACAGGGCATTTCCTGCGGAGAAAATCACTAGATAACTCTCGAAACCTAAAATAGTGATTTCGTCAACACTGATCTTATCAGGACTCCGGAAACAAGCGCGCTAAAATTTGGCAACCTGCAGAGTCCAACATAGACTATACTTATTGGTGTTCGCCTGTCATAGGCCAAAGACAAACCATTGCCTGGCGAAGATGCGAAAGCAAAAGTTGACAAATGTTAGAAGCACCTTGAGACTGCATGTTATCGATGGAATGCTGATAAAGTAACGTTTACTTTATCAGCATCGATGAATTTCAGATAGAATTCAGCAAAAAAAATACTGACTCGAAGAAGTTCTGACCAATGATAACAAGACTGGATTCAGAAGTCTAATTTGAAGTTGGGCCCACCGTACTGCTCAATGTCGCTGAATATAATCAAGCGTATCGTCGTCTGCATCAGAGTCTAACTTGACCACTTTATCAACTCCATCCAACAGCTGAATTTTCATGACAAGCTGTAAAACGTGGTTATAGGAATTTCCTTTGACCCTCGATGAATATCAATTGTTTTGGGAAAATTCCATGAGGAAGAAAGCGAAATTGCATTCTGATATCATCGGATGACAATTGGTGAAGGCTAGAACCTCCGGTACCGGTTAAGCGAGTTAACAGTCAGGAGTATGTCTGACTAATTATACCACGATAATACGATAGTATCCAATTCTGTCAGTCCATAATTTATCTTCCTATCTCACGCTCTGGTCTCTTCCAGTCACCAGACGGAAAGAAAAAGAACTCGCGACGGAAGAGGGGACAAAATTAGGGAAGACAAAATGCTAAATCAAAGAGCTGCAGCATTTAATCTAGCCGCGATTTCAAAACTTGACGCCAGTATTATGAATCAGAATTCTTTCGGTCTAAAAGCCGCCATGGTCACTAAAAATCCGCTGCCCTGAAAGGACAGCGGAAAGCTTTTAACCTATCGTTGTCTGCTTGAGTTTCATCTTTTAATACAGCGCTTAAAGCACCTTTTCCATCAATGGAAACCCGCCATCTGCTTTATGTTGTAAGAGGGGAGTAATGAATCTATGTAATGCTGCTATCTTGATATAAGATTGGACACCTCATCGATATCAAAATTCTATAGCGAAATTTAGCCACCCATCCACAGAGTTCTAAAAACACCGGCATGATTTCGCACCGACCGACGATCTATGCCCCTATGTCCTAAAAATAGAATATACAATAGAATATTGTTGAAGGAACGAGTACAATCAGAAGACTTCATTGTTCTGATGTTTGAACGCAGGTGGGAAGTAATCTTATAACTTCCAAGTTGCATAATTTTATCACCAGGTAAATTTCCTGCTACTATGCACAGACGCGAAAAATGAAAATTGCTGGAAGGAGAGAGACCCTATGACAGTACGGTGCACATTACGAGTCGAGAATCAGTGCGTCAGACAAACTAACGATGATCGATTACTTTTCCAACCCAATGTATGACTCATCAGCCTTTGCAGCTCAAATTCCTCCTACATGGAAAGGCTGTTACGCTGGATTCAGGAAGTGAGAACATTGGTACGTCTTCATCTAATATAATATTGGACCTCTAATTTGATTAGCATTGGCCGAAGTGATCGGGTTTGAATTGTCTCGTTGTGAGCAGAATCTGCTCTTTAATAAATGCAAAGGTGAAGTATTTCATAAAATTAATCCTTTCTTGTTCCGCTCAGTCTGATGACAACCATACCTCTCGTGCTGCTTTTTTACCGCACAGATCAGTAGATTACGTTGATTTGGATTCATCCTGGCCGATAGTAATTAAGTGTACGTGGCATTTTTTCCTTCTTTTTATTCATGTTTTGCTACTAGTATAGAAATCGAATTTCTTTCCGAAGTGCATCTTGAATATTATTTCGTTTGGATGATTTGGAAGCTTTTAGAAGTGTATCCATTTACAAAGTTTCTTATCTTCAGAATTTAAGCGATCGTCTTCTCTTGTTGTTCAGTCTACAAAACCCTACTGGAAACAGCGTACTATGGTCTATCAATTGAGTTTACCAAGTAGTTTTTCCACGATGCACGATCTCTCTCCTTTTCTGCAAAATGGGAATAGAGAAGCCAAATTTTTAAACATCAGACCCAACTGCTGAGTGAAGATGTATAGCACCTTCAGATTTTGTTAGCCTTTCCAGTATTGGGAAGGAAGATACGTTCACTTTCACTTTATCTGCTGGACAACTTCACTCTATAGGTGGAACCAACGGCTAAAAGTCAGATCTGATACTGAAGTTCGAGCTACACCAAAAGTTTACCGTTTACTTTTCGATGGTTTAGACTTCAGCCTGGAGACGTTCTCTGGATACGTTCGATAATACAGTTATTTCGTCCCTGATTGCCCTGATTGGAAGCAGCCAGGTACCAAGTCACATCACACAACAAGAATCGACCGAGTTTAGAGGTTTATGGAACGAGAGGTATGTACTGTACCGTGATACTCGACAGAAACTTGTTTCAAAAGCTTACTACTTTCTCAGAAAAGGTTGAGTGCCTTAAAAAAAATTTCAGGCTCGCTAAGTACAAGAGTAAGAGCATCTCCACCCGTCCCTGTACCTTAGCCCGGTAACGTTGTTTTAAGGGTATGTTTCCAGTGTAATAAGGAGTATGTGAAAGACAATAATATAAGTTTCCACCCACGACACTATGGAGATTACTTGAAATAAAAAAAACAAAACACGCGCAAATACATGTAACTAGCAAGTGAGTGTAACTATCTTTTGGCGCCTTGAATCCACTATTATAGTTAATTGCATGCTGAAGTTAAGTGAAACACAAGCGAAAAGAACCGTCCCTGTGTGCCAAAATCTAATTTCTTGCCCTGATCGGAATCAAAAAGTGATTCTCCTGTATATCATCGGAAGATTTAAAGTGTTCGGGGGACTTTATTTGCAGGAGAAGGCCTGCACTTAGATAGGTAACGTGTATACGTAAAGGGTGCGGTGGAGGTGCTCTAATCTATGCATTACACAATAGTTCTTTTCCTGTCTCTTTACCAAAGGAAGATCTAGAGAAACTTCCAGGATTACTGGTGGTTGAAGCCCACCGAACTATAATGTCTCGACTAATATGATATAACATACTAAGCATCACTCTTTTTTTAGTTTTCTAGAAGTGATTTATCCTCATTTGGCATGGACATGTCCCATTTTTACTTTGCAGCTTGTTCCCCCCGGAATCGGGTGAATTTAGAATTTCGCCACAACAGCGACTTGAATTTTGAGCAAGTTGTGATTCATCCACCGAGTGCAAGATTTTTCTGTTTTCAGGTAGATAAAATCACGAATTAAGAGGAATCTATATGTGCTTGTGTCATTACACAGGATCTGGAAACTGTCTGGCTGGGTATACTTCGGAATCCAGCCTTTCTTGACGAAGGGTGGTCTCTTCTCTTTTCGTCACCACCTCTATGTATACCAAGTACTTATCTACAGACCGTCAATAGGATCGAGGCCAATACACTGAGACAGGATTGAGCTGAGCCACAACGAGTTGAGAGAGGAGGCGATTCCTGAACAATAACCTGGAAACGATATTAAATATTTATGACTTTGGAGCTTGGCATGTGACTGGACAAAAATACTCCGGAAATGACTGCCAGTTTGAAATCTTGGTCTACGCCCAAGCCATAAGACGATAGAAAGAAAACACGTTTGGGCAGGACGTAGAAGATACCACATTTGAGCAGATCTAAGTGACGGACAGAAATGTTTTCTTACCTCAGTCATCAAACAATTTTAGGAGGACATTATGGTACGTGATGTTGTTTGAAGATAATAATATATTGAAGAACATATATCAAATCCAAAACTCATATATATGAGCCGATATGTGAGTTCTTGCGCTGTCTTGTGATTTCCAATCAATAGATCTACATTCATTGGCAGCGATACGCACTGACGTGATGACAGTTCTCGATACGATATCGTTACGTTCTAGTCCTCCAAAATGTTTGCGTCTGTACAGATTTTGCGGGATATTCTAATTCGTTGTTTGCAAATCCTGCTTTTGATTTGCTAACATCCAGTTGCACAAATGAAATATTGGGACTTGGGCATCCAATCCTCTGGTACTTTCGGATGATTCACAAAGATTTAAGGGGAACTTCAAAGCTGAAGGCATGTGATGATCGAAATTGCCTCAAACAACGGACAACATGAGGCAGCTGGAACACCAGCCTGAAGTGATCCTCTACACTTACGTATGGATGATGGCTATTCACACATCTGAACCCCAATACATTCGGATGAAATCTGTGTCTTTTGTACCCACGGCCCATGTACGTACGGTACCCCTCAGGTACTTTGTGGACTTCAGTGACATGTGCTCAAATCTTCTCATAATCCCCTCGGACTCTCATTTCCTCATAAGTTTTTGTATTTGCCACTTATGTCCAAGACGCGTTACATGGGGACGTTCTGCAGTAACTTGTGATTTACAGATCATCCTGGATCACCTAGAGCAGCAAAATGCGACGAGTACGCTTAGATGTTCAAAGGAGATTCCCAGAGCAAGGATACTCACAGTGGCTGTCCTCATTGGCCACATCTTTGGACAGTCCTCTGCTTTTATCTGTGGTCAAGCAGAACTCGGAAACAATCTCGAGTAGGCTTAGTGGTACTTCGTCTGGCTCCTTGAGTTTCAGCATGAATCATTCAGGATTCTGTTCATTCCTATTGACAAGTACTTGACTGAAACTCAAAACCATCGTCTGCCGATGGGTTCCAGATGGGTTCCGGTAATCAATGGATCCACTGTGACCTTCAGTTTCTGCTTAGTCAGAACCGGGCTACATTCCTTGGCAAGAAATCCGGCCCATGCACAAGGTTTGTGAAAGATTGTAGTACCTGAAGTGCTTGTATTGCGAGGACCCCTTGTGTTCAAGAGATTTGATAAACTTCACTGAAATCAGATAAGTTACATGCATTAGATGAGGGCAGTCACCGCAGCAAGACAACTGACTTTGTTGTATGCAAGTACCATGAATTCTTTATACACTTCATAGTGACATTCAATTTTTTAAGTTTCTTAGAAACAAAAGATGTTTATACATGTCAAAAATATTTAACAAAATTATAATAATTGAATGAATGAAATTTTAAGGTTGTTGATTGCTAAACTATATTTCTTTAACTTACGATATTCATTGTTAAAATCAAATTTTGGAGCGTGCATTTGATTTCTTAAATGAAATTTTGAACGTTAACAATAACTTTTGACTTTTTGACATCAACAGAATAGCATAATAGATATTTTGCAAAGAAAATTAATATTTTAACGTTTTGTAAATGTAAACTTCTTATTTAAGAAAAATCAAAATTTGTTCATTTCTAATTTCTGAAATATGAATATGGTAATGAAAATGATATAAAATACTTGTAAATATATTGGGATATTGAAATTAAACGAAGGTATGAAAATATAAGTTCAACTTAAAGTTACAGTGATCCACATTTCTTTATAATGATTTTATAATTAAAATAAATTTATATATATATATATATATAGTGGAACTTTTATCACAATTGATTTATTGTTATAACTAATTAATGTTAATAGAACTAATGCTTATTGTGGAACTTATTAACATAAGTTCCACAATAAGCATATTTAAAATTTATTGTAAAAGAAATATCTGCCAACAACTACACAGCCATAGCAGTAATGGCATATTGCAGAAAGAAATAAGAATCTCCATTAAATGTTAGCTGCACTTTTGCATCGTCCTCAGATGGGGGATGCAAGCCCAATCTATAGTTCTGGCACTACGAGATGGGTCAAGCACCTTGTACTCAGCAAGCCTTGCAGCAAGATACCGTTTGATGACTGTATCATTTCATTGCCTAAAGCACAGGGAGAGGTGGCTCAAATGTTTGAACTGATTCGTCTCCACAATGCTGAACGTTGAATCCCCAGTTGGCACATTCAACATTGCCAAGAACCTGCTACCAGCAAAGGTCAAACCATCAGACAAGCCAAACGTTCGTCCGATCGTGTTCCGCATCTAGGCACCAGAAGGCAGCGACATATGTAAAGCTGAATACTACTTTTCTAGTTCCAGCAAGAGCAGAATGAATTAGATAATAATCCCATGCATCATGAAGTTGAAATGTTTAGCAGTGACTAATTAAATAGTCATCTGCAATATCAGGAATCAGGGATTATATACCAGATTGCCAGTCAATGACAGTCATCCGAAAAGGCAGTAAACAAGGATCGCGGTGCGGCATGGAGCCCTGGTATATCTGTTAAAGATAAGTTTAATTTTCCTTAGGGTCACTAAACATTTTTTAAATCTCCCGAGTCTATACCACAATCATCACATCACATTCAATGAAGCCCAGACCATGATAACTGGTGACGTACCTAAGGCTGTCATTGCATCCCGAGGCGATGCACTGCTCAATAGCTCTATAAATTTGTAGGGGAAAGTTGCAAAGTCAACAAGGATGCACTGTTCCACCTTCAAACTTTGAAAGTCGTCCTCGTTTACTTCGAGCGACTTTCTCAAACAGTGTCGAGCTGCTCTCCACAGTCGTGCTCTGCTTAAACACTTCATCCATTTGAAAGCCCATGATTTCGATCCAGAGTCTAACATCTACGGGAGGACAAGCTGCTCATCTAAACATCGTTAACTGGCATTGCTGCATAGGTACAAGACTACATTTGTGGTAAATTGTAGTCGTGGAGTCTTCTTGCTTTTTTGACATGGACATCATAAAATTCCTCTTCCAATTTTATAGCGGAATATGTGCTTCGTCTGATCGGTAAAATTGATCAAAGCCAAGACATCGAGAATCTCAATCACGGCTCCGGGGTAAATAATTTTGACGTTCTCTACTAGACATTTGCAGTCGTATCCAGTCGCGAGACGTTACAATTCGGCGGCAGAAATCTTGATGTGTGAAGGGAGTATCCCAAGAGCCAAGAAAGTGATGATCAGATGTTTGTGGAGAAGCTCTGAATTGTAATGGAACTACTATTGAAGTGTTAAATTACATCCTTATCCTCCGGAAAGAGTCAATTCAGAGCTCATGGTAGTAGTTGGCGATGGCCTTGCACATCAGAAGGCAGCCCATACGAATCTGCAGGGAGGACGAGACATGTTCTGCTCCCTTAGTCCACGAGTCCAATGCAGCTAAACCGTCACAGCACTATCATTTTCAGCTTGAGCATAGTCCAGGCTTGTGCGATTAGCGAGCGCCTCGCCGTCAACCAGTTTACTCCACTTCGCGTCTCTGGCTTCTCTCCCTCCGGTCTACCCATCCTTTGCCCTGAAAGTTGATTCCCCGATAACTCACAGACATAACTAATAACGATCTCACATCTGCTGCTGTTGCAGGTTGCCGTCCCAATTAACCGCAAGAACCAGAATTATATTCATTATCACCAAAAACCAACGAAGGACATGAGGCACTAACCACTGTGCGAGTCAAGCTCTGATCGGCAAATGCAGAACGTTAATAGATGGGTCAGCTTATTCGAACTCATAAAAGTTTATACGCTGAGGTGAGGAACACAAGCACACGAGGAACCCTCCGCTTGGAGGAAAGGAAGCGGAAGGGCGAGGCAAAGAAATTCTGAGGCTGAGCTGTTGTTCTCTGTTGTTAATGTAAGTGATTATATCCTATAAAATATTACATAAAATATTCTATAAAATTTTAGTTTAAGAAAATATTAAATAACATATTTACTTCTAATTTCATATTCACAATATATTTCAAAGAGAAATGGGTGATTTGTTTCTTTTATGTTGAAGAATCTAAATATGAGATAATTCTTTTATTTTGCAAGATTTTTTTCCATTTTTAATGAAAATTTTATGAATTTGGATGAAAAATATATAAATCTAAACTGAATCATGTTTTTTATCTAACTATTAAAAAAAAATTTAATTAATCTGAATTCATCTAAAGATATGTGTAAAATCAAAAGAAATTTATGATACAGAAACATTGAAATATTAACAATTCATTTCTAAAAAATATAAAAATAAATTTATTTTATAATTTTCATAAGGTATTCAATTATTTTTTCGAATAATATTTTATTTTCGATTGTAGGATGTTATCTAACCTAAAATTTTTAAGGTTACCAATTTTAATAAATATTAAAAGTAAATATGAGATTAATTTATTGTAAAATAAATTTATTTTATATACTAAAAATTTTAATAAATATTCTATATTATATTAATTTTTTTATAATAATACAAAAGAAATTATATATTTTAAATGAATCCTTAAACTGTTAAGAATCAATCAAAAAATGAAATCAATTTCTGTCAATATGATATTTTATAAGAAGACATATTAATTATTTTCAAGAATAATTTTTAAATGATTTTATAAGTGATTCTATTATCATCGTCTTTCATTTTTAACATTTTCAATATCACATGTTCAAATGAAAGTGAAAGATGAGTTACCTTTAATGGTAACTTGATTTGCAAGCTTATTAATATTATGGGTCATTACATACATGTCAAAAATTTCTAGTGGAGATTACATATATATCAAATTTGATATACACATAAAAAAAATTATTCAAATATCAAATCGGATGTACAAAATGCATGTAATATTCAATTTGATATTGATCACTATTCAGAAACTTCAAAGCTAATTAATTTAATCAAATTCGACAATCTATAGAGTAACTTTTTACTTATTGTATAATTTAGACTTAGTAGTACTCGATGAGATAGACGACGGAGCTGTATCCAAAAGCTTTTCAAATTTATCTAGTTGAAAAGTGGAAACTTCGGGAATGAAATACAATTTTCTCTCAATCACTCGAGTGATACGTCTGTTCAGCGAAAAGAATGGGGGGGTGTGGTGGAGCACATATAGATCGAAAAGGAAGATAAATAAAAGAAAATTTGAGATTTCAAAGGATTATTTTTTCTTGGAAAGGAAAAGAAACTTTGGGGAAGGAAATTGTTAATTAATACAATCTCACCTTTATTACAAAAGAAGAACTGTCAAGGTCCAGTGGCTTCTCTTCCCTAATCCGTGCTGCAGCAGCAGCATAGCACAGTGCAGACGGTACATCCCGTCCTTGGCAGCCGCGCCACGCACACTGGCTGAAGCGGGGTGAGTCCCAGGCGAGGAGGAGGAAGGGAACAGAAGAAGACGAAGGGCAGCGAGGGACAGGGTTTGTTTCTTGAATCCATCAATGAACGAATGAATGAACGACCACGAGGACGAAGACGACGAACAAGAAGCAAGAGTTTGCCGAATTTGAAACAGTCAAAAATTCAAACCTACCCGCCGCTCTCGCTCTGGCTTGCCTGTGCCCGGGCGCGCTCTCTCCCTCTCTCTCTCTCTCTCTCGCTCGCTCGCTCTGTCTCTCTCTGTCCCTTTCCCTTTTCCTCTTTTCCTGGCTCTGCGGTCTGCGTCTCCTCGGAGGAGGACTTGCACCCACACTCGTGTCGGAACACTCGCGAGCGGAGGCGAGGCCACGGGGAGAGGATTGGAGGTTTATTGCAGGCACCGGAGGGCTTTGGTTGAGAGTCGATCGGCGCGGTGGAGCAGGAGCTGCGCCACGTGCAGGTTTGCGAATGCTAGGAGGTTGGATGGAAGGGAGTTGGTGACAATGCCGCTGTACACACGATGGATTGAGTGATTGATTGATTGGAACAAGGTCGAGCGAGCGAGCGAGCGAAGGAAGGAAGGTAGTGGGATTGTGGTTGTGACGAGGGAGGCGTAGGTTTGTTGAGGCATTTTGGGATTAGGATAGAGAAGGATGAGACAGGTGTGGCGAGAGAATGTGGAAGGAGGCAGGAGTAGAGTAGTGGTCGATTCGCTGGTCACAGGGCGGAGAGCTTGATGAGGGGAGAGGGAAAGAGAGGAGAACGAATTTGGCGAAATGATGGGCGGTCCGCTCGCTAGTGTTCATGAACATTTAACATGTGCGAGGGAGTATGCGTTGTTGGGAAACTATGACACGGCCCTCATTTTTTTCGACGGAGTCATCGCGCAAATCAACAAGTCGGTTGCTGAACTCTTGTTTTATCCTCATCTTTCAAGTTGTAGCCTGTGCGATGCTTTCCACTCATTACGCCTTCTATGGGGTCACTCATCGTTGCACTTTCGGGTGTTGCCTGATCGAAGGATTCTGTCCTGAAACATCAAGGAGAATGTGAATAAAAATCTCACAGTTCGATCATCGCAACTCCTTTTACGATGTTACATAACTGAAACTTTGTAGTTATTACAGACCATATCTTTGTTTTCTTTACCGTATTTTACATAGTTCTGACCCGTGCTCAAAGTCTGGTTTACTCTCTCCTATCTTGGACTCGATGGCTTCTAAACTGGGGAGTTCCTGCCTTCATGTCCATTTGTGCAATCAACTTGGTTTTTCTCCTACAAGAAGTACGTCACATTCCTTACTGTTTGTCTCTCAAGGATCAATGAATCGTCCATAGTTCGCACTGGTCCTGGTTTTCTGTGTTCTTGGCTAGTCTTTGATTGCAACCCTACACTAGTTACTGATTATCGAGGTAAGGGGAATCGTAGGAGTATCCAAAGCTATTGCACATCCTCAAAGCCTTTCTGTTTTATGAGTGTTCCTTAATTTCAGTTATATTTTAGTGTACCCGGGAATTTCCCATGACGTTCTCTTGTCATGGTCCGCATCTGGTGTTCTCCAGAAACCTCGTCGTATGTGTTTTTAAAAATTTGCATTGTTGCCATGAGATGCTGCATTACCTTCTCTGGTTCTCTGGTGTGATTGAACAAATCCGACGGTGTATACATACAACGGTGAAATGAACATTTTTCTTGTGTTCGTCACGGTATTGATCGGATCCGTTTGGAGTTATTGAGCTCTCTTCTGATGTTGCAATATCAAAGATGTTTCATGTGAGCTTTTTCAATTAAAAACGTGGCATCATCTTTTATGATCCTAGAACTTTCTTCCGTTGGTGAACACAAACATGATATGCACTTTAACGTTATCCTTGCTCTCTTAACTTCTTTTCGAAAGTTGTATTTTGATCCTGTGCTTCTGTTCCATGTTGTGGAATGTGTTGTCCTTTTTCAGGCATTTGAATAGTGTCGATGATCCCTATATTCGTTCCAAGTGGGTGAAATGCAAGAAGGATCTCTTTGAAGAGTTTGAAATTGTGAAGCACATTGATGCAGAAAGGCAGGGTTTTAAGGAGGCACCAGGTGCCACACCTCGCCCAGGCTCTCCCTTCCTTCCCCCTAAATCTTACCCTTCTGTAGATGAATACGCCCCTTATCCTCCTGTGGGTGGCGGGCATGACGGGTTTGAGGATCCAGATGTGTGGAGACCCCCTACACGTGAAGCTCCCCTTCAGTATGGAAGTAGACGGCCAACCAGGGCTGGTCAACTGGCAGCTGCTGCCCAAGCCAAGAAAATGGCTCAAGATGGGGAAAGGGTATCACCTTGGGTACGAGGGAAGGTAGAACCTAAGGGGGTAGTTAAAGGGACAAAAAATAGTAGCTCAGGACCGGTAGGAAAAGGATCAAGTGCAACCGGAACTGGAGCTGGACGAACGGCATCCAAGGAGACAGCCCGGAAAAGCTCAGGTCGATCAACTCCCAGCAAGAGAGAATCTATGGTAATGTCTGGCTTGAACACATTGACTGCATTCCCCAACCTGTTGATTTCCTGAGTTGGTTGTGTAGAGACAATATGCCAAAGGGAGTCACCCTTGGAAATGATGCATCTTTTTGGCAGCAACGTTCAGACAGTGTGTCTCCAAGCCCAAAAAGTCGTCCTCAAGTCACCCCCTGGAGACCAGGAGGGTGCATTCCAAGCCCTCTGCCATGGTGGCACAAAAATGGGAACTCTTGGCAAGATCCAGAGACCAATAATGGCCAGGCATCAAAGCATGGCCGTAGAGTTTTTGCAGATCAGAGATTCAAGCCTGGAAACAGTGATATAGTTTTCCCAGAGGTTCTTAAAACGAGCGCCCTGTGCTTCACTGTTGAAGATGGCCAAATTTTTCCACCCCTGAAGGTGAAAGGCTTCCAGCCTACGTCTGGTTTTCCAGCGCCGGGTGCTTATAAATTTCAAACTCTCAACATTCAGTCCGATGACTAAGAGGCAGAGAGTTCGGTGTCTCTAAGAAATGCGTATAACCAATGCGTATAACCTTCAGAGTTCGAGATTACAGGACAATTTTACTGATTTGCTACTCAGTTAATTTGTTGTTTGTTATGATTATGGGAATTATTGTTTCATGAAGTGCAGCTTAGATGCTTTCCTTACAACCTTGACAGTGCTTCTTAGAAGCAAAGTTTCTGCAGATAATTTACGACTTCCTTGTAGCAGACTTAATGGTACCTGTTGTGCAATGCATGGTCATCTTATGTCATGAATACAGATGAAGCCTTCATTGAATTCTGATTATGAAAACGTTGAACTCGATACAGTCAAGTGAAGATGAATCAAAGAAGGAGCGGAAGTTGAAGTATGAAGGCCCTGATCCAGATCTCGCTGCAATGTTAGAGAGGGATGTCCTGGAGACCAGTCCTGGCGTGCGGTGGGAACACATTGCTGGCCTAACGGAGGCAAAACGTCTTCTAGAGGAAGCTGTTGTTCTGCCGTTGTGGATGCCTGAATATTTCCAGGTATGGATGTTATTCTTTTTTACAGATTGCGTGTCTCTCTCCTCAAGGACTTACCTGTTGTCAAAGTTGTGGTGAGCAGTGTTAGTAATTAATTTGAAGGGTTCTGGTTACTCGCTGCGAATTCATTCCTTCATGAGGAAGTTCAGTCGACCTTGAGCAAACGAATGTTCTGAAGGCTCACTTGTAACTTACAAACATGGAGTAGTGGCATTTGTGTAAGGGTTTCATGGCCAAAAACCTTGATATGCCGACAAAGTTTAAACATGTATAAAGGGAGCGAGGGATGTCAGCATCTTTTACACTTGACGTCTAATTACACTGGGCATTTGTTATGTGGAATGCAGGGTATTCGTCGACCATGGAAGGGTGTCCTTATGTTTGGTCCGCCAGGAACTGGAAAGACCTTGTTGGCCAAAGCAGTTGCTACGGAATGTGGAACAACTTTTTTCAACGTCTCATCAGCTACGTTGGCCTCCAAATGGAGGGGTGAGAGCGAACGTATGGTGCGGTGTTTGTTTGACTTAGCAAGAGCTTACGCTCCGAGCACTATCTTTATTGATGAGATTGATTCACTCTGCAATGCTCGTGGGTATGTAACATATTGAGTGAAGTAAACTCAAGAGGCACTTTTGGCATCTTCTGTTTCGTAACATTAAAATTTAGACATCTTGTGCCCATTCGTTTTCAATTTGAATTCTTCTCTCAGTTTTGGAGTAGTGGCCGTAACTCGGATTAGTTGATTTGATATTCATAAGCATTTTCCTTCCCAAGATCTCATGAAGTTGGTGGACCAGACGTATTTCTTCTTGCTTTATGTGGCAAAGTTTTCATAAACCAAAATCCCTCGATCTATTTTCGTAGGATCTACCAGCTTGTTTGATTTCACTAAATTCCTGACTTCAAACGTGGATGATAATCAAAATATATCTGTATCTATTTCTGAGACTTGACATGTCTAGGCATGTAGTTATTGACAGTTCAATGATATTCAAGAGGCGATTGATCGCATGCAGAGCGTCAGGAGAACACGAGTCATCAAGAAGAGTAAAGTCGGAGCTTCTTGTACAGGTGGATGGTGTGAACAACATCACCACGGGTGAGGACGGGGACAAGAAAATTGTGATGGTGTTGGCAGCCACAAACTTCCCATGGGATCTGGATGAAGCTCTCAGGTATTTTCCTGTCAACCTCTTGCCCCCAGTATTAGAGAATTGCTTTTAGACTTATGAATGGCACATAAGGATCCATACACGTCACGTTTATGTAATTTCATTGTGATCAATATTTGAACGCAATATGCTTGTCCAGGAGGAGATTGGAGAAGAGGATTTACATTCCTTTGCCAAACGAGGAGAGTCGGCGGGACCTTATCAAGATCAATCTGAAGGACGTCGATGTACGTATGAGAAAGATATTGCTTAGTAATTTCCGTTGAAGAATGATGATGTGAAACAGGCACACGTTCTTGATATGGGAGGATATGTTATTGATGGTTTTTTCTTTTTCTTTTTTTCTGGCGGGATTGGTACAGATAGCGAAGGATGTGGATGTAGAGGAGCTTGCCAGACGTACAGATGGTTATAGTGGTGATGATTTGACAAACATATGCAGAGATGCATCTATGAATGGGATGAGGCGCAAGATAGCAGGTAAAACACCCGATGAGATCAAGGGCATGACCAAAGATCAAATGTATGAGCCAGTTGCCATGCGAGACTTCGATGATGCCCTTGCCAAAATTTCACGCTCTGTCTCTACTGCTGATATTGAGCGCCATGAGAAATGGTTGGCAGAGTTTGGTTCTGCTTGATGTAGTCTTATTTTAAATTCTTCCCCCCACAAGAGCAGAATAATGAAATGTTGTAACACTTTGTTACTGGTTATCCCTGAAGTCTATATGCTGGGCTATTGAGGTTTTTCTCTCCCCTCCCCAACTAAAGCGGGAAGTCTAGTGAGAAAATTCATGCCTAACCACTTTGTATCTTATCATAACGTATAAAAGTTATATGCAAAGCAGTATGAAATAGAGGATCACTGCTCTGGAATACCCGCGTACTCTCGCTTTGACGCATGTTGATATGTGCAAAGGAGCTGCTTAGGTTGGACACTATATGAATCTCTCAACGACTTCAACTTCGTACTCACTCTTTGGGCAGATTATACAATCTGATTTTATACTCAGGTTTCCATTAGCAGATTTACACTCCATTTAGTTCTGTACATTACCATTTTCATTTCTCGCTTTCAAGCTCCCCTCAAATATGCCTTGGAGTTAATAGAATAGTGTTATTTCACTAACAAGTTTGAATATTTCCCTCCCGGCCTTTGTTGGTGTGTCAGTTACGAAGTTGAATGTGTTGGGAGTCTGGTCCAATTCTTAAACACGACACCTATCAGGGTCCCGTAGAAGGAAGCCATTCAATCAACAGTATATGTTTGGATCTAGAGTGTCATAACGTTGTATAGTGTTATAATATTACGTTTTCCATTATGTGCGCAACATTTTCTCGATTGCATGTAACGGAAGAAATTTTTTTCTTCATAAGCAAGAGCTTTTCTCAAGCTAACTAATACCTCGACGGCAATAACTGGAGTACTTAAAAAGCCGATGAGGAGCAGGGGCAGGGAGAGTGCGTGGGAGGCAGATGGTATGAATAACCCATAAAAGCTTGTCCAAGATATAGATGTGAAGTATAATCTAGGCACGAGACACCGAAGAATGCAATCACGCTAAATCTAAGTGAGTGAGATCTTAGAAACTATCCTCACTCAATGGGTCCACGCAGTTCGCCTAGTGCAGTTATCAGTTGAAGGTACTTATGGTATTGAGGAAATTATTGCCTTTTTATATATTTAATGCAGTCCGACGAGTGCTGATGAGGTTTCAATGCATCGTAGCTGTGTTATTCTGGTTACTGAATTTTGCTCAAGATTGTTGTCTGCTTGATTTGAATCTTTTTGGGGACTCTTCTGTGTGACACTTTTGTTTACTCATACGGCGCATTGTGTGTTTACCTGCTACTCTCTGATGCTTGGATGGTGATTGTATGAGTGATATCATGTTGTCAGAGATTACTGATAATGACTAGCCATTGATATGAGTGGATAAACTTTGCAAATTGTCGAGATTATTCAAGTAATCCTTAGATTGGCTTAGTAGTAACTATACGCTGAATTTTCTATAAGACAAATAAGGTGTATAACGAACGTAGGCTATTCTCATTAAATCTCACTCTTGATGATGTAGCACGCACCAGCTTATCTCTATTTACAAACTAAGACATTGACAATTTATGGAGAATGCCTCCTCTTCCCATCAAAAGATCTATCACTTTCCTCTGTCACATCACACTTTCCTCTGTTACATCAACTGTCTCCATTTACTCAATCAATCCTTAATTGAAGGTTTAAAATAGCAATACATAACAATGCATTCGATCACATAATTCACGCACTCCAAGAACATCTCATATCCCATGACACCTACTAACCAACGATAATTTGAAGATGAACACATGACTTATCCCATGCACTTGCGCGACATGTACATGTATACCAAGAATTAAATCTAACATCACAATACTACTTAAACCTAGCATACTACAACATAACAAATCCCTAAAGACAAAAAACACATCGTCTTTATTATATTTAACTATCGTAATGAAAAGATTTCACACGAAGACACTGAAAAAAATAGCGTCAAATGTGATCCACAAATGATTTGATTTTGATTCATCAAAATCAAAAGAAACCAAGTTTGCTATAATTTTTGTGCGTCAATAATTACAATTAAACTCGTCATGTCCACACACAAAAAACTTTACTTAATTGCAATTTGTTAAAAAATATTATTCTCTTTATTTATTATAAATTTAAAAGGCTTGCATATCAAGAAACATTTCAATCAGTAACACGCATAATTATTGCAAAATTGATTATAACAATTCATTTTTGGCAGAAAAAAAAGATATTAAAAAATTATTATTCTTATTATTTCTACATGCAACATAAAAATATTGTATGTAGAATTAAAATAAATATTTTTAAATAAAATTAAAAATTATAATTTTTATATCAAAAAATATTATGTATTATATTTAATAATATATCTATTTTTAGAACGTGAATAATTTCACGTTTTCTAAATATATTTATTATTTAATAATCTTAAAAATAATATTTTATGCATATTTTATTTTTAAATATACTTTCTGCATTGTAAAATATATCATTTTTTAACTAATTTTTCTTTACTAGTGACTAATTAATTTTTTAACTAGATGATATAAGTGATATCTCAATGTGGTCAGGCTGTTCCTTTCATCTCATGAATTTATTTTTACTTTCTTTTTACTAATCTCCGTGGGCATTCATATAGAAATTGTTTGCATTTTTTAAACTGTTGCACGATACGATGGGTACACTACATATGTTATCGTTAGATCGGTAGCTTGTTATCACATCCAATCGATATATTTCAATTGGATTCAAGTTTGTAACATGATTTCATCTAACTATGAATTTAAATTATACGTATTTAAGATTTATAAATAATTATGTTCTTCATGAATAGATATGTTTTCTTGTACAGTTGACAAATATTTCAAGCTTCAAAAATAACTATCATGAGCATACAAGTGACATGACAAACTTTACACATGTATCATAAGGATAGTTTATCATGAAAAAGTTTGTGCATTATATCACCCAACTCAAAAGTTGCAAAAGCCATCCACATCAATGGAAACACATTCACTTTAGACTCTACACAAGTGAATTTAATTTTGAAGACATGAGAGATCACTTTCACACCTATTTCTTATGTGTGAAAAATAACATAACATACTCTACACTGTATGAACATCTTAAGAATACTTTTTGTGAAGAAATATGACACATACGAAATATACTTTTAATGATTTCATTCATATCAATAATATGAATAGATAGCAAAAATCATCAAAAATGATTTGATTATTTATTTACATGGTTTGAAGTTACAAATAGTTATACACTTAATAATATGTCTTCATGACAATGTACGTCCATCAATGTTCAGTTATTGAATAACGAAAATCTTAATCATAGATCATGATACAAACATGTGATAATTGATAATCATGTACCCATCCTATATTCCTCTATATCTTGCCTCTCTATGATCGTGGGTTCGATGTCATACTTGCATACAGCAAGTTGAAAGATGGCGAGTTCCTATTAACACTGAAAAGATAGTTTCGTGCAACGTTCCTTTTCTTAGCGCGTTGTGACTTTATTTTCACATTCATGATAAATGAATGAAAACGACAAAATAAAATAACTTAAGGATGGAAGACCCGGATGAAACCAAAAGTATAACAATGAACTTGATCTTAATAGCATTGCCAAAGGAAATATGTATTTTAGTACCTAAAATACCGAAATTATCTAAAATAAACAATCTACAAATAATATATTATTTTAAATAATATTATCTAACAAGAATAATCACGTTATTTAAAATCACACTAATTACTGTTTTCTATAGAACAGTGAAAATATATTATCTAAAGTACACTGTACATAATAAAGTATCAAAAAAAAACATTATCTACATGATTATTCTACTATGAATATTTTTTACAGAACAATAAAAATATATTACCTAAAATAAATTATACAATATAATATTGTTCATAGACTCATATTTGAGAAGCTGTACAATAGAGTTTTCCATTAGTAAAACTCCATGTACCCATTGTTTCGGCATTTGTGATGAACTCTCCTCTTCGTCTTCAGACATTTCTACCATGTGTGGTTGCATGTGCTGTCATACTTCCTACTAATAGGATAGCAATTCGCTTTTGGGTTTACTTTACTTAACATCGTGAACATTAGCGTTGGGCTTGTCCCAGATTCTTAAACTCCGTGGGATTGTCCTGGCCTCTTTCTCCGTTCACTTGCAGCGCTACACTGTCTTCTTGGGGATTCTGTGAATCAGAGTGATGCGGTAGAGTGAGGACAGGGAATGCAGGATTTGTGATGTCTCCTGAACTTGATGAAATAGTTTCACAAGCATCAATGAGTTGCTTTACGGTTACTGGCGAAATTGTGAATATTTTCTCCGCAGGGAAGTAAAACAACTCGACGTCTTCTAGAAGATTAACATTTGACCTCTGTGGAGTTAAAATGTTGCGAATGGGGACTCACTTCGGGAACTCTTTCTCTTACTCTCTTCTGCTAGAATGGGTGGGGACTGACTAGCCAGTTGACTGATGTCGACCATCTTTGAGCGCTGAGGCTTCTCTCTCGTCCATCTGCACGACATTGATGGTGATGAACAAACTTCAACGTACGTATTATCTGCTGCTCAAAACACGCCTGTCTGAATCTAGGACTCTGTGATGGGCAATGACTCAATTCCACAAGGATCATTTGTGCAGATTTTTGTCCCGTTTGCAGTGATATGAAATCGAAACAATCGCAGAAAGGGGGGCATATCAAAAAATTTACTTCAGATGATAAAATCGATCGAAGACAACAAATGAACTCACAAAACATCACTTATCATATTATGACAGAACCACGCGCGCTGCTACCACGGGCGACTCACGAAGTGGCAGACCAAAAATGATAGGCACTGCTATTCCTTTTCGAACATCGTTGTCATACATTGCAAAAAGCAGCTCATAGGCCAACCCAATACGATCGCCCATTAACGTTGTGAACCGGAGATACCGAAGGCGCCGTCACTGCCCATTCGTACCATACCTATTGCAAAACCAACCCAAATCCATCAGCAACAAACAAAACTAGTAACATCACAGCTCTTTCTTCATCGATACATTCTTGACCATAGTCCGTGCAAACTGCTTACCTTGGTTGGTCCAACGCATCGCCAAAAATGAAGTTCCAAAACCGATCCTGCTGGAATGTAGATTGGTTTGCGCAGTGGGAAAAAAATTGCAAACCTGCATTCAGGTGTACAAGTTAGTGAATGGTAGTCGTGTAGGGTTCCTAACCTAAGTCCCAAGTTCGACGATACGAGAGCTGAACAAGAGGAAGGTCCCAAAGAGAGCAGAGTTTCTAGTCAACGACGTAGTGCGTAATGGCTTACCAGCTGAACATGTTGGGTGTTGCTGTTGATGGTTCGATTCCAAGATGGACATCTTTGTACAGGACAGCATCGAAATAACCTCCGAATCCTGCACAAGAGACGAAGGTCTGAGCATACAGACCTGATGGTTGGACCACTACAAGATCAAGAGTTTCCAACCAGCGACTACTATTTGCTCCCAACTCTACTCACCGTGGACCAAAGCCGATCCAGTGTCGGGGGAAAGTTCAAACTTCAACTTGACGTAGCGTTTATTATCCATCAAAGTTTCAAGGTTAGGATGATCGAAAGTGAAGACCTGTAAGGGAGAAACACGGCATTAGAGAAAGTGCAAGGTCAGAAATATCAGAAACCAGTCTGTATTTCAAAAAATTTGTAAGGTCCAGTTCAAAGTTTCTCCTAGAAATCAGACTATCAACGAGCTACTTACTGGCTGAGGAGGCGCCAGCCGAGCCACACTATGGAACTTCACTACATATGCTGTCTCGAAATGTGCCAAATCAGCATAGGACTTGACCTGTGTCAGCGATAACCAAGATTTAGTGATTGCAGGATATAAGAATCTCAAGAAGGAAAGCGAAAATAGACTTCTTCCTGGGTTCTACAAGCAGCTTGTATCATGATTTATCTGAAGAACAACTATGTATATCCATTAGACAGAAAATGAAATGTGGACACGATGGAACGTGAAAACACACATCATTGTGAAGTTTCGAAGCAGTGATCGGCCCAATGAAGCTCGTGTATCTGCAAAAATCAAAATATAACGTCAATTGAAATTTGAGATCTCATGCTAGTCAGAGGAGGACGACAAAGAAGCCTCGTACTATGAGCCAGACTTGATCGTCCAAAGCTTACTAAACTTAACTTCTGAGGTGTGACGGAATGACCATCCAGCTGAAATTGTAAAAAGCCTTTGTGCGATATTGTTGACTTACGAGCTTGGGATCGAGATACCATCTTTCTTCAAAAATCTCTGTGCTCCGTCAAGACACTCCGGGGAGAGCTCATTGTCTCCAAATGAACCCAAGAGCTCACTAACCTGAAGACAGAACATAGTTTTGAGTTTGGTTCTTAGGCGTCAAGATCAAAGTTACTAACAGAACTCATCTCAGCAGATTAGCCTGTAAACAAGCAATCTACTGAATGAATCAAGCAGTGGACTGTTCACAATCTGGTGAAGATTAGATTACGTCTTCAGGCTACCAAATTCAAGATGTAAAGATGATTACAACCATGTCTTTAGAGAACCATTTGATTTGAATTTTGAATCAGCATGATTGACAAAGTTTAAGGGTAATAGTGGTAAGTGTTAAATCTCCAGGCTATGTTCATCGACCTTTAATTCAGTATGAATGACAATTCAAAGGTAATAATCGTAACGATAATACAACTGCTCTCGTATGTCGGTCGGTCTCGATACCCGGGGCCAAATGTATGACTTTGCTAATGAGGTGGTACCTTACCAGAATATCGGCTTGCTCAGGTGCATTCCACCGTCGCATGTCGCAAGATATTACAGTTACAACATCCTCCCAACCCTCCAATTTGATGAGGCTCTGAACACACAAAAAACCATAAGGGTTCAAAGTAGACGACATGAGCTCCCTTGCGTGACTTCGGACGAGCCAAAGGAACCTAAGAACTCTGTGGCTAAGTACGGAAAGTTGTTACCATACAGATGATTGTATTTCTGAACTGAAATTGTATTACAGACTCTCAGCGACAAAACGTTAGCATTGAGTAAATCTCCTTCAATAGGTAATGATCAGTGATATTTGTGCGTCAGAGATTGAACTGAAGATGTTCATTAAGTTGACAGAAGGCATGAAACGTACATGTAACGTGACGACAGCGTTTGGATTCTTCTCAACAGCGTAGACGCGTAACTTCCTGCCAGTTTCTTCGGCAGCCTGTTGAACATAAACCCCCGGTCTTTCTATTACGGTTCAACTTTGAAAACCAAGGTTTTTCTCAAATTAGGCACATGTATGAGAACCACGGCAGGACGATAAGTCTTCGTTCACAAGGATTAAAACTTCAATTAGGACTTCATCATTACCTGCAGAGAAGCTCTTACAAGTGGCCCACGGCCAGCTCCGACCACCATAAGCACCTGTTATGTCTCAAACTGATAAGTAACTATTTTCTTAAGGTAGCTTAACTTACATCTGTCCAAAAACTTAAAATGAGTGTCTACAAGACTAAGGAACCGAAGGCCTCAATGAACACAACAAGACCATGACAAAGTAGGACGCAGGGAATACTGCAGTGCAGTTGAAGCTGGCCCCTTGCTTACAGTAGTGGTTGTGGTGGCCTTTCTATCAGGAACTCGATCAAGTAATGCTGCGCGAACCGCCTTTTGATACTGCAACGGTAGACACATGGCTTTAATAATCGTTATCAATGGCGTTCCGTTGTCAAGTGCTGGGTAAGATATCAATTGTACTCCATCCCCCACAAGGTTCAACTTTAAAGGCAAAGATTGCTCCATATCATGCAGAATTTACGAACAAATACTTCCTCCAGAGAAAGCTATAAGAAAGACACTACAGGGTATTGGCCAAACACTGAACTCTCAAGAGCTGGGTGCAAATCATACTAGAGCCCAAATGACGACCATAATCCAAAGTTTACCTGACTGTATTTGGTAGAGTCCTTTTCAAATGTCTCGTAAGTCTGAGCTTCTAAATTGTCCATCAAGGGCTGAATACCATTGGAAGCAAACGAAGAGTCAAGAACTTCTGCTCCAGTAGTATCATCACGTTTTATAAATACAGAAGTCATTATTGACGCCGGCAGCTTCAGAAAAATACAAGGAACACATCGAAATCCAGATAATTATACAATTATTACCTGTAGGGGAGCTTGTAAAAAATCTCTGTAGCCCATCTGTTTTCCAAAACAAGGTCAAACTATAAGCTTGGGAAAGAACCATGTTAGCCTCAAAGAAGGCGACAGTCTACGTAAGGTTCTGCCTCAATGCCGTCTAGATGCTCGAAGGAAGATGGCTAGTGGCTTGGTAGAAACATGCGTATTGACTGTCTAAATCCTTAAATTCTAAATTCGACAGTTAGAGCATTTACTTCAAAACGTTCTTGCTCAGTTGGAGGGTCCATCTTCCGGTACAGATGAGACACGTACTCCAAGTAGGATTTTAAAGGGTGCTTTGCGTGATATACATCTGCAAAGGAATGGTGTCTGATGTCAGATGGATCAATCGAAAGAACAACTCTTCAGGTTTAACGTCAACACAAAAATTCCATTTTAGAGAAGATTTACTAATAATCGCAGCCGCCGGCCTCGTTCAAGACGTACTTTGCATTGACTTCTTAAAAGCATATGGAGGAATGAACGTTGACATTGATAAAGGATATTTATCATTGTCAAAATCTTAGTCGCAGGTTCTTGATGTGATGAGTCTGAAACCACTACCTTCTGCACCATTTGAATTTATGTCGGTAGAAGGGGGTGGGGGCTCGTCAACTTGATGCAGGCAATCGCCTGAGATGACTATCTGAAACAATGCAACCAGGCTGAGTTATGAGTCTACAACAATCTACAACAGTAGGACGAAATTCAATCAAGTTGGTCGAGGACCTAAGCCCATCAACATACAACAACCAAAAGAAATCATCAATCCTCAACAATCCTCAACTTGGAAAAGTCAAAACCTTATCCGATCATTTGACCTGCTTACGATTGATTACAGAGATGATCGCAGCTTACTTGCACATTGTGGGTGAATAACGTTGTTATGAGGTTTTGGTGTTGCTTAGAAAGACAAGGGTAACCACGCTTATTTGTCAAGAAGGCCTGCACATCCAATAAAAACATAAGAAACCTGGTCATTGCAAACCTTCACCTGCATTTCATGCACAGTGGTAAAAGACTTCCCTCACTCCAGTTTGAAAGGAAAAGAGGTATTATCGAGTAGTTGACGAATAGTAGAAATGACATTGGCTGCGAACTTACGCTGGTGTGGAGTATTGCAGCCCTGAGAGGCTCTCCTATCCACCTCTTGATTGAATTCGGCGCTGGTAGTTCAGCTCTGTTGGAGATAGTTAATGGACAACTGAGCGATTAGTTTATGACAGATGCCATCAGCAAAAGTGAATGAACGGAAACTAAAATGAAATTATGACCATGAAAAACCCAACAAAAACAGCTGTACTCATCAAGATCTGCCTGTCATAACCTGATAACCGTGGATTCCACGCCCTGGCTGAGCTGCGCAGAAGTTATAGAGTGGGAACAAACAAAAGGTATGATGAGATGAAGAGGAAGGTCTCTTTGAAAGTGGAGACGGTCTTTATCACACCAGGACTCCACCCCCATAAATGCGGTTATTAGGAGCTTCCAGGTGTCGACCAAGAACCCTTCACTAGCTCATCGACCTGTGAAGTTCGTTGTTCCGCAACACTCCCGCAAAAGTGAAAACCTCATATAATCCACAACGATAGAGACTTACGTAATATCGAGGGCAACGGACAGCTGACTATGATGCTCACAAAGCGTGCGAAACATATTCCACCACTCCCATGTGTCATTCTTGAACCGCCCTGTGATTTCATCTCTTTCCTGAACAGAGACAAGAAAGTCAATACGACATTCTACACTTGTCCTTCTCACTGTACTGTATTTCATAATAACTCGGAACAATCCACCCCAGTTGAAGCAAACAAGCAGAGAGGGTTTACCAAGAAAAGTAAATCCTCATTCTCGGTTCCTTGTGCAGCTTCCATTGCTGGGCTGACGAGAGGTATTCGCAACCATAGCTGCAAGTGTGGCAACATTTCAAGAGAAGACTTAGCTTTTGCTTGAATCGTCCCAAAAACAGGGTTCAGCTGTAAGAGGACATGAATGAGCGACAAACGTCATGAGGATATAAATGATGTATCCAGGACTATCTTTAATGCACGAACGCAAATGAGGAATCATACGAAGTATACGTATTATTTAGGGTAACACCAACTTTTCCGACAAGAAAAGGCAATTTCAAGGCTCCAAAATCGACCGATCTCAACCTCTAAGGTGAGAAGCTTAACAAATATGCACAAAACTATGGGAGATTTCTAGTCGCTGTTAACTAATGATCTTCCAAATTTCAAAAGTACGATCGAACAGCTTGGTTTCATAATGCTGCTCCGGAAAAAGCGCAGCATTCCTCAACCCAACTTTATGGTTTTCATGGAAAAAATTTGAGTTCAAAACGTCATATATATATGATAATTTCCACGACTCCATTACGGTCCCAAATTATCGTGGAAACCGAGATCAATCATATTTACTCCGAGGCTACGAAGTTGGAGCATGTCTATGATACAATACCTGCATGTTTGAAAGTCCTTGCAAAACCTGGTTGACACATCGGGCATAATTGCCGCAATTCAAAGGTCTCGGAGTTGGTAAGAGACAAGCCTGGAACCCATTGCCAACATCAAACTCGGTTAAATTCGCTGCATGATTCCAATAGAACTTCATTTCTTACCTATGTATCTATTCTTGACTTCCATACAGAAACCACGACATTCGTCGTTTAAGCCCACATCTCATATCCATATCTGTACAACAAATGTCGAGAGCAGCATGTCGACCTTCAGGGATACAACAACCTGGTTACCCGAGCCTTCCGTTCGTTTGTAATTATTCATCAAGTAGGTTCAGATTTTATCCGTTGAGGCGTATTTGCTCATTCATGTGATTGCAAAAACCCGGATGACGAGGATGACAATCGACTAGAAATGCATGACAATGAAAGCTATTTTCGAGCTGGGCATCTAGTACCATTGTGAGTGGTCGAGAAATACCTGCAATGAAAGATGCGATGCCCATCCAGCTTCTTGTTTTAATGTGGTCTCAGAATCTGACCTCATTACCGCATCTGGGGAATCCAGGTCCAGCCAAGTACTAATTTTGCCTGCAGAATCGATCTTAAATTATGAGAAAAAATTCTTCCTTCCTAGTGAAATACTAGTCAGCACTGGTACAAACAGGGGCTTATCCGTTTGACGTTTTAAAAATCTCCTCACAAGACTAGCTGATTCACGTGAATCTCCCTCGTCTCTTCCCTGGCCCCCCGTTAATGGTTCAGCATCTTCTTATTGTTCTTTGGTCTGGTTTCCTCTTTTAATTCGTCAGCGTTCAAAACTTCTCCTAGTTATTCCTGACGTCTCAGGCTTGACTGCCTCGCTGTCTCGAAGGAACGAAACCGACCCTCGCTCCAATGGAACGATGAAGACTAGATACTTGAAATGACGTTAAATTACAAGAAGGCTCCTGCCAATAAACCAGTTGAATAAATGAAATAATTCGCAATCAAAAATGCGCCCCCTGATGACGAGCGTTGTACAGAGAATGCATCCCACCAAATCTCTGGTCTCACCAAAGAACAACTGAATTTCGAAACAGCTGCGAATGATAGAGAGACGCACCAACAATGTGACTGCTCCATTGTGAAGGGCTGAGAACCAAATCTGACCCTGAAAATGGTGGCACAATGGCAGAGCCTTCCGCGTCTTGCTTGGCCTTGCTGGGCCTATACACAGGATCAGTCTACCCAAGGAGGAGAACAGACATGAGCACAATATCATCACACGAACTCGCTTGAGCAAAACACCTTTTCCAAAACACCCAACAAAATTCTACTAAGCATGCCTCGTAGGCGATCAACGCCTCATGAATTCTTCAGCTTCAAAACACCGAGAATTCGAGGTCTAGAAAGCGTACCAGCGGGGCGACAATAAAATCGAAAGAACCACCCAACGCAAAGGACAAGGACTGTTGTATATCACTGGAAAACGCGGCTTCCGCGCCACAATATCTAGCCTCGCCATTATCTCCTTGCCTTTGCCCCAGAGGCATTTTTTAAAAATTGCAAAACCCAAAATCCCAATCCTTGAAACAACGACAAACGAATCCTCCCCTCTCACTCTCTTGCTCACGGGGTGGGCTAACGCAGCTACGGGGCTGCACTACTACCTCTCAGCTCTCACGACGCTCGGACAGCAACGAGAGAGCAAATCCTAACTCTCTCGTATCTACTCAATGTCGTTGCTTGGTTGAGAATCCACGTTTGCTTCGCACGACGTGGTCGATCACTCATTCAAGCAAAGTATGGCGTCTGTAGCTTAAACCCCACTACTGTCTGTCTGTCTGTATCTGATTACGATGCAACTCTTGGTACCCGTCTAGAACCCTAGAGCGCGAGTTCCGACTTACTTTTTTATCCGGAGCTTTTAATTGACAAAAAGAAGAGTCGCGAGAAGTTTGCAGTTTTTCCCTCCCCTTCCCTTCAAGAGGAGCGAGTAAGAGCGAGTTTTTCCCTTCCCTTCCCCAAGCTTCGATTCCGTGAGTTGCTTTTCAGACACCTAAAGTACAACCCTAACCCTAACGGTTCAAACACAAATCTCTTATGTACCAGTGTCTTCTTTGATCATGTGTCTTGTTCACTTGCTCACTGTTGTACATGGAGTTTGGTATAAGCATTTTGCCGCTGCTTGTCAGTTGATTTTGACCTGTTCAGTGACAAACTGTTGCAGTCGCTTAACTTCTCCGAGGTTCGATCGAACTGTCACCTTTCGAAAAGCTGAAGGGGCTGTGAGGATTTTCGCTCATGTGGACAGAGAATTTCGTGAGCCGCTTGGGGTTTTATTCGTTCTAAATTGGGCAGGCTTTGCGTTTCAACTCGGTTTCTAATCCTGTCTGGTTGTGGACTTCGGATATCTTCCTTCACGTTTCGTGCCTTTCGCTGGTTTGGCATATTGTATGCCGTGGACATTGCTGCTGCTCAAGTTGAAGCCTGTAGGGGGAGAGATGGTTGTTGCACAGTGCTCGCTAAGTTGGAGTGCAGATCGTAGCAGAGCAGGCCAAGTGGATGCGGGCATTGGTGGGACCCCGTGGGAGGAAAATGCTTGTCTATCTTCCGCATACGATGTCAAATCACGGGAAGCAGAAAGTCATGTGACAGGCAATTTGTAGTGTGCAAACCACCGTCCTGCAATCTTTTGGATACGATTCAATACAGCTCCCCGCGGGAGAGATCACATGTGATTTTCGCTCTTGGTATCCATACCTCCTGAATCAGAACACCAAGTCGCGTCGACACGTACTGTTGTCCACGTAGATTAATCCTCAGAGACAAGAAGTTCCAGGGCTCCGAGATTTTAATTCTCGAGGTAAAATGCTGTGACGCTGGCCTGTTGATATGCGCGTCCGATCATTTTTAAGGAACGAGAACAAAAGCAGGTAAGTCTGACTGATGATGGTTTTAGGGCAGTAACTAGGGTGGATAAGGCTGAGGGGCGTAGTTACCCTGTACCGTAGGCTTCCTCGAAGTTAAGTTTGGTTGAGGAACCTGATATTCATCTTCACCCGATGAAAGCTGGGCACAAGAGTGTGATTATTTGAATGGTTACTATCTCAACGGCCTCTCCAGTACATACGTAGTGGTTAAGCTTTTGGATTCAGCACATAATTTTCCATCACGATATTACTCTTTAGTAAGTTGGAGACTTCAGGCTAATACTTGCACCATCTCGCCGTGAGCAGATTAAAGGCTCGCGTGCGATTCAAAAGAACACTATTTGTACTTGCAAGTGTCGTGTAGTAGAGGGGCTTCCGTGGCAGCTTTCTCAATGTGTAGCTGTGTCTGCCTCAACACGTTGAGGCAGTCGTGACAGAATGACTGGTACGTTTATTCGCTACTTCCGTGAAGATATACCTAATCGTTTGCCAATAGATGCACTCGCTCTATGACAGGTAAGATTGACTCAGGAGACCAGTCGATTTTGTTGCGACATAATTCTCTTATAGAACTACAAGCCTTTCCGGTAAGTAAGCCCATGCTTTCATCAGAAACTTCGAGGTATCATGAAGAATCTGTACACTGCGCTCACTCCTGTAGACAGTAAATCTGCAAAGTTTCATGTTATCATGTTCATACACAAGTCAAGGGGAAGAACAGCTGCTACAGAGGGCTTACAAGGCAGTCGCCACAACAGATGATCATCGGCCATATAAGAGTATTCCTGATCTTCAGGCGATCAGACTCCACGTTGGACTGCCAAGTCACTGAATTAGTATAATCCAGTTACAACACCAGTAAACGTCTACAACTTTAACATTGGAACCTGCCGTAGCTAGGCAGGAATGGCAACGTCGACACACACATTACAAACAGGGAAGGAATACTTTGTGACTGCGACCAGATTCCCGACGTGCACATGATTATCACCTTCACACCACATGTGATGACCAAGTGTGACCATCATACCAAATAGATATTCCACGAGGCGGATTTACACCACAAGTTCTTCGCTAACAAATACACTTCGACTGAATTTGATACATGCTTGAAAGTGAGGGAATCTAACACTGCGAAGTCTAACCCAAATCCTAAAAACAAGAACAAAAAAGAGCACGCAATTAGACTTCACTACAGCTACTAGAGCAAACGAAGAACGTAGCGAAGAACGGAGCAGAAAGATTTATTAACCCTTATTTTCTATATTCAGACAAACCAAGGCATATGGCGTTTCCAGGAAAAGATGATCTACAAGGAGGTAAAGTTCGAACCTATACACCTGCATTGGAGAAGTTGACAACGACCACTCCAGGCCAGATGCAAACGTTTGAAACTTCACGATGGACTCAGCGAACAGAATTTGCACTGGTAAAAACTCAGTGATTTGAGGAACAAGTGTATGCATGTGTAAAAACAAATCCCTTGAGATGGAAATACAGTTTTATTAGTCAAAGATTGGGCCTTGTTCCAATCCTTTCCTGTATCGATGAACGTTTACTTCGGTACCATCCTAAAGAGCTGATTCTCAGCCTCTGCGTGTAGTGATGCAGGCTGGAATCGCCTAGCACTAATCACTCCTTATCTCACAATCCGGTCGCCATCCAGCGCATTTTCGGCATTGGCTGCTACAACAGCTGAACAACCGTCGAAGAATACCTAATCCATACCTTCAAAGTTGAAAAGGCTGCTAAGCCGTAAGAGGATCCCTGACTCATACCTTCGGAAATACAAGATGAACAGCTCCAAAATCTCGAGATCCCTAAATCACAGCTGAAAGAAGAGAAGAAAACAGATAATGCCAGGCCTACTTGCTCTCGGCCTTCTTGCTCCCGCCGGTGGCAGCCTTGTATCCACCGTAGAAAAGCAGACCCCACCCGGCGAGCGACACGAACACGAAGTGCTCTTCCTTCCACTTGGAGGGGCTGGTCGGATCCTCCCAGATGTTCACTCTCGCGGGTCCATGCCCATGATCAGCAGCAAAAGTGCGAGACGCCGTGAAATTCGAGGGCTTGGCAGCGGGCAGAAGCGCAGAGGATCGAGCAGCTTGGAGCAGGCGAGATCCCACTCGTGCTCCCGCTGCCGTCGCCATGATTGCTGGCTGCTCTAAATTCCTCTCTCGTCCCGAACTAAAAGCACCGCTCACTCGGGAGATCGATCGATCGATCGATCAGCGAATTGGCTGCGATGGGCGGAAGCAGGTGGACGAGTCCCGGCTCTTCTTGTTCGACCAAACGAACCGACGAATGACTCAATGCGCGCACCTTCGTCCTCTTGCTCCTCTTTCTGTCATTCGCCCCACCCACGTCTGCGCCCGCTCTTCGTCGCGTCGCGACCTCCAACTCTTCACCCCGATACCGACATCGCGACGGCAGTGGGAGGAGATCGGATAACACGGTGGCTGTTCCTGACGTGATGACAGTGGCAAGAGTATATTCCAGATTCCGCCACCGGAAATCCAACCCTCACAACAAAATGCCGCGCCAGCACTTTCATTGGGGAGTTACGGCTTCTGTGATTCAGAATAATTAGCACGAGTAGGACTGGAATCATGAAGGATATAGATGTGAGTATCATGGAGTTGGAGACCATATGCGACATTTTGGCCTATCATTCCCAATAATTTACTACTCGCGTCACGTTACTATAAGGCGTTGGTAGATTCTTCGTTGCGATTTGTGAGTATGGACAGAAGTATTTGGTCAAATATTTTGTCATTTTTCATTACTAAGAGGAAAGGAAACCCATTAATGCCCCTAGGATTTATTCCCCCGAAAACAAAAGAAAGAAAACCTCGGTTGTGTATCCTAAGAGGAAAGGAGCTAGTAACATAGCAAAAAGGATGGGAAGACCCCATCATCCTAAGAGTCTTACCATTTGATGTGTTTCCTCTAGTTTTCCAGTCACAGCCGGTGGATAGCCGGTTATCCACCGGCTGTGACTGACAAAAATCAGGACAGACAGGTGGAAGGATTCGTACCTCCATCCAAGAGTTAATAGAGGAACATTAACAGTTTCGCTCTAAAGAACGATGTGACTTTCGGTACTGATAATGTGAACAAAATATAGTAAAAGTTGATTAAAAAAAAGATACATTAATACTAGGTTCTAGGTTTTTTTTATGAGTTTGTAGGTTTAGTGAGACTTTGAAGCGTGTTGTGTATGGTTGCATAAGTGGATGAATTTGATAAATGTTATCGTCCAACCTTGTTTGAGATATATGGGATACTTTGCATATGTTTGTATTACGGCTTGCAAAGTAATTCAAAAATGTGATTATTACTAAATGTAAAATATGTAAATGTGATGTTGTAGTTGCATCTATTGATGAAAATAACAGGAGAAAATTATAGAGGAGGATTTTTATTAGAATGATGAGTGCTCTGAGTTTTGCTTGGCAAACACATTTAACACGTGAAGTACAACTGCATGCTCAAAAGTGTCAGTTGAGGATTAAGTTGTCTTGTGTGTTGGTTCCAAGTGACTATTTTGGTTAATGTTGTGTCCAGTGGATAGTTTATTTAAGAAGTTTGATAATGTTGAAATGTTGTATTTGATTTTTGGATGGATGCACATGTAGAGAGGAGATGTAACCAAGTATCTAGATGTATTGTGCTTTCATAGGTACAAAATATGTGTAAAGGATAATAAGGATATGGGTTATACATGGGTAGAATGTATGTGTAAGGGGTAATAAAAGGATTAAATTATATATTTGAGTAAAAAAAAAAAGGTAGTTGTGCATTTTCCATGAATTGGTTGTGTCCTAATTTTAGGAGTGAAATTATTTGATGAAAGTAGGTTCCACTGATTTATAAAGTAAGAGATAACTAAATGTATGTTGTTAAGCATACAAAACAGTTTGTTGTGTAAGCTTGTTTTAAGTATGCATAAGCAATTTTTAGAACATTGTTTGGATTATGTATTAGAGTGTGTGCGTGTGTCTAAGAGTAAAAGTAACTCAAGATTGAGCATACGAGGAATCATAATTTTTTTTTATTTAAAAAAAATAGTATAAAATTTGAAGTATCAATAATATAAAATCACACATGGAATGAATAATAATCAATTTTAATATAATGATATTTAAACATTAATTTATCAAAAATTTATTTACAGATATTTAAATAATTAATATGTGTAAAAATACATTATGCAATAGTAAATCATAATTATTTTAATTTAAAAAAATTTAAATTTGTATTTTTAATTTAATTATATAAAAATATATGATTTTTAGTGATATTAATTACATATATATAATCTTAGATATTTTGAATATATTATATTTCTTTTAAAAATATTATTTATATTAAATATTTAAGCTTGAAACATAATATTTTGATTTAAATATATGTGCAATTTAATACATAATATTAAAAATGGTGTATATGAAAAATCTTGAAATATTTATGTATGTAACTTTTACGGTATCTTCACAATATATACATGATAAAAAATAGCTACAATTTAAAAGTTGCAGAATTGTGTTTTCAACTTGACATATCTTAATTACATTTAAAAAATTTGGAAAAAATGAATTTTTTATTTTTACCAAATTCTTTAAATTGTGATTTTAAAATAAAAAATCGTATGTTGTATACAAAAAAGATTTCAATATCTTATATACATTCATAATGATAGAGTCCACCATATTTACTTTAATCTGATCTATATCAATTAATTCCGGAATTCTTTTATTGTAAATGCATTTGGTTCATGAGCATTAAAATATTTCTTATAGTATCTTACATATGGATTAACTGAAGCTTATACTTAGAAGTATAAGCTTATTCATTACAAAAATATTAGTATTTACCCTATAAAAATGAATAAAATATGAAGGTTGCAAATATGATTGTCTAATGTACAATATCTACAAACTCATAGTTCATTACTTTCAAACATACAAGAAACCAACAATACAAAACTTTCAGTTCATGGGCGACAATTTGTGTGTGTTGATGAATTGATTGTATTCTACGTTGGTGAAGAACAAAATGCAATCTGATTTTTGTATAATAAAGAGTTTTTGAAATTAAAAAAATATTTTTATATATATTACTGAAAGTCAATTTATAGAAGTAAATTTTACCAAAAAATTTCTTTACTTATTCACATTTTACAATTAAAGTATAGCAAAAGTACGAGATGACATAGAATTTTATCAGGAAATCATCCAACTAACACACCATATTCAAGATTGGTTGAATATGTTATAACGGCAAAATTGGACCAAGATCTGACAGACACTAAGAGAGAAACACAAGGACTCTATGAGTATAAATTGTATTATATTCTAACGAACAATCGAAGAATTCTGTGGGTGATCTACGAGAAGAAGCTTTGTTTAGGCTCCACATGGTGCAATAGACAAACTAGAGGAAAGAAAGCACGAGGCGTGAAAATAAGCAACAGACGGTATGGCGAGTGTGAAACATGGATGCCAGTTTCCAATTGTGCTGCAATAGCCAATCTCATTCCGTCGCTAAAACCGTTGATGGGACGACATTCCGTCAGGAAACGCAGGAGTGGCCAGCAGAATCCCGCGGCAAACGTATCTCCGAGTCGAGGACAGTCCACTCCATCACAGCAGCAGTCATTTTGCCTGCGCTTGTCTTCGCATTTCATCGCCAGCGCTCGGTTGACATCTCTGAACTCTGACTTTGATCTCCCAGCTGAGCTCATGGATCGGAAGTGGGTGCGGGGTCGAGTCAAGTCGACACGATCTGGATGAGTAGCGGTGAGAATGGGAGGTTTTGAAAATCTGTCCAAGGGCGTCATGAGGAAGGTTGCGTTCCGCCAGCTGACGCGGAGGCAGAAGAATTGCGAGCGCCAGCAGCAGCAGCTGAGGAGAGGAGCGGAAGGTTGGAGAAACTGTGGAGTGAGGAATACCGATGTTGCAGGAAGCGGTCATATAGGCAGGAGAATTCTACCAGCTGTGCAAGCTTGCGGGCCGGACTTAGCAGATGCAACGAGGGAGTTTCCATCTCGTTCTTTCACATCGGTTGGGTCGAATTCTTCAACTTTAGGTATAAATAAAGTTGTACTTGCGAATTTTTGCTACGCGAGTTGGAACGGAAGTTTCGCTTCACGGCCAGAGGCTGTACGTAGGCGACAGGGCATCCACCATTTTTCGAAATTGGAGATTGAAGATTCTCGTGCTGGAGAGATCTATGATCATATTTTTGACCAAAAAACCCGCAGTCTCGAGCCCCGACACAATGCAACAAGCAGCCGAAACGAGAGGCGTCGAGATGAGAATTTTGGTGCTCCTCCATCCCAGAGCCTCGAAGCAGAAGTTGAAACATTGTGCTCTCTCGTAGGAGAAAAGGGCTGGAGCTGTTTGAAGGAGAGGAGCATAGAACTGACGAGAATCAAACTCAGAACATCCCACGTTGTGAAAGTGCTGGAGCGGGTTACAGACGCTGGCTTGGCTCTGGGGTTTTTTGAGTGGTCCGGCCGCCAATCCGGCTGTAAACATAGCGCGTCTACCTACACTGCCCTAATCGGCGTTCTGGGACGGGCCCAAATGCTGGACGATGTAGAGAGAATGCTGGAAGACATGGAGAGGCTAAGAATACCGAGGACGAGACTTTTGATATCTACCTTAGTTAACGTGTATGGAATGGCAGGAAAGGTGGAGGAAGCTCTGGAGTATTTGACTCAGCATCAGGGCCCTCCGAACGTCCAGAGTTACAATGCTCTGATGAGAATCCTGGGTAATGCAGGCCTGCCGGAGCAGGCCTACATGGTGTATCAGAAATTGATAGAAGCTGGCTGTGCACCGGATTTGTATTCTTTTGCGAACCTTATCAGTGCTTTTGGAAGGGCGGGGAATGCTCGAGAGGCTTGCAGGATTTTTGACGACATGAAGAGGCAGGCGTATCAACCGAATGTTGTGATATATAGTGCGCTGATCAATGGGCTCTGCAAAGCAGGCAAAGTTGACAAAGCTAGCCAGTACTTTGACGAGATGAAGGCGCAAGGATGCCCTCCCAACACAGTCACGTACAATACGTTGCTGGATGGTCTCGGGAAGGCAGGGAGGATTGAGGAGGCTCTGAAGCTTTTCGGAGAAATGGTGGAAGCAGGGCATGTGGATGATGTCTCCTACCGGACAACTCTGGGTTTATACGGTGCAGCAGGGCTCATAGATAAGGCCTACAAGGTTTTGAGGTTTATGCGAGAGACGGGTTCTGCCCCGGATGCCCGCACGTACAATATCCTCATCGGCAGTTTTGCCAAGGCAGGGAAGATAGAGGAAGCTCAGACGATATTCAGAAAGATGAAGGGATGGAATTGTTTTCCTAATTCCGCTACCTACAGCATTTTGATTCAGATGCTTGTGAAAGCAGGCGTTTGGAACGAGGCTCAAAGACTTTTCCAAGAGATGCGATCGCACAATCTAATCGCGGATGCCTTCACCTACAACATCTTCATTGAGGCTCGCTGCAAGTTGGGTGATGTGGCCGGAGCCTGTGATCTTCTTCGAGAGATGCTGAAGGTTGGGTGCCTGCCAAACGTGAGGACATGCAACATTATGCTCGAAGCATTTTGCAAAAATGACGCCAAAGATAAGGCTCGGGAACTTTTCGAGCACATGGGAGATTGGGGTTGTTCACCAGATTTGGCTTCATACACCATAGTCCTTGAAGGGCTCAGCAGATGGGGTCACCTGGATGAAGCCTTGCAAATGTTTGCCGAGATTCGAGAGAAGTGTGTTCCGACTTTCTCAGTATACGCTTCACTTCTACATGGACTCGGCGAGGCTGGTAGAGTAGACGATGCTTGGACTTTGTTCCACGACATGCAAGCTGTAGGTTGTCCTCCAAGCGAGGGCACTTATAACACTCTAGTTTGTACTTTGAGCAAAGCAGGCAGACTGAACGAAGCTTTCAACCTTGTAGACGAGATGAGAAGGAATGGCTACTTTCCGAATGCAAATGCTTACAATCTCTTGATCCGTGGCCTCTGCCAAAACAGTCACCTTCAGGATTGTATGAAGGTTCTAGAGGAGATGGAGGAAAGAAGTTGTAGACCAGACAGTTTGACTTATCACACTCTTATTGACAGCTTCGTTCAGGCAGGCGATGTGGAAGAGGCGTTCAAGCTATTCCAAGGGATGTCAGGGAGGAAGTTGATTATTCGGGAGATCACCTGTGAAAATCTCGCCAGAGGCCTAGCTGATGCTGGGAGAAGCGAAGAAGCCAATCAAGTACTTGCATCAAAAGAAAGATCCTCAAGATGAGTTCCTTGGCAGGCCTTCCTATTGCAAGGACATGCTCACACGTCGGTGCCTCCAAGACGTTGCTCCAGGATGAAAGTGTAAGAGGTACTTGGCATTCCAAAATCCGATGGTTTCATTAATGATCTCGCAGAAATCAAGTGTACGGGTCTTAGAAATAGCTACGTTTCCGGCATTCTCAGCTACTTATTGGAAGGTACAGTAGGAAGTATGCTAGGTTCTAATGTACGACACTAAATTAGCTGAGTCTCCAGTGAAAGGAAATGAAGTGCATCCTGTCTACGAGAGTGAAGAGTAGGTTCTGCGGTCAAGACCACAATTATGTTGATGCATTCACTGTGATCTGGCAGGTTTGATAGTCTACACGTGGACCGGAGAGGTTCTACGCCGACGCACGGTAGACTCGATCGGAAATGTCTGCCTGTCCGATTTTCTTCTTGCGTATCGCGGGAACGGCAGTGCGGACTTCAGTTTACCCATCGCGTTACAAGAGTGGATTCATATTCTATATGAATCCACTCAATATGAACTTGTATAATATGATTGACATCTATATGAATCCACTGAAGTTGTAACTAGGCACTAAGTTGTAGAATCAGACGTTTCGACCGACAAAGGGTGTCACACAAGAATGACTAAATGGTCTGTGAAGTGCGTGTCTTTCACATATTGCTCGGTTGGCTTCAGACACAAGTTGTGTATCTCCGAAAAATTGAGAGCAATTCTGGAACTCTTTTTGAGAACATTCATTCCAATCGGCATGCTCTGTGTACTTGGAAATTTATATAAGTGTACAGTACAAGTTGCAGTCAAAGTGTGGACAAAAATAGTCATACTGCATCTTGTGATTGTTTAGAAGTTGACGTTCTGAATCGTGATAAGCTTCTCTTTTTGACCTACAATCTTAGCGTTACACAAAAAAACGTTCTAGGTAGCCTGCCAGAACCTTCTCTACCAATTCGAGTGAAACTCAAGGTAGTAGCAATCGCTGTATGTCTCTCCCGCCATATCGATTATGACTGGCCCTTGCATGGTATCTTTGTTCTTTCTCGCTGTTTCTAAACTAGTCTTGAAGAACTGGAGATCTTAATTGCACTGTATTTCGTCAGCTCATGCCAAGCATAGTCGTGAATAATGATCCCGTATGCACATGCTGGCCTGTACCTAATCGCTAAGTTTAATTCCTCAATGGAACATGCGAGACTGTCACTGAAGCCCCACTCGCTGCAATTCCTCCTTCGCTGCGTCGTAATCCAATTTCTCAACCTCAAAGTTGATGGGCTCAGGTGGAGAATCACCCTGCAAGAATAGTTCCACTATTCGATTAGCTCATCCCGGTTGTCACATTTTGAAGAAAATATCCAAAAACGAAGTTTCCAGCCTGGTGCTCACAAGTCTCCATCAAACACCATGTACAATATGTGAAACAAGAGAAACATGTCTTGCCTAGACTATCGGTTTTCGGGCTGCCGAATGATAATGAGGTCATAGTCACTGTCATGACTGTGAGCTGGTACTTACAATCTCGTAGCTATCGTATGGTAGAACAGAGGGGTCGAATCGCCAACCATAAACACCTTGCTTATAAACGAAACATCTGCACAAATGAGGTAAAACTTTCAGAATTGCTGATTGCTCGTTCCCCGCAATTTTTATATACAAAAGAACTCGTTAAACAACAATCCTCACGTTTCTAGACTTTAAAGCCCATACATCGCACTCATATGTGTCACAACAACCTCAATTCGATCATCGTCAGAAGTACACTTACTTTCCCATCCCTGCATCCTGTGCAAGCTGAGCAGCCCAAGTAGCACGTCGGGATGTCCGACCTGTGATACAATCCAAGTAAGTACTCCTTACTGGTAATCTTCATGAGAAGTTATGAGTTGCTTGATATCGGGTGGAGAATAAGATCGTACATTGGAATATGACAATGTCGTCATCAGAAAATTTCGGGAAATGATAAGTCTTCTCCCATGATCCGCTATCCATGTTCAGAGCCTTCGGGAGTTCCTCCACTGCAAAAGAGACAATGAGCTTAAGCATAAAACTATTCTGAGAACTTATGGTATAAAATGAGCAACAATTTCAATTTTCTCTTCTCCACGAGAGTCCTAGTCTAGTCCTGGAATATCACCTGGAACATGATGTGATCCTCTGATGTGACCGAATAAAGCTCTCTCATCGTGCCTTCGCACATCTATTAAGTACACCGGGTTTGGCCCTGCTTCAGAAGCTTCTCCACCCCGGTCATTCTTTTGCAATAGAACTGCGACAGCATCCCTGAATTCCACATGAAGATGTGTAGCGTGTCAGAGTACATAAACACTTTCATGCGAAGATCTCAATCTCCTGTCCAGCTTCATACAACTAACTTTTATCTTTGAAATAATTCTTCATTTATTGTAATTGATAAGCTGAAGCAACTTTGTTCGAAATTATAAACAATGAAGGAACGGGCAATCTAAATATGGACTGAACTTTCAGGCACTAATCGAGTGGTACATCCAGCACTGAAATCATCACATTGACTCAGGAACCATCTAAATACAGTATTCTGGACGTGAACCACCAGATTTGTTCTTAAATGCAAATTTCCTCTCCATAGTCGCCAGGATAGATCAACTCCTTCGGCTTGGCCTGCCCTGGCATCCCATCATCTGTAGATTTCAATCGAGTGGCTTCTGGTCCAGGGTAAGGTACTGAGGACTTTGAAAAGTTTTTCCTAAGACTCGTGTCTTGAGCACGTAATTAGACTGTAACTGAAAGACAAGTCTGGAAAACTAGAACATTGATTTTCTGCCCGAATTACTTTACTAACGACACATAGTCTAAACCCAACAAAAAAAAAAAACAACCACCGAGAAAGTACGCCCCGATATAACTACTTCGAAAGTCCACCCAACATGGAAAGACTGGTGGACTCCTACTGTTAGGTTTTGTATGTCATGCGCATACTGGCACTTGTGACCTGCTCAGAAACTTGAGCGGCTTGTCTTCGGAACTGCTCACATCTTCTCCGTAGGCCTCTAATCCCCCATTTAGCACACAACACCTGCATGGTCAAATGAGGAAAATAGAGGACACTAGTAAGGCCACGAATATTTTACGATTCCGACAAAATCCACTCACCTCTCTTCAGCAGCAATCAATCCAACAACAAACAAACAGTAGAAAATGTAACTACAGTAATATATGGTCTTCACATTCTAAACTTGTTGAGTGTGAGGCAAACGCGAAATATAGGTTACCCATTGAAGCCGAGATCTGCTGCAGCACTGGCTGCCTTCTGTGCTCGGCGTCCCTTGGTGGAGAGAAATACAAAAATATCACTCCTACCAGGCTTTTTTATTGATGGAAACCGGTTCTCCCATTCTGCTTCTGACAATTGCAGTGCAGCTTTTACCTCTCCCTCTGCATGACAAGTAGAACCGTGCACTAGTCAGACTAAAATCCTCATCCTCACTCTCGCATCCTCAATGAGATAACATATCTGAAAGATTACGCGGCAGCAGCAGCAGCATGAAATTCACTCATAACGAACATCGAAACACATTTTACGTAAGAATAGAAAACTATTTCTCATACTCAAAGTTTCTGAACGTACTGGACTTGACTTGGAATTGACTTACGACAATTTTGCACATCCTTCAGCATCTTCGGAGGTTAAAAGGAAACGGGAACTCACGAATTTAATGACACCAAGAAAAATAAGAGAATTTCTCACACATATCCCGATTTATTACCTGGAATACTAACAGCCGTTTCGAAAGGAGACGGAGCATCTCTAACAGCACCAGGAAAGCGCACATCCACGAGCAAATGAGGCACGGGGTCCAGCTCCACTATTTTCTTCACGGCGACAGGAGTCAACATCGAATACCCCGGCGGATCCACGGCCCTGAAAGGCAATTCCACAGCCCTCTGAGCGGCGTCGGCCATTTGCCGCCTCTTGGCAAGAACGGATCTCAGCTGCCGAACTCCCCACGCTACGAGCGCAATCTGCAACAACACCGTCAAAGATCCTCCGACATTCGCCACTCGTAATCTCCCACTCTTGGGCGACTCCTCTATAATATCCTCATCACTACCACCTCCTCCTCCCAACCGCAAATTCTCCTGCGAGGACGACGAATTTCCAAGATCGAGCTCCCCGATCAGGCTCCCGTCCTCCATAGCCACCTGGTGTTCTTGAGAGGAGAAAGACAGCCACCCGCGCCCAGACAGCCAAACAAGAGATACGAAGTTTGCCTCTCTCGTTCCGTTCCTTCGTTACTTTCCCCTTCCTCCAAGAAATTGCTCTTGTTCCCCTTGCAGGCTTCTGCTGCCCCTGCCTCCCTCTCTTTCCCCTTCTCGTCAGTCTGACGGCCTGCTTGGTGTCTCCTCTTCCAGCTCGGACCTTCCGATTCGTCCTACGTGTAGCTTTGCTCACGTTGATTGCCTTTTCGGGCTCATGTGGCAATCTTGCGAGATGCAAGGCTCTGTTGGATGTGTACGTGGCGTGCGCCCGTAATTTTGGGTTCTTTACTTTGTCTACGTTGCCCGGGCTGCCACCCACGCGGTGCTGCGTACCGCCTTCCCGGGCTCAGCTTAGCGGCCTTTGATTGGATCCATGGATTTCTTGTCTTAAAGTGCCCCTCTTTTGTCGCCTTTGGCCACCGTGGATGGCACAACTGAGTTATGCCGACTGATGATTGGCCATTTCTGCTGTGTAACCACAGCATCCTAGATGTTGGTCTACACAGTGCCATTTGACTGTGGTTTTTGGACACCTAGTTTCATGTCTGCTAAGCAATACCAGCATTTGGAAAATAAATGCATAATGTTTAAGACTTATGCCATCTCATTATTATGTCATGCATAATGTATCCACCATCAATATAAATAGTGTTTATATATAAAACATTGCATGATTATTAAAGAGGAGGAGCGAGTGAAATAGCAAAACCATGCGAAGACACATCAAGACATCATGATGCAGAGCAACACTTATGCTTCGATGATTGAGATATTCTTCAGAAACAGTCAATAAATGTTATAATTAGAACATGTCAACCAAATAATATTTCCAAACTCCAATAAAAAAACCTACATTGCAGCCATGACCAAAGTAGCATATCCTTAAGCCATTCTAAAGTATGCATAGTCCAATTACTCTACACATCACATCACGCCTTTGACTTAGTGATGCATTTACAATCCCACGCTAGCAAGATACTAAGAAGATGAGGAATCAAAGTTATTTATCATATCCACTCTTGACTTTTATTGAATTTGATTACTATTTCATTGGTTTGAATTGGTGATGAACCTTGAATTTAGAGTTGAGATTGACTTGATACATCAAAGTCAATTGGAGTTTAGTTGGATTTCAAGTGAAGGTCCAAGTGTGTCAATTACATGTAGCCATTTCCATTATGAGTTGTGATATCTATCTTGATTAAACTTGATAAGAGAAAGTTATATGATAATTATTTTTAATTATGAAAATATAACCTTAAAAAGTATATATAGATTGGTTGAGAAACACCTCTCAAGATTTAATTCGGATAAATACTTTGAATATCAATGATTTATCCATATACTGTTGGGTGATATTTGAGTCTTTGTAAGATTGCTTAGTTATGAGAGTTGTCACAAAAGTATGGAGTTAGGAATTTGAAATTTGTGTTAGAGGGTGCAACATGACTATGTTCAAAGGTGAAAAATGTTCTTCTTGATTCATGATAAAAACCAATCAAAAATAAATTTGAGTGAGAGTTAGCCCGAAAGTCATATTTTTTGATTCCATTGTGATAAACTCAATCTTGAAGGAGTAAAAATATTTCAAATCTAGTTTCTTGTCTGTGAAAAAATAAACATGAGAGTTTATTTGAAGATGATAATGGGAGACGAGATAGTTAAAATCATGCAACAAAGATTTATATCATTTTTATATTCGATAATATTATATGATAACTTAGAAGTTATTTTTAACCTTTTTTAACTTAAGGAACCAAGTGAAATATGACCCTTGATTCTCATTAAACAACAAAATAGTTGTTCTCATCATTCATTATACTACATCATAAGATACCCTTTTGATTCCTCCAACTTAACCATAAATAGCTAAATATAATCATGACTAAGATAAACTTGGATTCAATCATATTTTAGATATAATCACAATTTATTCTCTATATACAATATTGGATTTTAATTTTCTAGTTACAATATTTTGAAAGTGTAATGACATACAAATCATCCCTTTATCATGTAGGAGCATGAGTTCTTCTCATTTTTTTTTCCATAATGTTAGTTCTCATTTTTCTTCCAATAAAAAAATTTTGTCTGATATTTCTTCATCGCTCTAGCTCGTAGTGAAACAAAACATTTGAACATACTATATTCAAAGCAAAAAAGTTCTCCTAGTTTCCAAGTATCAAATATGTTGACCAAAATCTTATCTCTTTTGCATTGTGTTTGTAAAATATCCTTTCTTATCTATATTAGATTTAGATTGATGTAGTATTCATCTCTTGACATAGTTTCCAAACCAATGATGAATTTGGATGAATCATTTTCATCATATGATATGTTGTTGATTTTTTCAAGTCCTTCATGCAAAAAAATCTCTATGTAGAAATGAAAAGATGACTTTCTCATTTGTGTGAAATGAAAGATATTTCCACTTGTCCCTAAGTTGTCAAAATCCTCTTCATTCATTAAACTATTTGAAAATTTCATGAAATCCTCCATTTGCTAGCTAAGACTTGTTCTACTTGCAATGCCAATTACTTATCCTTGTTGTCATCTCCTAACAATCTTTTTTCTGCGTCGTTTGAAATGCATATGTGGACTTAATTTCTGTGAATTCTATATTACCGTCAGATTGGTGAACTACTTTCATCATTCTTGCTCTTAAACTCCTTCTTTGGTGCAATGAGCTCACTCCTCTTATTGTCTATCTCATTAAATATATTATTTTCCTTCATAGCCATTCTCTCCATTTGACTGCGAATTCTACCATCCTCAAAAGTAAAGGATTTTGCAAATAACTCATCATCCAAAGAGACAGACATGAGAAGTGATATGTGTATCACTATTTACTTCTACAACCAAATCATCTAACCTGCTTTGGCTCTCTTCATTATCATCACTCTCCTTTAAAGGAGAGTCAACAAGCTCTAAAACAAAGTTAGACTTTAAGTTAGTCAAATACAAAATCCTTCACTTGGATACCTCAAAAGAAGAAACATCAAAAACACATTCAGAACTTGGAGAAAGTTATAATGATCCCCAAAATGTGTTGTGTACTCCCCTATCACATTCATAAAAACATTTCAACACTTCTTCTAATACAATGAAACTTTGACTTTGAAACAATGAAGGGGAGGGAGTTAATTGGATAAGACAAGAAGTTGAAAACGATTACACTACACTAAGAGCCAACGATTACACTACACTAAGAGCCGAAGATTACTCTAAGATGTTGTGAGACATCTTAGGAAAAAAATGCACAATCTATTGGATCAGTTTTTAATTAAATCACATGCAATCTCAATCACACTCTTAACACTCTTTTTCTCCTCAACCTTGCATCAAATGACCACGCGAATTTCCAAGACCTTCCTTTTATACTTTTTGGATCGCAAATGATCAAAATAATGATCATTCTAATTTTGCAACAATAATTATTGATGACTAGAATGCATGTAATGTTGTGCATTAGTAATAACGTCAATACAAGTGTTGTATGGAGGGTTTGGTCAGATTTTGACCTTCATAGAGATGGTCAATATTTATCATTATTCAGTAGTCAAACATGATTGATAATAAGTGTCATATATTTTTCATTATTAATAGAAATTAGTTTCATGAATAGACTTTAATTTCCGAATGAATAATAGTTAGATTTCTCATAGTTTGATGAGATTTCCAAGTTATTACAATGGTCATCTCTAAGCATAGTTTGTTGTTATGAAAAAATATGAGCTCATGTTGACATTAAACACTAATATCATATTTCTTCAAATATTTTTCAATTGTTTCATTCATTTATAAGGAAATCTAAGAAGTAATACATGTAACATAAAATTTACTTTTTGGATTCATCACATATAGAAGGTCAATTATTTTGACATCAAAAACAAGGATTTTAACTTTCAGTCTTCTCGTCTCATTATTTTTCAAATTTTTCAACATTTCATAAAAATTTCACATTTGACACCACTTGTCCAAAAAAACTTATTTTAAATATTTAATTTTAAATTGTGATAATTGCAAACCAAAAACTATGATATGTTTGTGACATTGCAAGAAAAGAGTCTTGACAAATTTTACTTGTAATTCTTGATGGAGATCAAAATATCAATCAATCATGTGATCATGTTTGTGACAATGCTTACATGATTTTAATCCAATAGGATCCACTCTTCAACGTTGAATGCAATCCTTCTTGTGATGAGAGCCACCACATATCCAACACATCATCCCAACAATTAATTGTTGGCTTGAAAATGATGGCAATGATCTTGATCCGGCACCTTCACCACTCTATCAGGATGGTTGAGACTTTCTCACATGTCTACCATAACCACTTCGGGTTTGTGTTGTAGATTGATAACATAAAGGAGTTGATGAATTTGATGAATCCTTGCTGATCCAATAGTCATCACTCTCTCCTCTGCATGGTTAGTTCAATATGCTTAGCAAGACAAACCACAATGGCCAACATTGGGTCTAGTGCACACCATCAAATACATGAGGCTGCTCACTGCCTTGTCATAGGAAATTGACGACATCTTTCCTCTCTCAATTGCATCAATTGGACATTGAGTTGCTGAAAGCTTAAAGTGTGACGCTAAAGGAGTCCACACTCCTTTAGAGTATGCCATATTAAACCTGTCAAGCACATGCTAAATGCCCTGACTTAACCATAGCTTCCTCTCCTTCAAATCCTTGTGAACATCCATACCTAAAATCCTCTTGGACTTACCCAAATCCTTCATCTTGAATGCAGATTTCAGTTGCCTCTTGCCTTTTTTTTAATTGAGGTTTGATCCCTTGGCTAAAAAGAGATGCATGTGCTCCACATGTGTGATTACAAGACCGTTATTGAGTTCTTTGACTATTAAGATGGCGGAGGCAAAATCTTGGAGTGAGAAGTACTCAAGACCTCATCCTTGGTGTTGAGCACACAATTACCTTAAGCAAGTATTTGTTTAGGAAGCTCAAAATTAAGTTAAGTTTCAATATTGACTCCCATCCAAAAATAGATGGACAAACAAAAACAGTAAATTCAATCCTTAATCAAAATTGTGTGAGTGCATACGAGTTGAATTGGGTCAAATGAAAAAGTTCAACCGAGTATTGCAACAATAGTTTCATATACACTGCCACATTGAAGGACCAAGAAAGTATAATAACAAAAGGGATGGGAAGACCCCATCAAATCGTACAAGGATGGAACCAAACCGATAACATGGGGCTAGGCCCCAATAGTATCACACTGGGAAATATGTCCTACAACACCTAAGATATCTGAACTATCCAAGTCAAAAGGTCTACAAACAACAGGAGCATCCGAAGAAGCATCACCTAACGTTATTGCTCTCATATGGATTGCACCAACTAGTGCTCTCTGTAGAGCAATGGAAACACGTTACCTAAAATAGGCTATACAGTAAGCTAAAGAGAGTGATACCCCATGTCGCCTAGTATAGTAGACTCTCGCACACTCCCTCACGAACATGTCGAAGTCGGTGTCCATAGCTCCATATAACTCCAAAGCTAGAGGAACAAAGAGGTGATCTCTCTATATACCTCTATACTTGGAGACCTTGGCTATTGCCGCTTCACTCGCCGCCCATCCTGGAGGATGTGTGATCACCCCCTCTGAAACTGTGTCTCTAGTAGGATCGGTAACCACCACATCAGCCACAGTGACTGGTCCTCCCAACCAAGTACAAATGCCCGTGCTAACCCTAGTCGATTGCAAGGCATACCAACGCTCTCTCCATGTGAGGTATCCACCCTCTCGCGCCATAGCAAACACCACATCCCTAATAGCATCATGGGTAACTATCCTTTGCCCTCCGAATGGACAACGAGTCATATGAACACCTGCTGCATCTAAAGTGATACCACACTCACATGTGAGTAATGAAGATGTAGATGGATGGACCAAGCCAAGCGGAATCTCATCGTTGTGGAGAAAATTGCTGGTGCGAGTCAGAAAACCCTGATGCATGGTCGAGCCAAGATCCATGAGACTGCACCCTTGCCCGAGCAAGAGCGTAGACGAGCTCTAGTAGTATGAGGAATGGCCAGATCCACTATGAGTGAATGTAGAGTCTCCTGAAACTGTCGATCCATCAAGATAGACTGTAGACCCCTAGTCCAATTGGTAGCCAAAGAAGAAAAAGATGGGAACTCATGTCGTACCTACTGTGGTAAAGCATATCTCGTATGTCGTAATAATACTTGTAAGGGAAATGATCCCGTATCGACGTCCCTTGTATATATCTCCAAAATATGTCTATCTGTGATCACAAATCGAGAATATAACAAAGGTGCAACGAGCGCCCAACTCACCAAGAAAGCCGCAGGTGCCGTCTCCTCCATCGATAATAAGTCTACCCCTCTACACGAAATTGGCAAAGATGTTTGTCTCCTTACCAAATCTCCAGTCACACACTCGAATGTTCCTGGTCCAATGATGTCACCAAAGACGCCCATGATCCTCCTATCAAAGGGTGTCAAATGTGATATGAATGTAGGTGAAGGAGGAACCGTGTGAAGAAGATAGGTGGGTCGACGAGCAATACTAGATGATAGTATACCAAACGCCACCCGCGGATCCCCTAGTAGAGGAAGGTCGTCCACATGCAAAACATCCTCGGCCAATGTAACGTCAAGGTAGCGTGAAACAAAATCCTCAGTCCCAACTGGCACTCCTAGAATACATAGGCCATCTGTCTATATCATACATCCCTCTGGAAGCTGAAGGTGAGGCGGAATGCCCAAAGGAGACCAAGCCCTGCACTTTGACATCTTGACTCTCAAGCCTACCAGATGAAGCTCGGTAGTCAAGTAATCAAAGGCCCGCCTTTGTGCTATCTACATGGCCTTCATAATGTGTATCATCCGGAAGGAGGGGAACACACAACCGGGCACAGCCAAAGTAGTAGACACAAGAGCTCTATAATGAGCCATGACAAATAAGGATCCTCCCAAAGGATCTCCCCCGTCGAAAGTTAGCGGGTGGATAGAAACGGTGACTCCCTCCTCGGAAAAGCCATCTTGATAAAATAGAGAAGAATGTGAACCATAGAAAGATCGTACGAAAGGAATGAGGCTTGATAGGGGTCCACAAGCCTCTCTCAGCTCTCTAAAAATGGATGCACGCGAGACACTGTTAAAAGCGTTCTCAACGTCCATCTGCAAGACAACCCAATCCGGATGGATATTTAGAAGTGCTCTAATGCCCAACGATCTTTGCCTCACACCTCCCCGATGGGCGATTCCAAACTGATGTGGACAAAGATGCTCCTCGAAGTGTGAGCGATGCTGCAAGATAATGGTACGGCTGACTAATCGCAATAAGATCTCTCCAATAGCAATCGGTCTGATGCCCCTAGTATCTTTCTCCATCGCGGAAACCGACTAAAGACCTGCAGCATTGACTAACTTACAACAGAATCTCCCCTCTACTTGGCCGATGCGACCATCTCCTGAACAACTCCGTGAAACCACTAGAGGGATCATCTGCCTGAAAGCAATCTCGAAGATGCTCATATACCATTCCTGACAAACCCCCAGAGGATAAACGTGGGGCTGTGCATAGATGTAACATTGAAGGCAATGACTCCGGAATGACTTCCAAGATGAGAGATGTCTTCTCAAGAACTCTCCTTGATTTATATACTGTAGGACTAGAGGAGTCCGACATCCAAATTGTGCCACATGGCTAACATGCGTAGGTTGCATGTTTTGTTATCTTATCCTACCCAATTCCTAACAGACGTCTAGCACACAATCTAATCCACCAATGCATGGTAGCCACCTCGTCATTTACCCTTTTGCTTTTTGGATAGTGCACATCACTATCTTGTCTTTTTGTGATCTAATGACCACTCTATGCTTTGGCTAAACTAACTATGACTAATCAAGATTGGTTGCAAACCTCCCCCCATTTAAGTCGCAACGTCCTCGTTGCAAGAAGACTCAAAAGTCTCTACAAGTATCTTGGCATTTGTAAGATTTGTCAATGGTTCCCAAGTAGCTTCATAAAGTGGATAACCTTTCCGTTAGACTAGATATTCCACTTTGAGGTTCCGCTGACCTCTTGTCCGTTTCTTGAGGATTCTCTCAACCTCATATTCCTCTACACCATCAATCATGGCTGGTAAAGGAGGAGGTTGATGTGGGTTGCCAAAGGAGGAGATCGTGGGGTATACTTTCTCGGGAGAGACACATGAAAAACGGGATGTATTTTCATGTGTGTTGGCAACTCTAACTTGTAGACAACTTCTCCAATCCGTTGGACAATCAAGAAAGGTCCAATGAACCGTGGACTTAACTTTCGAACCCCTATTAATGACAAATTGGTAGTAGACAACCACACCTGATCGCCTTTTTGAAACTCCACATGTCGTCGATGAGCATCGACATATTGTTTTTGCCGATTCGGGCAATGGCTAATTTTGCTTTTGATGATGCACTCGTTGGACTCGTGCCACAAACTCGTTCACTACTTCCACTTGGGTTGATGGTTCATGCATGTGACCTACACTCACCAAGCTAGATGGTGTGATAGGGTGTTCTCCATACATCAAGAAGAATGGGCTGACTTTTTTGTGGATGCATTGATTGAGTTATTATAAACAAACTTAATCAAGGGTAAAAGTGCATCCCAACCTTCTTGCTCTTCCAAAGTGAAAGCTCTAAGCATGTCCTCAATAGTTCTATTTGTTCTTTCAGTTAGCCCATCTGTTTGAGGATGATAAGCTCTGGACATGGCTAGTTTTGTTTTGAATAGCCCAAATAGGGTTTTCCAAAACATGCTAGTAAATTGAGTGCCCCTATCGGTGATGAGTAATGTAGCTAAACCATGTTGAGCAAAAACTGAATCCATATAAATTCGAGCAAGTTCAAAAGAATCGCCTTTTTTTGTTGTGGGCCTAATATGGATCATCTTGCTCAATTTATCCACAAAAACGACTATCGAATCATAACACGTAGACGTCATTGGTAACTCACATACAATGTCCATACTGACGTGCTCCCATCTTCTAGTAGGTGTTGGTAGAGGCTGTAGTAGACCTGCTGGTTTCTGATTGCTAGCCTTGTTTTGTTGACAAGCCACACAACTTCGAACATAGCTGGTGATGTCCTCTCTTAGTTTTGGCCAAAAGTATACCCTTTGGACACCTTCAATGGTCTTCTCCACTCCTACATGGCCCGCAATAGCTGAATCATATGCCTCCTCTAACACTCTTGTACGGAGAGCAACATCTGAGGGTATCCAAATCTTTCCCTTATAGAACGCCAATCCCCGTTCTAAATATGTTCGATCCTGTTGAAGTGCTTGTGCAATCTCCTCATCCTCCTTGGTAGCGCGATGCAGGTTCTCCCACCATCCTTAGTGAATCTTCACCTCTATGATGTGATTAATGCACGGCATTCGTGATCAATGCATCGGCAAGCTGCTTCTTCCCCTCCACATACACGATCTTCATGTTGAAACGCTATCGTCATTCAGCCCAACGAATCTGCCGCTTTGAGAGGTCCTTTTGAGTTTCTAAATAAACCAAAGGCTTGTGGTCTATCTCAACCACAAACTCCTTATCTCCGAGATAGGCTTCCAATGTTTAGTAGCCAAGACAATGGCTAACTCCTCCCTCTATGTGGTATGATAATTTTGCTCCGCCGGCAAAAGTTTTCGTGAGAAGAAAGCAATTGGGTGCCATCCATCTTTCCATTCCAGTTGTAACACTCATCCAACTGCCACATCTGATGCATCCGTAGCAAGTTTTTAATTCAATTTACATAAAAATTGAATTAAAAATCAAAATTAGATTGAGTACAAACTAATCTTTGAATTTCAAAAAAAATTAAAATTAAAAGATATTGTGATTTTTATTTAATTGATATATTTGATCGATTTCTATAATATTTATGTTTAAAATTCATGTATTCAATTTATTTTACGTATAATTTTCTTTATTATTTAAAACTCATGAACTGGTTGATAAATTCTTGTGCACATGTTTTTTTGAAATATATTATAAAAAATTGTAATATTTAATATTTAAAATATTTGTTATGAATAAAAATATGTTTTTTTTTCCTAAATTAAAAATTTGAAAAAAGAAATTTCTTTCAAGTTAAATTTTTTTAAGTATATCATGTTTTTATCACTATAAAAAATTTTCATTTTTTTTTGAGTTTATAATGATATTTTGCATGGAAATCATCAGACAAATTTTAGTAACGATTCAAGTTTCAAATTTTTATTTATAAATAGAAATACATGTTATTATTTTTTAAATTTAAATTTTATAAAACGGAAATATTTTTCAAGTTAAGTTTTTTAATGTTAATCATGTAATCATCAATTTTAAAAGTGTTTTTGATTATTTGATGAAATTATAATGATATATGCACTTTAATCATCAAAAAAATTAAATAATGATTCATTTTATTTGAATTTTTTGTTTTTTTATTTGAATAAATTGTTATAAAAATTATCAATAAAAATTTCATATTTTTCATGCTATCAAATATTTAAAATTTTTGATTTGTTTTATATTTTAAAAATATCTTTAGAAAAAAAAAATTAAGTTTTCATTACATCATTCAATCAATAAAAAAAAATTTATTATTTTTATTTCATTTTTTAATACCTTTTTTATAATTTAATTTATGTGAGTTATTCAATTTCATGAAATGACAAATCTGTATTCCCATAAATTTTATTTTGGGATTTTTTATCCTTTACTCAATTTATCCTTTACTGATTTGAAATATGATATAAATATATATGTTTTTAAAATATTTGTCTTATTTAAAACATGAATATATTAAGAACCTAAATGATAAATTTATATTTATTTTGATAGCATAAACATTTGAAGTTGAGTTTAATAAGTGTTACATAATAGTTTATCATAAGTTGCATTGTATATACATTCTAGAGTGCCTTCTAAGCTTTACCTGTTTAGGACCATAAGTTATTGGAAAGCCAATCAATAGATGTAAATCGACCTCATTGTAATCACTGAGGAACCACGCTATAATCGCAAAAGATCGTAAAAATTATAACAAAGAAACGTTGTTATAACGAGAGAATATTATAAATTTCATCTTTTAGAGAGAAACAACCGTTTTCTAGAAGTATTTTCATTTTTGTTTGACGTTCTGATTTCTCTATATTCTTTGCAATAGCCTTCAGTACTCATACATTATTACGAGGAATATGGTCCAATGGATACAGAAGATAATGCAAAAGTTTTTTTATTGTAAGAACTATGTGACACAGAATTATTTCACTTGTCAATGCGAGAAGTAAGAATAAAAGAATAAGTTTAAAGACCAACCAACAGCTCAGAATACCAATGTAGACAGCGATATCCAGAGTATATTTGTTCGTTCGTCAATAGGCTCAGAGTTGATAATCTATCTCGTCAACGTGATGGAAGTAAGGAAACAAGATGTTCATTGCTCTAGTCCTTTCCTAAGCAAGGAGCTTATGTTGCCAACATTTGCTCATAAATATCATCGATAGTCTAACCGAATATATTAAAACATACGAAGTACTGAATTGTTCAATTGTATAACGAATCATTTCTTTGAATAACGAATCCCATCCCTTTTGTTATTATACTTTGTCCCCTCCCTCTTTGAAGTTGTTATCGCAAGTGTTTGAGAACAGTTTTACATCGTTATAATCACTAGTTTCAGTGTGTATTCGGAGGTGATGATCAGTCGTCGGGGTGCAAGTCGCTAAGGGAAATCACAGAGCGAAAGTCCCCCAGGGAAGGAAAAGCAAGGAGGAGATTTAGGGTTTGGGGGAGGGAGAGTGGAGTTAGGGTTGCGGCGAAGGGACGGGGGAGTGGGAGTGTGGTGTATTGAAGAAACGGACATTGCTCGATTTCTTTCTCTTTGGCTCGTCTCTGCGACTGCAGCAGCGGAGCAGCGGCATCAACAACAGGTAAAATTGAGACAGGAGTTCGGACGTAGAATCAGCAGCGATGGCGGCCGCAGCGAGGCCACTTGTGAGCATCCAGGCTCTGGATGGGGAAACCGGAGGAGCGTCGACCACTCTGCCCAGCGTGTTGTTGGCGCCGATCAGGAAGGACATCGTCGAGTTCGTGCACGCCAACATCGCCAAGAACAAGAGGCAGCCATACGCTGTGAGCAAGAAGGCTGGTCACCAGACCTCTGCAGAGTCATGGGGTACCGGGCGAGCCGTGTCTCGAATTCCCAGGGTTCCTGGTGGTGGTACTCACAGGGCAGGACAGGGAGCTTTCGGAAACATGTGTCGTGGAGGTCGCATGTTCGCGCCCACCAAAATTTGGCGCAAATGGCACCGCAAGGTGAATATCAACCAGAAGAGGTATGCTGTCTGCTCGGCCCTGGCCGCGTCGGCCATCCCCGCCTTGTTGCTCGCTAGGGGTCACAAAATTGAGAAGGTTCCCGAGGTGCCTTTGGTGTTGAGTGACTCAGTTGAGAGCATTGAGAAGACTTCTGCCGCTGTTAAGGTTTTGAAGAAGATTGGAGCTATGGATGATATCGAGAAGGTGAAGAAAAGCCACAACATCCGTGCAGGTAAAGGTAAAATGAGGAATAGGAGGTACATTTCCCGCAGGGGACCTTTGGTTGTTTACGGAACCGAAGGAGCTAAGTTAGTAAAAGCATTCAGGAACATTCCCGGTGTAGAGGTCGCGTCGGTAGATCGCCTTAATATTCTGCAGTTGGCACCCGGAGGTCACCTTGGACGATTTATCATCTGGACCAAGTCTGCTTTTGAGAAGCTGGACAAGATTTTCGGATCGTTCGAAGAGAAATCTGCCGTGAAGAAGGGTTATCGTCTCCCACGCTCCATGATGGGTAACTCTGACTTGGCCAGAATTATCAACTCTGACGAAATCCAGAGCATTGTTCGACCCAAGAAGACCGACATGAAGAGGCGGGTGCTTAAGAAGAACCCACTGAAGAACCTCGGGGCCATGTTGAAGCTCAACCCATACGCCAAGACCGCCCGCAGAATGGAGCTCATCGCCCAGGAGCAGCGCGTGAAGGCCAAGGCTGACAAGCTGAAGTTGAAGCGATCTACACCACAGGTGCGTTTCTAACTTCTTCTCCATCAGGTCGCGATGTATATTCTTTAGGGTACTGCAGCAGATGCTCTGTGCTCTTTTATTTTTTGAATTAGGTTTTGTGGAATGTTGACGGCAGATCGTCTCTGTGCAGGTTGAGGGGGCCACCAAGGAGACCATCAAGAAGTCTGGGGAGGCTTGGTATCAAACTATGATTTCTGACAGTGACTATACAGAGTTCGAGAACTTCACCAAGTGGCTCGGAGTTTCACAATGAGGTTATACACGCATTGTCAGTTGCAAAAGTGTGATGTAAAATGGGGTATATATTTATCCAGAGCCCGAAGCGCTTTTGTTGTACTAGAAGACAGTGCATATAAAGGAATTTTGGGAAACATTTTTGACCTGCTGGGCCTGACTTGAATTTCGATTGCAAAAATTTCGTTCTGTGAAGCAGTGCAATATGGTGGGTGTCTTGGCTGCATCTTCGTATCATCGTGTAGATTTGCCCCCTTACCTGAGGCGGATGTTTCTTCCTCCCGGAAGATGGGTGTGACGCACGTCCTACAGTAGGTCGATTTTCTGAAAGGATTCTTACCCCGATCCGGGCATGGACCTGGACAAGATAGATAATTAGGGATGAGGGTCTTAATGAGCGGTTCCTGTTTTGTGGATACGAACCCCGCTCCGTCCATTTTGGTCTGTCAGCCCAAGTAACCCAAACACGTGATGTATTAGAAAGGTCTCTGTAGCGTGTTGGAGGCTCACTTTAGAGGCGGCATCAGGTGTTCATTGTTCGACACTAACCAGATGCTCCACAACTTCGGAGGCAAGAGAGATTTGTGAACACCCTTGTCCATTGCAATTTATGAGAAGAGTTGTGAGTCTTCACAGTATGTTCGAACCACAAGATGGCAGCGTTTTTTTATTATCGTGGTAATTTTGACATGTATTTATACAGTTGCACTCGATTTTTAGTTTACTTCCAGTCAACAAAGTAAGAGATTCATTTTTTTCTTGCCATGAGAAGGGGAATTAGGTCAAGTGCATTGTGTAACTGTCATAATACACAGGTACGTTAGCAACAGAACGGTGGAGAGCTTAATAGCTGGATTGTATCTTCTAGGGGATGCCAGGACACCGTTATTACTTTTGATCATGTGAAGTTTGCACACTTCATAATATTCGAATTCCAATGGACTAAGTTCAGTGAAATATAGATTGAACTCATACCCCATTATGTGAATATGCATTCAACTCACGTACTCTATTGAGTGGAATAATATTGTTTCACATGTATCTCAGCAACTTAAATCGTGCCGAATGACGTGGAAGGTCTAGTTTGCCAATAACAATGAGCTGGAACAGAGAGAACTTACAATTTTTCACCGACGGGAATTCATTCTCAACGTATAGACCGAAAAAGCATTGTGAGCAGAGGAAACTTTGGTAAAGCTGCTCAGTAGATGAAACCACTTCCTACGGATGTAAGGATGTATACGAGGGGGATGCAAGAAACTCGACAAAACAATAGATTTTACCCCACTTTCTCATCCAAATTTTCCTCGCAAATGCTACGCTAGTGATACTATGTTATTAGACCAGGAATTATTTATAAGAGCAGTACCACTACTGAAATAACCCATGTCAAAAATGTCCAGCCTTTCATTGGAGAGAAAAACGTAGAGTATGCTCTCTAACAAGGAAATTACTCTCAACGGTAAATAGAAATGAGCTGTTGCCAAATGCGGATGTGTCTACTTCAGTCGACAGATTCCCTTCGCAATACGTGTCATCGACATCCGAGTCCTTTGCGTCCGTAAAGCTGTTTTAACTCCGACTTGGCAAACTAGAAACTCCGGCGAAAGAGACTGGAATTGTTACAGAAGAGGGTGTACAACTGCTGTGGAAGCGGAATACAAGAGCTCATGAGCCCAAATTTGAAGTGATTTTGTCTAGTTCAAGTGGTCTCCAGTCTTGGTCATGATGGCGACTCCCGCATCTCGATCAAAGGCCCTTGCCCTTTATCGGAAGCTACTACGAACGGCAAGAGCGTGGCCTGGCCCTGCGTCTGAGAAGCAGTACATTCTGGTATGGAACAATTCGCTTCAATTTGTAATGGTTCTCGCTCGATTGCTTTGAAGCAGCTGAAAGCTTTTGGATTTAATTTAGTGAAGCTCATCTCAATGGCCGGGATATGTGCTGTAGAGAAAGGGAAAGATTTCTGCTGAACCTTGATCGCGTGAATTCAAATCCTCTTTTCCTGTTGTCGCATTGCATGGCGTTCAAAATCGCGCATGATTTGAAATTCAGTGTACGACTTTTTATACCAGCAATGCCACACATGATCGCAGTGCCTTCTAGGGTATGCGTCCTAGTATTGGAATGTGCATTTATATTTATGCACTGCATGGATGCTTTGATCTTGCAAGACTTCTCTTGGCAGTGTCTACGTTTCTGTACTATCCCAATCCGTGTTTGTACATACTTGTACTTTGAGCAAATCGATCTATCTGGTCTACGCTTCCTGATTGCAGAATTGATATGCGAATGAAAAATCTCTGTTTTAGTAGATCGATTGGCCCGAATTCATATTCAGAGGAATTAGTATGTTTTGTGATTTTCTCAGCGACCACCCTCGTCATGATGCCGTATCTTGTCATTCCCTTTTTATTGACGGCGAGAAACTTACATGTGAAAGCGATTTACTTTTTCTTTTAAAAATGCAATCGTAAGAGACGACGCATTTATTTTTTGACCGTCTCATAAGATTGGGTTTTACTTCAACAAGTCTTCTAGAGCTGGGCAGCTTCTGTTATGCGCACAGTATCTTTCAAAATTTCTTCCCAGCCACTTGTGGGCATTTTTCTCATTACAATTTGTTTGCAGACGGAGAGTCGTGATCAGTTCGAGGCAAATCGGCACTTGGCGCATGCTGAGGAAATTGATAGGAAGGTAAGCTTTGTTAATCAGATGTTTTCATTTTGTTAAACCCTTTGGAAGTAACAGGTAAGCTGTCTACAAATCAATCTAATAGGGTTTGTGAAAAGCATAAAACTCACTCACTTGCTGTGTGCGAGGAATACATAAAATGGTCATTCTCCTTTGTCCTCGCTGTCTCAATCACTCACTTGCTCTTTTCCCATTTCAGATATTTGAAGGGGAGTCGAGGCACGACATTGCTTGGCACTACAAAATCCCATATCCACGGCTTCACAACTTCCCCGCTGGATCATTCACCGAGAAACCTTCAAGGATAGCTGGCCCAAGCTTTGAGGTGCTCCCTTGGAAGTCTCAAGTAGCTGTCAAACACTTTCTTAGTATGTTCTCTTGGTTCTGTTTTTTTGGCAGGTCATGAAGCGCTTATATCAATTTCTACAGTGACTTGTTTTTAAAAGCAGATATGAAGTGAGCAAGAAAATGTCATAGAGCATTACTCTGTCTTTGAAGAGGTTAGACTGAAGCCCAGTCACACAAATATCATTGTTGAGATTTTTAAATAGTGCACGTTCTCATGACTGTTGTCTATCTTCCAGATTCCTTCTGATGAGATGGGTACTGTGGACGAAGAACCGAGCAAACCATCTGGAGTGAAAGGAAGGTTGCCAAGTTCCAGTCTGACCATGAGGAATTGAACAACGAATATAGCAATTGATACATCAAGTTGCAACCAGTGCATTTTGCATTTGAAAAGGTCGAAGGAAGGTTTCGCCATTGGTTGGGGGTGTTTGTTCTTAGGGATAATCACGTTCTGTGCTTATTGAACCGTCTTAGTAAGCCATTGGACTGTCATGTCATGTACAGATACTCACTGTCATAAATGGGTGACACTCGGAAGTGAGAGCGGTAAGTTTTAACACATGGTTGAGCTAAAGCAAATTCAGGTCCCCATATTGGTGCGAGATATCACCTGGTAGTGCTTCTCATTGCTCTTAGTGGGGCTTGTAGCTGGGCCTTGGCAAGCTGCTCAGGTATAGCGAGGTGTCTATGGTTAGAGGATGCATTGATTTGGGGAAACAAATGTATTCCTGAAGAATTTTGATAAGACTGAATATCTTGGAGGTCGGTTGGAGCTAGTTTCGGGATTGTAAAGCTATAATGGGGAGAGATTGATGAAGCACAGAAAGACCTTCTGCGCAAACTTGTCAGTTCATCTTGTTGTTAAAGTCCGAGGGTCGTTCTCTTCCTATCCCTGTTTTCGTTGGTTGTTGAAGATGTACTTATTGCAGTTGATATCTTCTTCTCCTTCAGCTCATTTGCTAGAGTTCTTCTACTTTTGAATAAGCTACGAAACGATTAGACTAGAAAAGAGCCTTGGCGATTGAGCTGCATTGATTATTGCATGTTATGTTGCAAAATCAGTACTCAGCATCGGCTACCTAATGTTGGCAGTAATGAAGTTCTGTGATCATTTACAACCTGAACTGTGGGTGGAAGGCGAGGATTGAAACTGAAATATTGAGGTCAATATTTCTGAACATACTCTGAATTGAACCAACTGTCTATACATGTTACACATACTTCCGCTGGTTTAATATTTGAGAGAACTGATTGATGTATACTGGACGAACCCGGCGGACTTCAGTGCCCTGGTCACAGGATAGGTCATTTTGGTACAGTCCACATTCAGAACGTGGTTTGCTTTTCTTTCGGAAATGTTGTAATTTGAGAAGTAGCTCAATGTAACCCTGAAGCTAGTATTTTTTACCACTTGATGGAAGGATACATTTACATGCCTATGGACCCGTGTAGATTAAGTTCATCGGGTGCAGGGTCTAAAGTTGTCTTTTCATTATTGGTACTCATGCACCCGAATTCCTGGTGGTTATTTCATCCATAGAAAGCCAACACATCCATGCCATTTAGCCTCCACAGAGTGAAGTCTACAAGGCTTCAACAAGCTGCTGCGCAAGCAATTACTTTGCGAGCTATCCATTTGAACTTGTTTTAATCAGGTATTTGTAATTAAATTTCGATAAAATGAACTGGTTTTAGAATGATAACTAACAGTAGACATAAGACAAACAATTACTGAGCTTTTAAACCTACGGTTAGCTTTGCGAATGCATAACAATCCATGTATAACCCGGGACAGGTTCCGAAGGCATTTGTAGTCTGGGTGTACTCTATAGTGTGGTTCTCACCCAGTAAAGATTCAGCACTCGGCAAGATTGTTGAGAACTGTCTGCGTTTTCCATGAGTCCGTTCAGGTACAGGTAGACGAAAAGAAGTCCATGTTCGATGTGTAGCAATACGTTACATGGCACAAACCAAGTGCAAAATATTGCTACGAAGTTTTGATGGAAGACCCACAGCACACACAGCCAAGCGCCATGACGAGGATGAGACCTCGTGATAAGAGGATGTGTATGTTCGGGAAGAGGTGGTTGAAGAACACCAAACAGATTTTACGCACATTCAAGTCCAAGTGTCCAGCGTCCATCTCCTGAGCTATACACCAAGCTATGAGACATTATGAAAAGAATCGCAATCATGAGGTGCGAGAGTTAAAGCGCAATCTTGGTCTACCACGTTAGTACTTGTTCGCTGCCAGTCTTCTAAATGATGAGCGAGTCGGTAAGCATTGGCCTCATGTTTCTGAGACTCACGGTGCCTGGTTATTGTTCCCATTAGAAAATGCTGAAAATGGAAAAGATCTTCAGTTGCTCTATGATTGGAACGCATAGCACGCTAAGGTCTCACAGCACTCATTCACCCTTCCACACAAGGAGATCAAAAATGTTTCATGGGGACTCCATTCCCGATCATGCGCACGCTTGCTGCCGCTGCTGCCTCTAAGTAGCAACGTCCCGCATGGACCCCAGGACTCGGAGGAGGTTGCTGCAGGCGGAGCATTGATGCCTTTGTTCGAGAACCTCAAACGAGCACGCCACCTTCCCTTGAATCCCTTCATGGCTTGGCTAGCGGGACGGAGGAGTGGCTACTGGGCCCCATTCATGATCAACTTTCAGCAGAATTGTCTGTTTCACAGCAATATTTTCGGTTTCTATCACGCTGAGCTGAGCTCCCGATTTGAACTCATCTGCCATGGAGCACATGAGTCGTACGACCATGACTTTTCGGCGAGCATGTGGGTTTTCATTTCTAAGGCGAGAAGGGAAGAGTACAAGGTCATTCTGGTGCTTTCCGAAAGAGGAAGGCGTATAACTGAGCGATTGTCAGGTGTTGTCCTCTGTGGAAAGAACGTATCGTGCAATGATTTGTACATTTTGCATACGGAATTGTCTTGTCTGGAAGTTATTCAACCGAGAGAATGGACTTTTAGTCCCTCATGGCATCCCAAGCTGAGGTTTGTTAATTGAAGATCTCATCACGTCGATTGACATCACATGTCTTGAGTTTAGATTGAGCTTGAGAATCTTGGGGACAAGTGTACTGCCCAGAGCCCATCTCGCCTGGTTTGTTCATACTTGAGAAGTCGGAGCTTGCAGCTGCCTCGACTAAACTGTTGCTGATCAAGGCAATTGTTTGAACACCTTAGAAGTAAAGCTCGAGCAAGAGCTTTCAGCTTTACGTGGACATGATGACTGATAAGCTGATAAAGCTCTTAGTTTGCCACGGAATCGTCCACTTTGAAGTCCAGTACGTGCCAAACCACGAACTGGGATATAATTGAACACCAGTGGTTTTTGTACCTCATACACACATAATGTACTTAAATGCGATGTCTTCTCTTGAGAAAGAAGGATGAACTTTATGAATAACAAATGAGAGCAAGCATTCTGACGAGACTCCTGCAAGACTCTCGGCGAGCCCAAATTGGAGTTTTACACTTTGTATCCAAAAGCGTTTCACAAAAATAGAGAGAGAGAGAGAGAGAGAGAGAGAGAGAGAGAGAGAAGAGCTCCAGGAAGAAGGAACGCAAGGAATCCAGTGAGAGAGAATCAATTGCACATGACGAAAATTTGTGTGGAAAAAGCTTCTCCTTATTTAAGTACTTGAACTAGAAACGAGTACATTCCACCAGGTACAAAAAAGTGGGATCTTCTTCCAAGATCTTCCAGTTCCAGCAAAAGTGTGTTTCCCTGGAGTTCACGCTCCACATAGTCAAAACTTATATACACATAAACAACGGATCGAAGCCTGTTGATCGCCGATGCCCACTCTCACAGCTCAGCTCATACACCCAGATTCCCGTCCGGGTCTAACATTTATATCAACGTTCAAACGAGCATGACTTGGCTTACACTTCCATATCCACATTGTGGACGACAAGGGACAGGCCCAGCGCCTTGCCTGCTTACTGAACAAGCACGTAGATGGCATAGATGATTCCGGGGATATAACCCAAAATGGTGAGCAACAGGCAGATCCAGAACTCCAGTCTGCAACCGTACTTGAGGAAAACTCCCAGAGGAGGCAGGATGATGGCCAGAATGATGTCAACGAATGTCATGGCACCCATGGTTCCTGCTGATGCTGGTGGTGAAGAGAAAGCGAGAAATCACAGATCCCCAGAAGTGAATGCGGCGAATCGCTGCATACGAGTGGTGCAGGCAGATTTCGCTTCTGTCACTTCTGCTCTGGATTCCTGCGTCTGTGCTTTGAGTTCCTTCTCGGAGCGGCTTTGCTTTTGTAGCTTCTGATTGAGGTACTGTATGTGCCCACGTCCACTTCAAATCTAGAGTGTGCAGAGAATAGAGCAACAGCTATAGTATGCCTCCAATCTCCTGTGCATCTCGTACTGTTGCCCAGGCTGTACACCGAGGAATGGTCATGAAACCCCTCGGAATCAGTAATATCCACTGAACCTTCTGTATGAGAAAATGACTGATTGATCGAATCCATGTTCAGTGAGATTCCCAGTTCATTTCACCCAATCTGCCATTCATTTCTTAGTTCGTCATCTTCCTTTCGAATTACAAATCCTGGTTTGGTGAACCAGTGTTATGTTGTGCACTGTCAGGACTGAGTTGCTGCTCTTGTGGATTACGGTTTTCTTCTCTGCCCATTGCTGTCGGTTTTACCACAATATGAAATCAGTCCACTCACTCACCATCAGAAACGGACGAGCACAAACTTGACCTCAGTCTGCCTCCGAACAAACACAGTCCTTTCCCAAAACGTTTTTAAGGCTTGAAAGGTTTTCGGCGAAGATTGCATGGCTAGCTCAATCATTCTGTGCTTGATTTTTCCAGATTTGCAGAAAGTCTGGGTACATTTCCTTATGGAAAATAGATCCCGACCTCTCAATCAATCTCAGATTGACGACTGAGGCCCCGGCTCCTGCCCTAGTCCAAGACGTACAGACAGATGGATCGATATCCACTTACGCATCTGTAGTAGGCGAGAGATGCAGAGCTTGCGCGAGAAAAGTTGTCTAGCCTACCGTGGCAGATGTAAAGGTTCAGCCTTCATTACAGAAAGATATAATTGCTGCTGCACCTTTCCTCATATGGAGGTTGGAGGTTGCCATGATCGATGTTGGTGCTTTACGATGTACTCGTTGATATTTGAGAATAGCGAGACAGTCTAGACTTTGTTGTGGAGCATGGGGAGTGAAAAATGATGGACCTAGGACAGTTAATGGAGGACACTCATAGGACTATCATATCTGGCAGACAACAAAACAGGAATACCGTGCTGTACTCAGGACAGTCAGTCAATGAACTGATCATCTGACCTACTGAAGTTTGAGTCGATCAAACTCTGTGGACAAGGATTCAGAATTGACTTTACGATTTTTTCCAGCTCACTGACTCGCAGGGTTGGAGAGATATGAATAAACAATGAGGTTGAAAAGATGTACGCCAACAGAGGACGAGATTCATGCCTTGCTGAGTAGTTCTCACGAGTCCTCACTCAACCACGTATAGCAACCCGAATTATGCCTGCCTTGATGCAGGAATATTGCGCTGCTCATATTACCAGGGCGCCATGGCCCCCGTGAGTTCAGACGAGCAGACGGCAGGAACTTCCAGGAGAATCAGATTAGTCAAGATCATCAAACTTTAACGCCAGTTCATCTCTCACATTCCTGTGCTGGCGAGTGAGTTGATGCTAAATTGGACTTTACAATTCAAAAGCTCAACTCACCATAAGAAGAGGGATCAAGTCTAAATGGGTGCCCAAGTTCTTCTCTGCAGACAGGAAAGATCTGAATCTCTGTCCTGGTGGCTGCACTTCTGACGGGAGAGTAAGAGAGAGATATGCCTGCTTCTTTTGGATACTGCAGCTTAATATTCATCCAGTTCATCGGATACGGGGTACCTGATGCTGGTGCACTTCTGATTTTTTGGGGATTGCCTGTCAAGTTCAAGGGTTCATGTGTCTTGCATTACAGATTGATGACAAGCAAGCTGAGAACGAAACGGGGTAGAATCGTCTCTGAAGCCCTAGGCAACGAAGGTAGAGTGAACCTAGCGTTGAGAACACAGCAGTGAGATTCGATGCATCTGTCCTGCTTCGTCTGCTAGTGATTGCGAGGCGGTGCAATGGTTTGATTCTAAATCGGTTCACCATTTTTCTCTTCTTCCCATGTTTGCTGTCAAAGCACATTTGGTTATAGGGTGAAGACTCTACTGCTACTTTTCGACGTTTTGGTGGATTGGTTGTCTAACTGAATTCCCATAACCCTGACAGAATTTTCAGAAGACGATCACCACCACTGTACGCACAGTTAAGTTGAACTGTTCTCCAGGATCACAGCTTCTGGCCGATGAGGTCACACAAACAAAAGACTTGAGGCTATCAAACTTGGCAGCACACTGAGCGGTGTCTCTCATCTTAAGACTTGTTCTCTTCTCTTCTCTTCTCTTCCCTTGGCTGGGCTTAATTCCACTCAGCTGATCAGGCGTGTCGGCTTGTCATTCACTTACATTCAGATGAGCGCAGCCGCATCTATCCGACAAACGGACAGAGAGACAAGTCCTGGCATACTCAGACAGTTCATGTATGGTCGCCACGGCTCTGCTCCACGCTGCCCGACAAAAGAAGCAATCTGCTTCACGGATGAGAGTGAGAAGCCTCCTTCCATGACTCAGCCAGAACATCTTCTGGCTCCCATGTGGGACAACTCTCCCTCTCTCTGTCTCTCGTCTGTGAAGCTCTGCTCCAGACAACTGAACATTTGGAACAATCAGTTGAGAAAGGTGTTTGGGAAACGACTCGCGGTCTTGCTTCTTGTAGCTGCTGCGGCTTGTGAGAGGGTTTCCACAAAGAACCGGTTTTACTCGGGATGCCAACTGCAAGAGGGCTATAATTTGCTCCAAACCGCAGACAGAGAGAGAGAGAGAGAGAGAGGGAGAATGAATGTGCACGAGGTTTGGGAGATTCACTGTTTCACTGTGCGAGAACACCAGAAAGAGGCGGCAGAATTCCTTGAAAAGCTTGCCCATCCTTGGCACCCAATGTACAACAACTTTCCAAAATAGATTCGCATCGTTGCAACAGATGCAACAACCCCGCCGACAACCCTGGAACAGAAACAAAGGTTTCGGTCCCGTCGTTTCCATTTGTGCTTTAGCCCTAAATTGTTGAAAGGTTCCACTCCGAGATACATTCAGAGCTCTCTCTCTCTCTCCCTCCCTCTGACTATCTTTGCTTCTCCAAAAAGTGTCAAGATGCTGGTACTGGACACTGAATTAAGCTTACATGGAATCCTTCAGACACATTCAGCGACGAGCGTGAAAGAAGAGGGGATTCCAATGACTTACGCACGCCATCTCCCTGGCCCAGTCTAGCTCTTTAAAGTACTTCACGGCTGAAAGACCTGTTTCGTTCTCCAGCAGACTCCATTAGATGACCAAAAATCAGATTAAAGCAGATCACAGTGAATTAAACATCTCTGTATCAGGTAATAAAAAAAGGAGAAAAATGCAATCACGTGATTACACTTTTCTTGCAACTGTTATCAAATAAAATGTAGTAAGTTTTAGAATGTAGGCAACGAGTTTCCGAGGAGTTTGGTTTAAGCGGCAGCCAGTGCACTAAGCTTTCATTAGCTACAGGGTTTCACGGTTGTGCGACTTGAAGGAAGTACGAAGCCATGGAAAAGACCAGATGCTCAGAGTCACTCCAGTCAGCAAACGAACATGAGACACAATCCGAACTTGACAAATCCTGGAGATATTTTTGTCAGTTAGACGAGTGGGTCGTCCACACACGTCCAGCACCGGCCCCTCCCGTCCGTTCAACAGATATTTCTTTATGATATTTAGCAGTGCAGGCGGAAATCGTTGCGCCTCACTAGTCAATCGCTCACCTCGCCTGTTTGTATCTGGTCTGGTCAATAGATCATGAACAACAAGCGAAGCATGATAAGTATCATGCCGTGGTCTAGGTTTCACAGTTACAAGGGTAATAATTATAATCTGCTCCTCCATGATTCTAATTCAATTCTTCTTCAGCCTCATTTTACTGTTCTTCACTCGCTCCATTGATTTTAGAAATCCATTGTTTTCCCCCATCAAACCATGTCCTAATTTTGAGCTCCAGAGCTCAGACGTGAAGGCTCTTGATAAGAATTACAGAGTTCACTTTTATCGACTTCCAAATCTTTAGATCCCTTCCTAGTTTCGAAAGGTCAGACTGAATCTGGTCGCAATATATGGATGCGCTGCTTACCACATTCTTTAATGAGTTCCTCCAAAGCTCACAATTGCACTCACAACTTTTACACTTCTTTTCATCACGATGGACCAAAAGGAGAGCTAAGGTTAAATATTGTGTCAGTTTCAGGTGGAAGGAGGACTTTCTTCTGGAAGGAACGGACTCACCACAAGAACTGCTTCCCTCTCTATCCTCTCCGCAATGCAAATTACGTTTTGGATGTCAGATTGACACTCAAAAAGTGAAACGTACCAATCATGCAAACAAACAAACGATACAGGTCTTTTATGATAGGTTATAAGAAACATAATATATGATTTGGCGCATAACATCCATCCTCTCAATCCATGTCTGCAGAAACTTGAAGCTTGGTCGACAAGATGATATCAGACATAGCTTGGTCCCTCTCTATCCGTCCGTTATCATGGCTTGAATATTCATGCTTATCACTTGGACCCTACTCTAGTCAGCAACTAGCTAAATCATTTTTAATCTCAGAATCTATCCACCCTCATTGACCAACCGGAAATCTCCAACAAATGATGGTACACATACACATAGATTCTACAAGAAAATTACGTGTCAGTTGCGATTGTAAACATTCCTTCACCGAACGCATACTTGTCATGTTTAGACATGTTTTCAGATTCTTCGTCTCGACATATATTGTAGAATATTGTGTGGGAAGGTAGATTATGCTCCTGCTTCTGTCCTTTTTAAAGCAGAGGAATGCTGTCAAGCAAAATGTTCAAGGCTCGCTTACGTACTGAATTATTGAAGGAATTCAGCGGTCAAACCCTTGCGAGATAGAGTAATGACAAGAGCATTACAGTTTCCCAAAATATTCAAGGAGAGCAGAAGAAAAAATGTTTGGGTCTATGCTTGCTAGGCACTCCTCTCGAAGAACCTTAATCAAGAAGGCTGCTGACTAACGTACTGGTAGGACCATTGGAATGTATTCTGGAGAGAGAGAGAGAAAGAGACACAAAAGATCATTCATGCATGGTATCCAAATCTCAAGATCCAATGTTTGGATGAATTGCGGGCAATCACACAGATTGCTGACGCCCTTCAAACAATCACACGAACAGATTCATATCAACATCGACATAAGTAAGAGTATGGGAAACGTCAGGAATTATGATGACATACTACTACTCATAACATATTCAGAGATGAGGTCGGGAATCTTCAAACACATGTTAGCTTAAAGAGAAGTGCTATGGAGTAGAAGGAATCAATAGAATGAGGACAATATGTGCGATGTATTTTATTCAAGACCAGCCGCCTCTGTTTTGGTCAGCCATATAATATAGTCTTGTTTGAAGGAATGGAGAAACAAAAGCAGAGTCACCGGATCGTAGCAGCTGGCATGTCGTTCCAAATTATCTACAGGTGTGGGACATGCACGAATATGATATGTGACTTTGAGAGAGTGCCACGAAGGTGGATGTGACTTCATTTGGATCTCATGGCTTCTTGATACTGGAAGTAGGAAATACGACTTGATGGGAAGACAAAATGAGTAACACATCCCAACTATCTAGGTCATAGGGTTTACATGAGGATTTAGCACTATTGCCAAAGCATTGACAAAGCTCACAAAGCTAGATCAAGAGTGGAATTGGGAGATGAACATGAGAGAGCTTTTGTTGAGCTCAAGGGAAGGTTGACATTTGCCTCTATTTTGAGGAGACCTATGAGAGGTCGTCCGTTTCAAGTACATACTGATTGGAGTATGTTGGGTTTGGGAGCAGTGCTTACCCAACATGATGATGAGGGGAAGGAGTTTGTAGTGGCTTATGCAAGTCGTTCCAACAATGCAGCGGAACCGAAGTATAGTTCTTATGAAGGAGAATGTTTGGTATAATGATATTTGTTTATATTTCGTTGAGTAGTGGCAGAGACCATATGTAGTTACTTAGAGACTTTTCCTGCTTACCAGGCTTATTGCATGTTTCGGATCAAATATATTGTTCTTCAAAAGTTATGCCCTATCTCAGAAAACTTAAGCTTTACTATTTTGTAGCACATGTAATTTAAAATCTTTTTTGTTTGAAACCTGATTCAAACCTGATCATATCGCTTTGAAGGGACCAGAGTCGTTCTGGAATTTACTTTTGTTTGGCTTTACCAAAGATGGTTGGACCTGGCATAGAAAAGGAGTGTGTGTCTTTCTTGGTGGAGATCAACTTTATACGGTATGTTTTTCCTAGTACATCCATCAGAGGTGCCCATGCCTATGTGATTGCTCTCATATGGATTACACAAGCTAATGCACTCTCTAAAGCAATGGATACATGTTGCATAAAAAAGTCTATACAATAAGCTAAAGAGAGTGATACCCTCGTCACCTAGTATGGTAGGCTCTCGCCAATTCTCTCACGAACATGTCCAAGTCAGTGTCCATAACTCCATATAATTCCAAAGCTAGAGGAACAAAAAGTTGACATCTCTGCATAATCCACATATTTGGAGACCTTGATTGTTGCAGCCCCACTCGCCGCCCATCTTCGAGAATGGATAATCATCCCCTCTAAAATACTATCATGAGTAGGATTTGTAACCACAATATATGTAATAGTAATCTGATCCCGAACCAAGTATAGATCTGCCCTAACCCTAGTCGACTGCAAGGCATACCAACGCTCCTTCCATATGAAATATCCACCATTTCGTGCCATAGCAAACACCACATCCCTAATAACATCATGGGTAGCTATACTCTGCCCTTCAAATGAGCACCGAGTCATATGGATCCATGTTGGATCTAAGGTAATAACACACTCACACATGAGTAATGAAGATGCATATGGATTTACCAAGCCAAAATGAAATCTCATAGTTGTAGATAGTTAGTTGATGCGACTAAGATGATCATAACGAATGATTGAGCCCAGATCCACGAACCTCTACCTTTGCGAGCATAAGAACGGAGAGTAGCCAATACTCTTAATACTAGAATGCTAGAAGCTTGAGGTTAGTTGATCTTAGGACATTAATGATTTGGTTGTTCCTCAAATCGTGAGAACCATCACCTGGTGTATTCAACAAAAGAGAAATGTACTGCATAAGCTTCCCAAATGATTTGCAAACATTTGGAAAACCGTATTAAAATCATTTTTCATTTAGCCTCAATAAGGATTGTATCCTTATCTACAGCTATACAGATATATTTCTCCACTAGTTATAATCCCTACAATGTTGTTGGGAATATTGTCCATGTCCGAAATAGAAGCCAAGCATGTCCAGCTAAGCTACTGGATGATTAGTCGCTTAAATTTCTTCAGAGTATTTTCTTGTTCCTCCCATTTCTGTTAAAGTTTTTCTTTTCCATGCTCCGTCACCGACTTTTTCTTGGTGCATTTCGAAGACTTTCTTCTTTTGGTTCGTTCTTCACACAAGAAATGTTAATAATATGCCAAGATAGAATTACACGACCTGACAAGCAAAGGAAGCAGGAAACTGAGAGGATGCAGAAAAGATTAAATCGTACGTGGAAATATACGGTGATCTTTCTATACCTCCTTCGTATTCGGTGATGTGTTTTAGACATACGTAGAGACAGAGTCATAGATATTTGTCGATCGAGGTTGATAAATATACTGGCGTAGAAAGGCACACATTAAAAGAAGGAAGGTACAAAAGTACAAGGAAATTGAATTCAAATTTACTCAGGTCTCGAGGACCTACGTAAGTAGACCGACGGACAAGGGAGCGAGGAGAGGAAAGACGCTTACGAGCGAGCTCTGAGGAGCATAAAAAGGACAGTGACGGATATCATGTACCTGTAGTTTAACTGCAGTTTACGCCCGTAAACTGCGTTGCGCATGCTTTTTCAGTCCTCCAATGGCACCAGCCCTCTGGAAGTACTGCCGAGCCCCTATTGGCTGAGGGACGTTACATCACACCGTCTGTTTTGTACTTCCTCTACTTTAGTTTTGCAGTCGACTTTGCTTGAGTGCGCCTTAGAGAAGATAAGTGCAACTCTGTGTGACGCTGTCCATTTCCTCTATTAATTTAATTATGTACAAAATCTCTATTTTGACTTACGAAAAATGTTATTCTCTTTCTTGAAGTCTTCTTAAATCTTTTCCTTCTTGAAATAAGGTCAAAAATATTTGACATGATAGATATTCCACCAATTTTGAATCCACGGCTCTGAAAAGCATTTTTTGGGGAAAAAAAAAAGCTCCTAAAAATGTAGTTAAGGTAAAAGATAGTCCAGAATCAAATGATTTGAAGACAAATTTCGCTTTCTGCTTATGGGAGTACAACTCTTTTTCACTAACGAATGATTACAAAGAAGTGGTATAAGTTCAGGCCCGTTGCACACCGTGTGGTGACGTTCTAACTCATCCACTTGGATCTGCCTAAGTTTTTGGATCAATTATAAATTGTACCACATCGGACATTCAGTCATGATAATATCACCAAGGGATGTGATCAATATTCCTTTCTATCAAAGGCATGGTAGTGCATATTCAGCATTCTGATATGAAATAAGAAGCTAGTACTATATATATATATATATATATATATATATAATCAATCTGTTTAGTTATGTTTTTTCCCGTAACTGCAGTCTAACCCCTATTGCAGTAGCGAAGAGATATCAACCATCGCTATGAATATTCGTTCTTGAAAACCCGTAAAAACTAAATACTCCTATGTTGCTTCCAGTACCTTGAACCACTAAAGAGTACATTATGTTCACAGTGGGTACATTTCGTCATGTCTTTTCTTTTTCCTGCGTATATGTTTTGATGCCACTTTCTCATTAATTTCTCTTTATGATTTGGAAGATATTTTTAATTTTCATAGAAGCTAATATAGGTATTTTAGTTTTTCTCTACTTATATAAAAATAATTTGATTTTATTAACTTATTTAAAAAATTGAGATATAAGCATGGGATATTGAAGACTGAACCCCCATGTTTACAAAAGTGTCATTTCTTGACGGACTTGAATTTGATGGCAGATCATCTTCGAGTATCCAGCGATCGTAAGAACAATACTCAATTACAATTTCATCTCATTTACATCAGATAAGGAAAAAAATTCGGGAAAAAAGTTAGTTTTACGTGTTGAGTTCAAGACCTTTTCAATTTCTTTGGTCAAAATATTTTTGTCCTGGTCCAAGTTAATGAGTACAATCCTTAAGATTTGACTCGATTTTGTTCATCATCATGCATTTCCTCCGTCATTTTGCACTAGTACTAATAAGCTTTCACGGAAGCACAAGTTACAACCATTCTCCCGGGAGAAAACTACTTTTTGTTGCGAAATATTAGATGGGACAAATGCTAAATTTTGACAAATGTATTAGATTTTTTCGGGGTCCTAGCATAGGTTGTTATGTCATAAAATTGTCATGTGATGATTGCCAACCTATGATGGCCTGCTCTTGAACGGTATGGCAGTCTAGCCCCAACCAGTCTCCAATCTTTCCGCAAGCACGAAAAGAAAATACGCAGGTTATTGTACCATAGGCGTTTTTCTCTCTCTTGTCATTGACGAATAAGATCACCTTCTTCATATATTCCTTGTCATTTCCTTTTTGTCCTCACGCACGTTCAAGTATCTTTGTCCTTGGCTTCCAGTCCTGATTAGCTCACAAGAAGGCGCGGTTCTGGCATTGGCCAGACAAGTATCTTCAGCTACACTGCCCTTCTTTTCACGACTTTTAGCCAAACATGAGGACGGGTTCTTCATCATAGTTTATAAAGGGAAACCGAGTAATATAGCAACACCCATCAAAGTCGTACACCACTAAAATTGCCCTTGTACTTAATGTTTATGACCCTCATTGGTAAATGCGGGCCACAAATGAAGACACGCAACACCATCCTAAGCAAAACTGTTGTAACCGTAAGGCTATATCTCTCCTACTGAATAGCGAATGTCACCGCTATCAATTGATTCCCTGCCGCCAACTATATTTCTCTCGATATTATCTTTCTCCAATCTAATGTGTGGACCAAGTCAAATGACGGGGAGACATAGAGAGAGAGGAGGGAGAGAGGCTCCCTCTTCTTCAGGGCTAGGGTTGACACCAAACGCAACACACTCTTCGTTTCCCGGAACTTGTATTTAGGGTTTTTGCAGATATCAGTTGAATCCATTAGTGGTCCTGTTTAATTTTTTTAACCTGTGGGCTCCCTCGCACGTTCAAGTGTTTACTTGCTCCCTTGCAATTATTGTATTTTTTGGTTCAGACTTTCATTGATCAGGTTGATGATCACATTGGAGGTTGTGCCAATTTGGCTCAAGATTGGCCTCCTCGAACACATTTTACAAGGAACAACGACATCAAGGCTGACCACACGCTCGCTGCCCTGTACCTGTACTTCCCTTCTCCATGTTCAAATTTAAACGATTGGATAACTCGGGCTTATGATCTGCCCACCCAATTACCCATCTGATAATGATCAGCTTTACTCCTTCGTGCAGTTGCAGAATTCATTCTTAATTTGACCAGTGAGTTCGATTGCGACTTCATCTGTGGCGTTAGATGGCCTCTATATTAGTCGAGACCGTGGCATGCTGGGCTTTGGGTTGCCTCTCATCTAGCTCAAGGCTTTCAACCGTCAGCAATGTGAAGCACATGATAATTTGGCCTCAACTTTCACAGCACAAGTCTCTATTTTGGGCCGACAGTTGACATGTAGAGACTAAACCTCTCGTTCCTCTTTGCAGGAGGATCATTCTCATGCCGAGGATTGCTAAAATGGCAGCGACCGAGCTAATTACAGAGCTTCGAGCTTGACAACCAGGATTGGCCACATTTCAGGACTCGAGCTGTCTCTCTTTGACGAAGGACTTGGGGCAGCCGTGTGCCAGTGCCTCTTATTCAGAGGCGCTGGCGATTGCGATTCAGGCAAATAGGAATCTTCCCATGGAGCTTTTCGCCAAGAGAAGAAGGCCTCAACCAATGATGTGGCAGCAACGACGTGCAACTACCATGGTCAGAAGTTAGTCATTCCCTTCAGTTGATAATCATTCGGCCTCGATTTTCTCCGTCATCGAATCGGGATGTAATCTGCGAGTACCTAAGCTTTATCCGCATTACCTTACCTTACCTTACCTTACCACGGATAAGAAAGAGAGATCCACCAGGGAATCCTCTTCCTCCATTATAACGAATCTCTGGAGCTTGTACCTGGCTGCCAACTTTGGTCAAAGGAGGAAACAACAATTGATCGAGATATTTCAGACGCAGTTCCAGACTTTAACTAACCCTCAGGTCCAGCTGATCTCCATACAAGTGGCCGAAACAATATCCTTCTCCTGTGTCACCATGGAGGAGTGTGTGTGCATTACTCTGCCATATCTTTGATCTGATCTCGCTGATGTAGATGATGAGGTGTGCATTACCTTCCCCTGTTGCTAATATGATTTTCCTAACCAAAGGCTAAAATGATTGTTTAGGCAGAATCGTGTTTGAGCACCCCAGTGGAAGTGAGGAAACCAAGAGCAGTGGTAGTGGAGATTGGAGGTGCCTGGTCAGAGGGAGTACAGTAATAGCGAAGTGAGTCGACCACCATCATCAGAAATCATCGTAAAGATGGGACGGGCATCTTGCATCTGGATGCACGAGAAATTAACTTACAGTGTAATGCTGTTTCTGGAGAAGGGGAAGCGAGGAGGGGTTTGCTCGACCACAAAATTATTTGGTTTGCACTTAAGCAGATTCTACTGTCCTGTTCTTGTGTTTGTGGTTATGCTGTTGGGGCCCATGAACACTCCAATCAGACAGATTGTCTCGTGTGCTAGCTATCCGCCAGCCGAGGTCCTTCCGTCTCCCGCCATTCTCCGACTTTGCCCCCCTCCCCAAACAAACCTCATTCTAATGTGGGAAATTTAGATTGTATGGATCTTTTGACGCCCGTTTTCTGGTGATCCAGTGGATGAGATCCGCCATCCATCTCCCCGTGGAGGAATGTATATCTTTTGCTGCTATCCTGCGCTCGAGGATTTCATGGCGTGAACAGAAAAGCAAGATCCAACGTGGGCGACGAAGAGTGGATCCAGCTCTACGCTAAAAGAGAAGATGTTAACAATAGCCGGGCCAGGGAGTAGGACACAAAGTGGAGATAACATTAGTGGGCAGGCGGTAGGACATTGATCAAGCTTGCGTGGAAAGACATACCAATTAAAAGCACAGCCAACCCACTGCCCCTGTTAGAATATCTCCATGTTTGGAATCAAGTGTCAAAAAGTCAGTCCCTGCTTATTCTCAAACCGCACTTGCCTCCCTCCCTAGCGCAAGTGGCAAACAGCAGCAGAGCTCCTTTCTGGCATACCTTCTTCGTAGAAGAGCTTCAGATGAAGCGGCAACTCAGGTGAATAGCAAATCACAGGAGGGAGGGAAAAGAACAGGATTCGGAGCCTACCAGTCCATGAGGGTAGGACGTCGACGGATGGATCGACATCAAGGGGGCTGACTGTCCATCATCCAGAGATGATATAGCTCCGACAGGAGCTTTGTTGACCCCGCTCTCCATAACGTTGAAGCGGTATATACACTGTGGGCTTTTCCCAGATGATGTTTGCTTGTGTCAAAGGGGAATTTGAGGCCTTGGATTCCAGCAAAGAAGTGAAGGCGAGGCGAGGCGAGGGAGGGGTATGCCCGGTGAGGCTATGGTGACATGTACCACGGCAACATACATGCCTAGTGGAAACCCAGAGGAAAGGCAGAGAAAGCATGGCGGTAATGCGTGACATTATGCTTACGAAGCTCTCGGGAGAATTCGATGCCAATGCTAGATCACGGGGCATTGAATGCATTGATTCTCCGCGACTCCTTACTATAACTTACCAGATAAGCCTTTATCGTTAGCGATTGAATATTCCACTTCCGGGCACATAAGCCAAAGTTACGAAAGTGGCCGAATTGACTCGGTAGCCGAACATGGGCGAGCTTTAAACTAGGTCAGATAAAAAGGGGGCCCCTAATGTGACGTCCAGATAAAAAGGCCCGCTCAAATACTCTCCCACGCTCTCGGACGGAAAGAAAAAAGCACAGCATCGGAAGGTGGAAGTGAAAGGAGTCCATGATCATTTCCCACACCCGCCAAACAGAAAAGAGGGTGCCCCAGGCCTTTTAACCAATGAATGAGGTCAGACAAGCCTGGCTTCGCATTATCACGTTCGCGAAGGATCAATGCTGACCCGGGAGCCTCACCGACTCATGTCAACACAAGCTCGCTTCGTCTCCTAAAAAACTACTGATGCACAGCCTTCAGAACCAAGTGAGTGCTCTGGTACATGCCCTCGGAGGTAACTGCTCTCTCCCTCCACAGTGGAGCGAGAGATGGCAACCCAAGGGCAGGAGAGTGCACGACGGGAGGGACCTATTTGCCCCATTGGGTCGTTGCCGGAGAGGGAATATGGTGATTGTACAAAGCATGCACATTGTTGACATTGCTCATGTGCCAGGGAAGAGAGGCGGTGGGAGGATCTGTGCGGGCACCTCACCCACCAGACTGGGGAGGGGGCGAGCGAGGGAGGGCAAAAGCAAAGGCCCGACGGGGACCCCACTGCCTGCCCCGTCTTCGCTGGGTCAGGTGGGGGATCACTCCACACACAACTCACTTGTCACTGCCGTCCGGCCAGCGAGCCCGCCAGCGAGCTAGCGAGACCTCGGGCGGGGGGGCGGGCTGGCAAGCGATCGAGTAAGCCAGGCAAAGCAGAGCAAGGTAAGGTGAGGCAAGGCAAAGCAAAGCAAAGCAAGAAGGTGAGAACTGTTGCTTTTTCCCCCCGGCAGGTGGGACAAGGTTCCTCGGGGGGAGAAAGTGGCGGCGGTACTACCATACGATGCCGTTAATGGCCATGGTGAGAGATGTAGGAAGAAGGGCCGAGGGGCCCCTCTGTTACTCACGAGGTGACACAACACTGACTCCTTTCTCTTCGCAGTGGTGGAGCTGGTCATGAGGGAAAGAAAATGTCGAAACTGACGGACTGACTGACTGGTGACTGCACTGGGCACCCTGACAAACCGACCGGCAGCACAGGGCAAACATACAACCTTCGGGGATGATCATAGCACTGCACCGAGGCAGGAGAATTCACACAAAGGACATGGCGAGCAGGTGTAACAGATGCTTTCAACTCCTCCACAGAGGCACGTTAATTTTATATATCGACAATGCTACTACTACTTTTCAGTTGACAATTAACTCTATCTTCTGATCTGACTTTAACCAACAAAAAAAATTGTGCCTAGCAGCCCAGCACCACGGAGCTCAGCTGGGCTGAGATTATCACAGCAAGCCCGTGCCGGATCCCAGACCGATCGAAGGGGACAGACGCGTGAGAGGGTCTGCGTTCGACCGTCGTGAGGTCCAGAACAAGCCATTGGACCGTGATCAACCATCCGCTACCCCCATAATGCATTCATTTTCAATGTCCTACCGGTGCACGAGATTGTTGGGCACAGCGTCATTCCTCGCAAACCACATCAACCAGAGGGAATTCAGGTCGCACACTGGGCACCTTCACCGTAAAAGGGAGAAGGGCGCCAGACCCACCACAACCACAGCCATGCCAAAGAAAGACGGGAGGTTTTGCACCCTCGAGGCAATGTCGTCAAGAGGTTTTCACTACCATTTCTACGGTATATACATCGCCAACTTGCACAAGGTACCTTTCCAAGGTGCACAACCAACATGGGAACATCTTCCATTGCTCTCTGGAACCTCGAACTATAAAGTGTATCAGCTGTCTCAGACATACTCCTGCCCAAATTATGCCCGGCGGCCGACAAAACACCAACAGATAGACGGAGAGCTCGAGCCTTCGTCACTCAATCACACTTTCTCTTACGGTAGATTCCTTGGTGCTCTCCGACCCATCCATCATCCAGCATCGTGGGGAGGAGCAAGAGAAACAAAAGAGCTGGAGAGAGCAAGAGAAGAGACCCGATCGATGCCTTTATTCCACCCATGTTGCTGCAAACGGCCCCCCTGGTGCACGTCGACTAATATATCCTCGCTAGCTCACTCCCTCCCTCCTCGCGTCGGTCAAGCGCCTGCCTGCTGACTCTTGGGGGCAGATTGCCAATCCCCAGACTCTGCCCTTTTCGCAAAATCCGCACCTGTCACCGTCGGGTTCGGTGACCCCTCCGCCGAATTGAGGCATAGGGGCGACAATTCGCCTGACTCAGGTGCCTCCCTCGAGTGCTCCAGCAGAGAGCCGGACAGGTCCGTGAAAAACTGTTTCCTGCTGCCTCGCAAATCCTCCACACCGTCCAGCAAAATGTGATTCGGGCCCTGCTCTACCTTCAGCGGCGACACCACCCCGTCGCCCAAGATGGCGCTGCCGTTCAAGTCCCCGAGCACCAGCGTGTCCAGAGTCTTGCCCTTCACCGGCACCAATTTCCCGTCCACCACCGTGGCCTCGCTGCCGGGCGAGCTCCGCTTGTCGACGGGCGCGGCGGCGGGCTCGAGCGCGGCCTGGTTCTCGCCCTGCTCCTCCTCGTCCTCGCTGGTTTGGCCTTCCGCCTCGGGATCCAGCAGATTGTCGATGAACACCACGATGATGGTGATGTCATCGGTCCGCGTTTCGTTTTGCAGCCAGAGGCGGTACGACTCCGCGACGATGGCCGCGCAGGCGTCCTGCGGATCCTTGTGCTTGGCCACCATGTCCACCACGGCCTGGCTCGACAGGAATTCGAAGACGCCGTCGCTGGCTATGACGAAGAACGGGTGCTGGCTGGTGAGCTCCATGATCAGCACCTCCGGCACGGCGATCACTCCTATCTGCTCCGCAACCGTGTCCCCTATGCTTCTGGTGAAGGCGGTGCCCGGGTACATGCCGTTGGCCACCCAGAGGCGCGGAGGGTCGCCATCGTCGTCCTCCTCGCCGCCCCAGCATTGCACGTCGGGATTCTTCAATCCCTCGAGCTGGTCCAGCGTGAGGACCCTGGCTCCGCAGAGCCGGACCCTGGCGCACTCGTCGGTGCGGAACGGGGTCTGGTCGTTGGAGAGATCCACGGCGAAGAGCTTCTTGCCTCGCCTCTCGGCCACCACGGCCCTGGAATCGCCCACATTGGCCACGTAGAGCGTTCTGCCTCTGACCAGGACGGTAATTCCTGTGGTGCCGCTCATGGAATCGTCAATGTGGTGCCGGTGGAGCTGCAGATTGGTGCCTATGAAGGACTGGTGGTAGGCCTTGAGCGCATTGGTCTTGAAATGCCTGTTCCTGAGCAGGTTGTCGCACAGCTGCTTCCTGGCGAACTGCGAGCAGTGCGTCCCGAATTCTCCATGCCCGTCGAAAACGCCGAAGAAGTGATCGTTGGAGTCGTGCCCGAACGGGGTGTGGACGCAGTAGCTGTCTTGGTTGGCCTTGTCCAGAGCTTCGGGGTAGTAGCCCCTCTGCGTCAGGAATGAATACCGCAACTCATAGTTCCAATCCGGCACATTCACAATCTTAGATCCGCTTGTGGGGAGGAAAGTGTTAGAGACTTTGGAGAACCGCGGCAGGTCCGAGATGTCTAGATCAGATGAGTAGGGGGACTGCGGAGCATTGAGTAATCCTGATAACGGCCTCGAAACCGGACTAGGTCGGAAGGTGTCATCGACGTCGATGGCTTCGAGCTTGGGAGTGCCTTTGTCTGTTAAGCTCCGGGCCGGACCTAGAGGAGGCAACTTCGGAGACGCAGTTTTTCTAAACTCCTTATTTATAATCACTGGCGAAACCGGAATTTTCTGCTGCTGCTGGTGACTCTGATAGCCTCTGGGATACTCATCAATACCTGAAGGCGAATATGCATCTTGACTTTTTCCATGTGCACACCCCATAGAGAAGCTGTGCTGAACAAATGGATGCTACACGATTTATGTGAACGACCAGCCGTCTGGGCCGGTGCGAAATTTTCTCCCTCGAAAGAGTCGTCGTCTCTCTCCGCGGACTCGCTGTCCCCCTGTTTCCTCGACTTCCCGTAACTGGCCTCCGTCATGCCCTGACAGTGGAATTGCTCAAATGTAGGTCTCGGAAACAATCCCCCCAATTTCCTGCCCAACACATCCTTCTCATTCCTCGTCCGGAGAATGCTGACACCGCGAGGCTGCCACCGGAATTTCTAGGGTTCATCTCACCATCTGCTCGCTCCGTTAAACACCCCACACCTGCGTGTGCTCAGATACTCTGAATCGCGCCTAGGGCAGCATCCACAATCCGATGCAACTTCGAATAACCAGCGGAAGTATCATCGAACCGCTAGCTGCGGACAGAAATGGCATGACGTAAAGGCCAGAGCTACAGCACAAACATACGTAAGGGAATGCTCAGAGATACTTGGCATACACGCACAGGCTAGTCAGTGTCAGTAAATGCAGCACCTATTTTCCGACTCCCCAACCACCACTTGCAAGCTCCCGTCTCCGTCATGCCCTGCTCGAGTATTCGCCTCCGACGACAACGACCGAGCACATAGGGACTCCAGAGCTCGTCCTCCCTTTCTTTCACTCTCGCTCTCAATCTCACTCTCCCGCCTCGCTACGTCTCGCTAACTAACTCCCAAAATCACTCACACTTCACTCGAAAACTGCATGTTGCTAATGCTACAACCGCAATCAGCACCAGCTCCGCCTCCTCCACCTCCTCCTCGTCCTCCGCCACCTTCTTAAACGAATGCTAACAAGCCCTGGGCATGACCACTCGAAAGCTCGGCACGACTCGACACCACAAGTCCTTCCAGTCCGCTTCCCGTGCCTTCTTGATCTCTTTCTGCTTCCATGCTCAAATCGCTCGGGAAATCCACTCAGTCCCTCGGGGTCGTCGTACGAGCTCAATCTCGGACTCGACAACGTCAAACCTCGACGAACGAACTCACGAAAACTGCAACTCCAAGTCCCCACTCGAGCCAAGCCACGCCAGCGGGAGGGAGTGCGTGCGTGCGTGCGTGCGAGCCTTCGCTGCTTGCTTGCCTGCAGAGTGAGCGTAAGAGTGGGTAAGAATGTGAGCGAGCGAGCAGAGGTGAGGAGGGAAAAACCCTTTAGGTTGGGCGAGCAAGCTTGAAATAGGCCGAGCGCAGCCCAGGCCTGGCACCCCGCTTCTCCATGCGCTTCTCCAGCTGCCTCCGCTCTCGTCTCTCCTATTCTCTAGCGCAGCTGCTGCTGCTGCTGCTGCCTCGACTGCTGGAGGTCTACTTCTCGCTGCTGCAAGCGACGGGGAGCGATGCCGCGAGATAACGAAAGGAAGCATCACAGCAAAAGCTGGAAAGCGGGATAAACGGCGACCGGCAAGCGTGGGCCAGTACCGTATGGCGATGGCTATTGAGCCCCTTCCATATGCTGGTGTCGGACTCGGATGGCCCGGCGGGCCCCACCGCCTCCTCCGCCTCCAGCTCGGCAGTGGCGCCACAACGCCCGCCGGATGGGATCACGGATGGACGGAAGGGGAAGGACGACAGAACGGGAGCGAAACGGAGAGGGCTTCGACGGGCCGATAGGCGTAGTATGTTTGTATGTGCTGCATGTATACGCGCATGCATGGATGGATGGGAAGGGAGGGGAGGGGAGGGGAGGGGAGGGAAGGGGGTGTAGTGTATGTGGATTGGGATAGCTTGCGATAGCCATCATCTGATCTAGGAATGATAGAGAGACACATACACACACAGACATCGCGGGGGGGCGTGGGGTGGGGGAGGGGCCCGTGGGTCCGGAGGGCCACGACTGTGAGGAGTCCAGCGTTGCGACTACACTGGTGTTGATCATGCTGCTCGGGTTGTTTGCTGGCCCGGTGGCAGCACCAGCGACATACATAAGCCAGGTTGCATCATGAACCTATTGTGTGTAGTTCACGAGATGTAGCCAGCAGCCACTGTCATGTCTCTCAACTTCCACTCATTCGTCTCTTCACGCCTCGGTTGACCCGATTAATGACTCAACTTCCTTCGGGTTTCGGTCAGGGGTCCGACTTACAGCAGCTCAGCTTCTCGAGTGTTCCCACCGGACGTTAGGACAGAGCACTGCGGCCCTGCAGACCGGAGTCACCAGTCCTGGGCGTCTGTGGGGGAAACCCACATGCCCATCCTCTTGGACGGAATCTGCAGCTTTCCCTAGGGCTAGAAAGAAGTCTCAGCCCCCACTGGCACTGTCGCGAAATTAAAACTCCTCCGTGATTACTTCCTTGGGGCGATGTACTTCGGGACATGGAATGTAAGCTGGGTGATTATTCTGCTCCCGCAAAGCGTATGAGTCTTCTGTATTGAGACCGCTCGTGCATGTGCTCCCTTGATACAAAATCATTTTCCATAGTTGGATTCCACGAGGAAAGCTAATCAATATTCCTGTGAAGAAACAAAAAGAGCCCCAAGTCAGGCCATTCCCCGGATCTCTACGGGATTGACCTCCGCTTCTGATTTCTCAAAATACGTAAACTGCCGCTCACATAGAGGTTTGTTTGTGACTAGCCTCCAGTTAGTGTTATTATCTTGTGACAGTTTTTCTCCTTGTGGAAAGATTTCCCGCCGTTGACAGACGAGGGACCATTGTCTATTGACTCCAAAACACAGTAATTTAAATTTTAGTCCATCCAAATAATCTGTAATTAAGTAACCGTACGGCATTACCGTAGAAAAAACCCTGTGACGCAAGGAATTCTAGGCCTCAATTCCTGTTCACTTGGTCTTTTTAATGCATTGTACGAACACAAGCATCAGCAAAACTTAGTGAAGGAAGGCTTGTGCTTACTGACAATGTGCTGGCACCAACATCACGCCTGTGTAAGATGTCACCGAGTTCCGTAGAGTAATTTGAACTAGATCTTGGTCAACGATGAGAACAATTGCGCTCACGATGCTTCGAATTCCAGATTTCAATACCATGCCAGGTATCACTAAGGGTCACAGCTTCCAGCTAAGCCTGACAATCGCATGTAGCAACCAAAATGCCGTAATCAAATCACAGAAGGTTCGCAAAAGTCCAGCTCTCGAACTAGCCAGCACCATGGACAAAGTAAAAGAAACCTGTAGATCAAGGTGGAGCCAAATCCTCGAAGTTGTTACCAAACCCCCTGAGGCAAAAACCGTAACAATTTGAATCGAAAACCACCAAACTGAGCAGAAAACCATCACCTATTGTCCGTGAGACAGGTTTCTTAGAATTTCTGTAGGACAAGCGTAGTGCGTTCGAAGTCCTAACCTGTCACAGGAAAAGACGTTCTATGGTAACCCGTTTCTATCGGACATGGGATGCAGTTGTCAATCAAGTTGCGAAAAAAGTTGTTTGAACAGTATAAATGAAAGGCGCACGTCTCGATACTACTCTTACTTGCTTCAAGGATATTGCTCACAGTTTGGAAGGCAGAAGAGTCCATAAATAGTCGCTCGAAGCAATAAACAGACTTGCACCGTGCCTCCACGCCGTTCTCGATACAATTCGTCGCAACGCATTATTTTATAAGAACGTGTAGTATTGCTTCTCAACTGACGGTCTCACGATATACCCTTGATTTCATATGCTCAATCTCTTGTTTCTAGTCGTTAGGAACACATCACGAGTCGGTTCTAGAGCTTGCAGTAGGATGTCAAGTCAGCACTCCAGATATGGGTTACAGGACCCTAATCCATTCCGACAGGACTTACAATGACCACTGCCCACAAATAGAAGTCTATAAGCAGAACCCAAACATAATGACACGGTGTAGGGGCAACGTAAATTTCAACTATTTTCCTTTTTACATGAACATAACGGATATCCTCCAGCCTCCTAACCCCAAAACCTTGTAAAATCTCTATTGATTGTGTCAAACCTGACACAGTTTCCCAAAAGGGCATCTCTAGTTGAAGGAGCTGACGAGAAGTTTCCTTGACTACATCAAATAGGACCGACTGACATTTCTTGTGCACAAAACTTCCGAGGCATGACGTGGATGATCTGCCAGATACAATTACAAAATCGAAAGCAAAATTTGCTACATCCAACCCCAAGGTGATTCCATGTAGAGGTACATATGAAGCCTGGCATTGAAGTATACCACTAGAACTTCAAATTAGTCCTTGTCTTTGCAAGTCGGCAAAGGTCTTCTTATTGTACACATTTCCATCCTGGTCCTCGTACTCCTCTTCTAAATCAGGCCTCCACTTGTTGACTCCTTGCCTTTCTTGAATCTTCTCCCACAGTGCCCTCGCGTCCTGTACACAAAAGGTGATCGAAATGATGATGATAATAAAAGGAAAAGCCTTTTCCGCCACGATACTAACACCACTGCAACTATCCTTGAGCATATCATGTAAACTATCATGTTTCCACTTCATATCCATGGTCTTTGTTAATGACCAACAGTCACCAGTATCAGCATATACTTTTGCATACCTTAATGGAGGTTATCTCATGAAAATTCTTCGTGTTGGGGATTCCCAAGCAACGCATGCCGTGCTGATGACGCCACTCCTTGAAATGTCTTTCAAATGCTCTTCGCCCCCAGTAACTATTGTTTCCACAAATCTCGCATTTGAATTCCTGATATATTAAAGCAGAACGTGGAAAAGCACCCAGTGAACAAAATATTACAACCTACATCTTCATTTACCTCAGATAAAGAAATTCGAGGCAGGATACGACGCCGTCAACGCTTACTCAATATGTACCACGACATCCCATATAAGAAGTTTTCCAGGACATACCTGGCCAAGTCCATGAAGCTTGTATAGCCAGTATGGAATAGGTTTTCCATCCCATCCCATGGGCAGCTTCAAGGGATTGTAGATCTGTTGGTCATCATCATCACTCTCACTCTCGGCCTGCACTTCTTCCTGTAATCATCGCAGAGATTGCGTTTGTAGAAAGTCAAAACTTTTGTGCCAGAAGACTCTAGTAAGAGTACAAGATTGTAATTGCGTTGGTCTTGTTGCAAAGAACAAATGTTCTGATCACATGTTTGTTTTTCTGAAAAACACAGAACCCTCTAAAGTGCAGCCATCTTTCAACTCGACTTGGAATATTTGGTGATTAAAACTTCACAAAACACATTTTCTCGGAGAAAGCACCATATTTCATCAACTTCCTCTATGCAGGAAGCAAGAAGAATAATAATGACCGCAAACCGAGAACAAACGGCCGTACACTCATCATAGACAACATCACCGAAACAAGTACAGCAACGTTACCTCCTCTCGCTCGGCTTCCATCTCTTCGTACGTCAGCGCCTGCTTTCTTCCTACATGTGCCTTCGTTTCTTCAATTGCCTTTAACCGGAGAAAGTGAGGATAGAATAAATTAGTTGATCTCGACAATGCCATACGGCGCCATGACCATAGAAAGGATAGATTGAACATTTCACATGCTCAAAAACGCTTTACTGGGCTAAAGTAGTTTGACCATCAAAATTGTTTCTTCTTAATTAGGCTAATTATTTCAACTCATCTTCCACTCCCAACTTACCTGGTAATGAATCTGGCACAAGCCTTTGGCAGGAGTTGTGTCGCAACACGACTCTGTCAGGCTTATCACTAACTCGTTTAAGTTGTTTGACTAACCTCATTCAGAAGCTTACAAAGCCGCTGCATCTGAGACTCTGCCAGAGCAACTTCCCTTGATACTTGCATCTGCTGAGCGATCTCCTGTTCGGTCTTCTTCTGTGCAGGTTGATATCCTTTTGAAAAATGCTTTCGATCCAGTTCGTCAAGCGGGGTAGACTGAAACAAAACGACGATCTCAGATAGCTCACGATGTCCTCAAAAAGATACATCCATGAATCCAGTTCTCTCCTGATCGGTATGCAAAGTACGAGTTCAAGTACGGTAAGCTTCTTCTGGTTTATTACCAAAAACCTTCAGCAACAAGAATATGCTGACCATTAAACAGAAACAAGTTCTTTCTGATTTCTCACTTTGCTCTGCCTATGCTCAGAAGACAGAGTCCAATCTCTAAACAAGTCACCCAACTGTAAAACGACCATAAGTTAGACGGATAAGAAGGCGTCTACAAAGGACGGCGTCTGTTCGAACCTTGGTCAAAAAAAGACGTTCTGCACGCTGTCGTGCAGTCCCCCCGCTTTTCAATCCGAGAGAGGCCAGTGCCTGTGAAAAAGGAAACATCAGAGTTGGCATATACATCAACTAAAGGCTGCCTGGTTTACTAAAACGGGTCTCTATTGATCAACTACCGCGCACCAGTGGCATATTACATCATATCGCTATGACTCCCAAATACTCTTACTTATTGTCCGCATTTTGCATGACACTCCTCTCTAAGTGAGCGCTCGCTCAAACTCGGGTATAACAATCTGTTGTCAGATCGATATCATCAACTAACTAGGTGAAATAGTGCAAATTAGGTTATTAAGATTACCGGGAGCACCCAAAAGAAACTTGCATAAAAACGTAGCGAAGAGCTGACAGGTTGGGTCTTCTTTTCAGCGAAGCCGGAAAACACTACTGATTGTTTAGGTGGAACATAAATGACAAACACATCCAAAATTCATGTATGGAGGAAAAGTTGCTGGCTCACATCCTTCAGTCGTTCCGGACCTAACTCCATCAGCTCCTCAATGGAATCATAGTCCTCAATGTCAATCATAGGTTCTTGAGTGACTGAAGCCTGTCCATTTCCCAGACCCTTGTCTTCCCATCCCTCCACAGTACCGGCCTCCCAGCTCGGTTCAAACTCAGCCTCGACCTGTACAGTAGCCTCGTATTACACATCAACTCCCAGCAGGCTACGACAACCTAAGCTTTATATAAAAAAAGAGGAGGTTGATCCGCGAGGAGAAATAGATGTTCTTCATATTATAAAGTAACTGCAGAAGAGATGGACGACAAGGCTACAAAGGGAGACCGCTTACTTTCTAAGATCTTAACGATATACAGAATGTTAACAAGCACGACGATGAATGTGAAGGAAGAGGACTAAAGGGTATCGTGATAGATAATAAAACGGGACGATGACACGTTGTGTATCTCACATTACATGTACAATAAAAAACATGATATCGGCGTAAAATCAACTGAAGGTGACAAGATGAGTGAAAACGCGCTTAAGCCTAACCTTAGCAAAGACTTTATCCAAGTCTTGAAGGGGCTGTGTCCGTTGGAAAAATGACCTCAAGTACTCAGTCAAGTGTGAAATGTACTCTCGATACGGTCTGCCAACCACCCACGCCCATCAGAACTCCAAGATCAGATTAATTTATTCTCTGAAAAAATCTATTCTCCAACAGGTCATGACGATCGAAATCACAATCTTTGGACAGACTGATGACATGGATGTTCACAACACCAATGGACTTACTTCGAGAGCTTGTGATTTCGAGTGATCTTGTGTGTTTGCGAAAATTCTTCCAGGTAGGCTGAGTATTCGATAGGATGACCGAATTTGGAGTTTAGATAACTATTGTACAGCTCATGCAGGTCCAGATATCGCCCATGTGCTTCCTGGAAGAACCATACAAAATGTATATAAAAGCATATTCATCAAGAAAAATGAGAAGAGCTGATGGCTCATGGTTCTACACAAGCAATCATCATGCCGGGCTAGAGAAAGCAAGGCAAGATGATGAAAAAAAAAAGACCTCTCCGCTGAACTCGATCCATGGTTCCTCTTTCAAAAGGTCCTCCGCGTCTTCACCTTCGTCGACCACCCGCGCACTTGGGTGGCGCCTGTGATAATCACGAATCTGCAACGTGATCGTCAGAGCATGATGTAACACGATCATTGAAGAAGTAATAAAAAAACCAAAGGATATACACATCAGTTCAGATACTGGCAGTGTCAAAGCGACAGCATTAGGTTATCAATGTCCAAAGCTCGTTCATTTTCCCTGAAAACTGTGGATAGATCCATCACGCGATGGCAAACACTATCCAGCCACCGATATCAAACTAGCACCATTGTTTTACGCTTGAGGGTTAGACACAAAGAATTTCGGATCGTTCGTAAATGAAGTGGAGAACAAGTATTTACTTGTAACGGCCAACAGAGCATACGTTCACAATTTAAAGTTATACTGCATTAGCTCCCCAGAACCTTGATGTCACGGGCACATTCGTGGCACCTTGATCAGAAACGAGATATACTTCTGAAATCACACATTACCCTTTTCAGGTTTCTCTCATAAGTCAAAAAAACGACACGAGTAAAGCAAATGTAACTGCAAAGTGTAAACTTCACATGTATTAGCTATCCGCAAGCTTTAAAATTGAATTATCAGTTCTGGACCAGTACCTCTTTTAGCCGATCGTAAAAAGCGCTGAAGTAATTATTCTGCCCATTGGCACTCTGCCCTCCAAGAGCGGCAATTTCATCTCTGCGGGCATTGTCCTTGTCTTCGTATATTTCAACCTATTCGCAAAATGTGAGGAGAAATTCGACAAGTAAGAATGACAAACCTCTGCAAAAATTCAGCATACTGTATCGACTTTGCCAAATAGCAGAATTTTTTAGTGTAGGTCCTCTGTAGGATCAGTAGATGCTGTCAATCAGACAAAAAAACGACCTAACAAAAAATCTGGAAATTAATTCAAACCAAAAGGTTTCTCAAACAGCCTTCGATGTTTCCTAAAATTCCGCGACGATAAATAACAGCCTGCTAGAGTAAATTTCAAACTTCACTGACTTTAAACCCCGGTGTCGCATCTTCAAACAAGGGAGTTAGCACAAATTCACGCATTTGATTGTAAGCTTGTGAGGTTCAACACTCACAAGCTTCCCGCAGGTGCCAACGATAGACTCCACCATGTTATTCACACGGTGATCTTGATGCAATCTCTCCTTGTGAGCCTTCGCATCGCGCTGCAAATCCTTCACAATTAATCTTTCCAACCTTTCTACTTCCTCGTGCCATGCCCTCGTCTGCTCCAACAAATTTGCCGACATCTTGCTCCAATTTTCTACGCACCTACTGACACATAGCTTTCAACACAACTACAAAGATAGGGCCAAATTGTTCCTGCCCACGGGGAATGTAAGACCATCCGAGAGCAAAGCTCCACTTACTCCTTCAATGAGTGGTAGATTAGGGTTTCGGCATAGACATATTACGCGAAGGTACCAGTCCGAAAGATCACTTGATTAAAGTTCCGGAAAAGAAGATTCACTCTTCCGGTAGCCACGGACTATTTCAAATAACAAAACCTCTAAACCGTTGGAGCAAACAACAAGTTCCCTTCGCCTGTCGCACAAACGCGAACCTGACTAGCAGAACGTCGGCTCCTGTGATTTCTGAGAAATGCCAGTCATTACAGTAGCTGGTCTTGATGTAACCGGTGCTTACCATACGGTCGATGCTTCATCTCACAGGTTCTGCACGACCCATCAAGACAACTGCGCTCTGGAATCAGGATGCTCAGAACCATCCCGTCCCTAACTGTCCAATGTCATCATAATCCTGGTTTCAACCCTAGCATTCTTGGTCTCTAATTATAATTAATATATATATATATATTGAATATTTGAAGAGCGAAAAATGTATTTCAATAATTTGAGTCTTCTTTAATTAATCTCATCTTTAAACTGTTTTATGAGTTTTCAAAAGTTCAATCAAAGGTATAATAAATAATTACCTAATTAAAAATTTTGTGCATAAAAATGTATGTGTAGATTATTAAAAAAATGACAAATATTATTGAATAAATTAAATACACAGACTTGAACAACTCTGTCTTCACTTCTTCCTCCAAATAAACATTTAAATTTATTTTGTGATTTCATCTAGTTGTCATGTTTTTTTCACATGATTAAAAAATGCATGAAAGTATTATCATGTCTAATCACATTACTTCAAGTTTCACTAACATTATTATTTGTGTGGTATTAGGTTTCTCATCGGTTTTTAGATTAAAAAATTAATTTTAAAAATATTTTATTTTTAAAAAATAATACTATACAATAACTTTTGGAAAATCAAATATGCATCTATTGATTGTTAAATTTCAAACATAAAATTATCAATACAATAAATTTCAGAGATATCTAATATGTAATAAAATTCTTATTCATTATGTCATCATGTATATTTATTATATTCCCTATCCTAATCTTGTTCATTTATTGCATCAACACCGATTTTAAAAAATTAATTAAAGATATTTAAACACTAAATTGAATCATATTTTATAACATATATTTTATTTCATCACATGAAAATTTAAAAATATTTTTATTTTTATTGTTTTTTATTTATATTATTTAAAATGCATTAATTATCTTATATTTTAGATATTATATTAATAAAAAATATAACAACATCTTTTGAGTTTTTATTCATTTAATTATTTTTTAAATATAAAAATTCATGTTAATATTATTTTTTTAATGTTATCATCTAAGTTTTATCAAATCATAACTTCTCATGAGTAAAAGAATTAAAATCTTACTTTGAAAAAATGAAATCTTTGAAACAAAAATTTAACCTCTTATTTCTATTTTGTTACAAATGCAGATAATCAAATATTTACATGATAAAATAAAGTGATAATTGATATGTTTATAATATATACGTATTTCATTGACAATAAATCTAAAAAATATTTTGAATACCTCTTTCTATTAACACATATAACAACATATTTCTCATATATAGATGTTTCATTTTAAATATCTAAAAATTAATTTTCAAAAACTTTAAGCAACAAATTTTCTTTATCACATATGATTTTATTTTGAAAAATAATTTTTTATTTAAAAAAAATAACAGCATAAAAATTAAATACATAAAGAGTGAATATTTTAATTTTTAACTGATTTTTGCTACAACAAACAAAATAGAATAAATTTATCATTTCATCAACTAATTTTTTTTAAATACATAAAATACTTTTTTTTATTTTAATAATTATATTCATACAAATATCCTTTTATTTTATTTTTTCAGATGGTTCATAACTCACATGAATTTAAAATAATAGATTTCAACATATAAATTTAATATGGATGTATGTAAGATAAAAAATAAATATATATAAATAAATTTTTCAAAACTTACTTTTTTAAGTTGAATGTTTATTATCTAAATTTGAAATTATATATAAAAAATTACATGTATCAAAAATATTATATTTTTTTTTTTAATAATGAAATAAATTTAAAACTTAATTTTACATTTTTTTTATAAATATATAATAAACATAACTGAAAATTATTATTATTATTTTATTTAAATTAATTTTTTAAAAATAAAAATATCTACAAGTATTTAATATAATTATTTAATTATTTATAAATAACTTTAAAAAATTGACTTATATGGTCAAACATTGCATTGTAATGTTCAAACATATAATTTTGCAAAAATTTATGAATAATTATCAAAAACTTTAAAAAAATAGTTTAAGTTGTTCATATGTAAAAAATGACTTTTAAAATTTTTTTCCCTCAAGTATTTGATGAAAAAATAATTTCAATCATGATTTGAAATTTTAAGTTTCTCATTGAATGGAATATTTTTACTTAAATTAAGAATTATTTATGATTGATATCAAAAAATATATTTTTGATATTTGAAGTGTTTAAGAAACATCATATCAATTTATTAAAAAAAAAAGTATAAAAACAAATAGATCAATAAGTCATATTGAAATATTTTATAATTTTTTTAACAAATTTAATTACTTTTTGATGTATGGATTAATTGTTTAAAGTTTTGATCTATATGGTAATAAAATTATATAAATATTTTTAATAAAAAAATGGATTTTTTTCTTTATTTTATTCATTTGAATTATATTTTTGGAAATATGATTTTTAAACATCATTTAGAAATTTTTATGATATAATATATAATTTTTCAAATTATTTTTTTATGTATGGATTAATTGTTTAAAGTTTTTCTCTATATTCTAATAAAAAATTTAGAATATTTTTTACAAAATCTGAATTTTTTTCTTTATTTTTTTCATTTGAATTATATTTTTAGAAATACGATTTTTAAATATTATTACGCAATTTTGTATGGTATAACATATTATATTTCATGTATAATTTTAAAATTTAGTTACATTTTAATGAATTTAAAATCATGATGTGAACACAAATCATATATTTTACTTTAAGTTTTTTATTTCTTGTTAATATATTTCTATTTTTAAGCTTGATTTGCATTTCGATTCATATTTTAAAATTTTTTATATACAATTTACTAATAATTTTATTGTAATAAAATTATTTAATAAAGTTTTATTTAACATTTTATTTATGTATATTTTAATCTTTATATTCATGGTACTTTCTATCTTTTGTGATACGCTTACCGGCCATTCTAGCTCTAACTTGACTTCAGCCAAAATTGATAACTCAAAGGAGTAGGCTTCACCACTTTTGCATGGTTAGAAACCTATGTAGCAGCTTATTTCACCTGTGGCACATTGCACAATATTGTTAATAACTAGGGCATGGACTTAGAAGAGAAAGGTATTACTTCTAAGTTATATTACTAGAAAACTCAAAGGTATTTAATATCATATTTTTGATTTAATTTTTTTTCAAAATTAATAAAATCAAAATATTACATGTTGTTAAATATTTATCTTATTACAAAAAAACATTTTAAAATTTTAAATATTTTATATGTCATGAGATTGATGATGAAAATAGCAATTCTGATCAAGATTATTTTGAATAATACATGTTTAAATTTGTGATTAAATTATTGATATTTTTTACATATTTTAATTTTAAGAATTTCATTTTTTAAAAAGTAAAAAATTTATAATGACATGTGAAAAGTAATTTTTTATTAGAAAATAAAATTATTTTATGAATCGATTTTCACAAAAAATAATGACAAGATTTAAAAAATATTTTATTTCACTAGTTGAATAATTGCATAAAAATTGATTGAAAAAAACGTTCTACAAATTCAAGCTTTTAACACAGCTTTGTAATACATACAATTTATCATTATTTACTTATAAAATTCATTTTTGTTACATACGGGTCATTATTTGTTGAATTATTTTATTTATAAAACATAGTTATCTCATAAAATATGAAAATGAAGATCTCTATTGCTTGAATTTGATTTTTATATGAAGAATGCAACCTACATATGATTCTACATAACATATATAAAATGTAAACCTTGGTAATACATTTCATCTTTGAAAATTATTTTAGACTATTTTATTCATAAATTTTAATTAATATTAGAGTATATTTATATTATTACTATGTGCATTATTACTATTTGAAGTTTAATCTTGATTGGCGTTATATTTTGAAGAGACAATGCTTGTCAAAGGAATGTAATTCTTTGACAAACATTGTCAAAGAATTACCAAGATTCTTGTGCATACAGGTGATGGATATGGGATAAAATATAATCAAGATTTCATTTTTCTAATTGTCTTCATATCAAACTAATATATTTTTAAAAATCAAGATTAAAATTACATTTTTTCTATCATATTGATGACAATTATATGGATCAAGTGATGATATTGTGAGATTCAGTACTCTTACTTACAATTACATATGACCTCAAAATTTGAATTTTAGTTCAAATATAGATCTCTATGGATCACCACCGGTAGAATCAACACACAATTTGATATATATTGTATAGATCTTCTTAAAGTTATGTTTGAAAACTTCATTGTTCAAATTTTTGAAGAAATAACATTACCAAGAGTTGATAGAATCACCCATTTATTTTGTGTTGCCAATAGTGAGAAATTGGAGTGTGTCATCCTAATCTTTTACATGTAGAGAGAAAAAGAGAGAGATAGAATTTGAAGAATACAAATCATGGAGTATATTTGGAGATATATGATTCATGAGTCGAGAGATTTGAGAGCATCATTTGAGTAAAATTGATTTCAAGTGCAAAAACTTACTCAAGAATTTACTTGAATCAAAATTAGGGGAATGAAGGGTGAGAGAAAAAGAATCAGCTCCAATGACATAGTGAAAAAATAGGGAAAACTCAAGGTCTTGAAGCCCAAATGGCACAAAGAGCAAGAAAATTTGATATTCAAACATACATGATCGTGAATATGACAAAAATATGTAAGGAAAACTTTATCAAGTAAATCATGCAATTAAAATTTTGGAAAGTTGGATTGAGAAAATGATTATCATCTTGGATTGTTGAATATCATCAATCACATTATAAGTTTTTTTTTCATATCATATGTAGTATACAACTTTATTTGATTTCAAGGGTTGATGATGGAGTTGAATTTACAAGTTACTTGAAGTTGAATCAAATGATGTATTTTGTCAAAATTTGCACATAGATGATCTCATACTCACTCAACATATGAGATTATGGTAATAGAGCAAAAGGAAAGTATGGAGTATTACATTGAGGAATGTTGTGACATTAGAATATAAATTAAAGATATGGCTGGAGCTCAATCCCAAGATCTTTTTAAAAGAGTATTGAAGAAGAAGGTTAAGCAAAAAGTGATTCATGACAAGCCAAACAATTTAAATGAGGTTGTTGCTCGCAAAGAACAACAAGCTTATGTTTATCACGGCAGTGGAGCTATAACAATTATCATAAATTAGAACTTTGTACCAATGCATATGGAGTTGAACAATGTAAAAAAGAAATAAGATTTTGGTCCAACATGAGGTAGTGATCAAGGAGAAGATTGTCAAAATCAAAATATGTAAATTTTGAGATCTATTTAAGAAACATATTCAAGAGTATGATGCGACACTGAAGAAAAACAAGAGACTAAACAATGTTACAATTGTGAAAGATTTGATCACATTGTTACAAATTTCTAAACTCAAGATCAAAACCATCATATTGGGATCCCGTCAACAACCTAGAGGATGAAGTTGAAGTGATAAATGATCATTAGTAAATCAATAAACATAATATTTTTACCATGAAAATTTATTATTTAGAAAAAAAAATGGAGAGATAAGAAACAATGATGTAAATGGTTTGAAAAATGAATGTTTAATTATGATGGATGTAGGTTATAATCTCATGCACTTTCCTGTTATGGAATTTGCAACTTGGGTGACAACTGAGGAAGCCGGGTACAGTGGGAGCTGAGTCAAGGGAAGCAATGGTGGCTAAATGGCTGTGAGTGAATTTCGGACTCTTTGGGTGAGGTTTTCAGTTTTCGTATGGTGCTGCTTACAAGTGTGAGGATTGTCTCATGATGGCGAAGTATTGGTGGAAATCATGAGTTCCCTGACTGTCATTCCGGAAAATATGAGCGATTGGTTGGCGTCGGATGCGTCGCCTTGCAGTTGGTTTGGTGTATCGTGCTTCGAAGATGGACTGCCAGTGTGTTCTCTCGACCTCCGTGGCCATTATGGCTATCTGTCGGGACAGATTTCTCCCACCATTGGCAAGCTAGAAAGTCTGCAGGAGCTGCATCTGGCTTTCAACAACTTAAGTGGCCATCTGCCCAAAGAACTTGGAATTGCTCGGAGCTGCGGCAAGTTCGAATCGATTCCAACAATTGGATTTCTGGAAGCACTATATAAAATAAATTGTAAAAAAATATTATACAAAAAAATCCAACAAAAATAGCATATCCATTGCTTCAAATTAATTTATGAATTTGAGTGATACATGAGCAAACTGTTAACTCATAATTATGTTTGTGGAGCAAGAGATATTATACTTTTTGTACGAACTTATACCACAATATAATTTTGAGTATTATATGTGGAAAAAAAGAAACAATTGAGTATATTTCTGAACTTTGGAGTTACTAAGCTATTTTAGCTTCTAGTCATCAAATTATCTATTGTTACAAAAAATATTCATTAAAAGATTGATAAAATCTTTACAAATTTTAATAATTATGACTTAGATTTTTAGATTATAATGACAGAAATGTTATCATGCGTGATCATTTATTAAATTTAATGTCAAATACACACATTATTTTATGTTCAACAATTTCAATGGCATATTTGTTTCCCCAAAAATTTAGTTAATTGTTAACATAACAACGAAATTGTACTAACAAATTCTCCAACATTTTTATCACATAATGTAGAATAGACAGAAGGCAGTATTGCGTTCCAAGATAGGCGAAGATAGGCTGCTAACATTTTATGGTGCAACATAATTCTTTTATGATAAATAAAGTGTTATTTTACAGTAACTGTTTACTCAACTATAGTCACTTTCCCTAAGGTTTCATGGCAAAATAGTGCTAGCTTTATGATTCAACTACTTTGGCTTCCATAGACAGTAGAAGATTTGATGGCTATATTTTTGGTGCAGTACATGAGATACAAATCAAACCCAAGTGCTGGACAGCCAGTGCCAAATGTAGCGACGCATTTAGCTATAGTACAATCTTGGATTTTAGAAATTATTCAAAGGTCTATTGCAAACTGGGTCCGCGGTTATTATAAGAGTTCAAGTTACAGCCATAAACTTTTGTTACGATCCGAAGCAGGGTTTATGGGCAACAAGATAGGTACCCCGTTAAATTTACGGGCAGCCTGACAATACGGTAAAATATATGTTTTTACTCGTTCCAGTTCGTAGAAATTTGACATTTCTTGAAGTTTGGGAGCATTCCAAAGATAAATATTTATACTCAAAATCACATGAAAATACATATTTTACGGAATCGGAGGTCTATATTCTATTTACAGTCTCACAGAAAAGAAGAAGTAAACATTACACAGTTTTACAGATTTTTATCAGACAAGTCCTATCGTTGTCCAACAAGAAGTCTAAAGGAGTACAGACAAAGTATAATAACAAAAGGGATGGAAGACCCCATCAAATCGTACAAGGATGGAACCAAACCGGTAACATGGGGCTAGGACCCAATAGTATCACACTGGGAATGAAGGGTGACATGTAGTGAAGAAACTCAGAGGAGTTTGGGCTTGTGTCAAGCACGGGTTCAAATTGGCCTGTGTCTACCACAGGCAGAAATTGAGATCCAAAGTTTCCAAACTTCAGACCTCGTCCTCCTACTGGCGGAAAGCAAGTCAAAAGAATAACAGAAATGAAAAGGAACAATGTAAACGGAAGCCCCACGTGCTAACCACGGGACTCGATCAAGTTTACTGTCACGGGACCCCAGAGGAAATAACACAACCTTTTCTACAAGAACTAACTGCCCGCGGTTTACATAAAGAACCACGGAAATGATAGAGATCGAGTTCTCCAACGAAAGGCAGCAGATGAGGCGAGGGACCAATCCAGAATAAAGTTACAAAACAAATGTCGGATCCTCTATCACTGGAACTAGAACGGAAGAGATCGAAGCCGTCGAAAGCCCGGATAGCTCCATCCGACGAACTTCCGCTCGCGTCCGATCTCGACGGAGAGCGATCGGCGGCGCCAATCCCCGCTCAGCATGCCGGATAGTCCCCTTATCCTTTCTTACCGGGAAGTAACCGGCTATCCCCCGGCATCAGGCTTCCCAGCCCTGCTTTGGGGTTCAGCCATAAGACTCCTTTTTTCCTTTCAGGGACGAACTCACGCTGACAGTTTGCACTTCTAACGTCCTGTAAGTCCCAAGAGACATCGATAGATTTAGTGGCAGCACAGAACAATTTTTTTCTCTGTCCGAATCTGTTGTTGCGAATTGCAGAAATGGCCACCGCTATGCTCGGATCCACCGCAATCGCCACCCCCGCTGCCTTGGCAGTCCGGGACTTGAAGGTGGCCGTGAACGGACAGAGCTCCGTCTCATGCGTCGCCAAGAGGAGCTTCGTCGTCAGCGCCAGCTCCAATGTTGAGGAGACCAGCAGCCGAAGGGACATGATGAAGATGGCCGCTGCCATGTTCGCCGTTGGTGCCTTCTCCGGAGTCGGTTCCGCCAAGGCTTCCCTCACCGACGACCTGCTCGCTAAGTCTGCTGCCAACAAGGTCAGTTTCTGTACGTTTGCATTTGCCCACATTTGGCGCAGCTTCCGAAAATGTGTTCGATATGATGCCATAGGTTTGCTATGATGAACGTTTGTTCCCAGGAGTCAATCTGAAGTGGATCGCTTTGTTTGAACTCAGGAATTGAACGATGCTAAGAGACTTGCCACGAGCGGTGCTAACCTTGCCCGATCAAGGACCGTCGCTGACGGTACCTGCTTGTTCCCCAACAACTTCACCGGATGTGAAGATCTCGCCAAGAAGCAGGTGAATTGTAGCTTGTGTTTTGTCAGCAGTTTCTTCGCATCTATACTCCGCGGAATAATTTCTTTTTTCAATGGTGTGCTGTTCAATCGATTTCAGCTGAGTTCGTTCCGTCAGTCACACACTTCGGCTTTATGTATGTGCTGAGGTAGTGTTTGATCTGCCTCGCAGGAAGTGAAGTTCTTAACAGAGGACAAGCTGCTCGAATGCCAGGGTAAGGAGGCCTACAAATGCGCTTCCAACAGCCACTACACTGGACCCAAGTGAAGACTTTTAGGTTCCTCTCTGTACATCGGACTTAGACCAACATTAGCGTTGTACCATTGCAATGTGCATACTTTGTACTTTAATTTGACGACTTCGAAGTGCTCGAACGTAATCTGGTGAATTTAGAGTACAATATTCATTAAGTGCCCATGCCATGCGCGTATATTTCGCTGTAGACTGAATCCCTTTCACTACAGCTGACTACTAATTCCAGCTAGTGTTATTGGTCTGCAAGCTGTGTGGTCACATGGTCAATTCAACTTCATACTTCTATCTAAAAAACCTTCGTGTATCAGAATAGAGTGTTATACCAGCAGCGTAAGCATTTCTAAAAGTACAAGCGGCAAGCCCATTTTCGGCGAGAGGTAAACAGATCGAATGAACTCTTTACGGAAGGAATGTTTGCAAGTATACGACGGCTGAGATCTTTGGATGATCGAAAAAGAAAAAGAAACTTGTGCAATCACGATATTGGCGAGGAAATCAAGCAGTAAACTTCATACATGAAAATGAAACAGTCACCACAATCTCTACCGAAGAAAAGGAAAATATGTAATTAAAAAAATTAACATTGAGAACCGCATAGAAAGTAAAAGAGAGTGGGGTTAATCTTGAAGGAAGGCTGTGGAAATATCTCATGATCATGTGAAAATATCTCAACATTCGCCACAGGAAATATGTGGAATGAAAACGGTACACTGAGAGAGAAAAAGAAAATAACCCAATGTAGAGGAGAGAAAATAGTTTATAATAATCACAATTCCAATTAAGGTTAAACTCCAAAGCCAAAAATCGGAGAAAGTAGTGCAAACTAGCGTAACACAGAATTTATAACACACTGAAAAGATAATTTGTAAATAAATTCCCCCTTTTCCTAATCAACATACGCACATACCCTTTGCACCAAAACACAGATTCATCAGCCCACCAATGGGGAAAAGTCGATTCAAGGAAAAAGTTTGTACTTAATCTCAACAACCCTGAAGGTGCTACACTTCTACATCTTGTCATACTAAACCAATTATCTTCCCAGAACCCGTGGCCTACGAGACATGCTGATCAATGTTGGTTCACTCTCCCTATCCACTGCACAAGAAACAACATACCAGCACCCTCTGATGATCCACTCCACTTTACTCCTCCCAATTCCACTCTTTCTCGGGCAATCTCGTGCTCCAGAGAGGATGGGTTCAGCCATTCCCGGCATGAAATTCACAATTGTGATCTCGGAAAGTTTTCACGGCACGGTGTCTGTGGGCCTTACTGCACACAAAGCAACTCTATCTGACAGGTTCGTTAGGTTGGAAAGGGGTCCATTCGAGAAGCATAGCTGTCTGCAAGACTCTTGGCATGGTCTTGAAGCGATTATCATGTGTTGGATCTCGATCAGTTGCTGGGAATGTACAATGCGGATTAAGGGACCACATCCATTGATTAAGAGGCCACAATGAGCAGCAAATTCTTAGGGAAAAAGTTTTGAGCGGCCTCAAGGTGGAGGAACATCTGGAAACAACTGTCTTAACAATGCAACGTTTGTTTTTGTTGTCCTTTACTGGAAACGGCATATTTCCCCATTACAGGTTGCAACGGATCAAGGATTGATAAGAATCCTCAAACCTTTATTTCGTAATGTGTCAGACGGCTAGTTTTGATATTTTGGAAAATTATTCTACATCAATCTGTGTAAATTAAAGAAATAAACCATGGTATTTAATTTATTTACAACCTAGACATAGTTTTCCCACGTTGACTAAATGAAAAATTTAGCATCCAGTAGGTAAGTTTCAGAATATCTCGATTCTGACTTCTACGAAAACCAACACAACTAATTCAGTACGCTGACATGCACTACCATGAAAATTTAGGTCAAGTGTGTGCACATTTTTACTCATGATTGGGTTTGAATCAACTCTTTATTTCATCATTGTTCCATACTCACTTTTCTTTCTCTTAGACGTAAGTCTTGACAGCTTTTACAGATGTAGGCGATGCCCACGAATCCCTTCATACGGTCTCTATTCTCGTTTAAGCAATTTTCTGTAGATTTTGTAGAAGTAACGAACTAATGTAACGGTGGAAATTGAAACGTTAATGGTTTTGTTTGTTCTGTAGATGACCCGGGCCTTTATATTGGTCTTCCTCTGGACTGTTTTGAGCTTCTTGCTGTTCCTTACGGTCCAGTTCGATATACTTTGAGTGCTTTCTTCCTTGGCGAGAATGTTGAAACTAAGTGCACACGATATTGAAGATGTGAAATCATAGCGCTCTCCTTATTATAGAAGCGTTCTTCCTGATTGTCAAGACATGGAGATATATGGAAATGATTGAAACATATGAATAAAATCAATTTAATTAGATTCTGTCCTCAGAACAAAAGAAAGTACCTTGAAGCAAACAAGAAAAACAACATGCAAATGATAAATCACGGCCTTGTTCTCTTTGTAAACGAGGGAGATTGTGCCTGTGTACGCAGTCTGTGTTTTGTTCTGACGATAGAATAGCACCCAGACAAAGGAAAATTCAGAGAAGTAGTGCCCTGATGAATCTGATACGTCCACCGTGTCTCCTGTCACTCCCTCCCAACTGTACGTACGACGCCGGCACTGTGGACTTGTCCAGAATTCACTGCCCATTGTCACAGCTGTTCCCAGAGTGGGAATCAGTATTCGACCATATGTATACCTGTCGATGTCCAGATATGGGCGATCCTACATTCTCCAGACGTGAGCGCGTTTTTTAATTACCACGATGTTCCGTTCCAAATCGCTCTGTGTACTGTTATTATTGCGATCGGGGTTACAGTATTCCATCAAGACATTATTGAAACGAGCCGAGCCGAGCCAAGCTAAGCTGAGATTTCCGCTGTCTGTGTTACATTGAGGGCCAAGTTGCCACCTTCTCTGATATTTACACCCGTTCCTGTTTTTCTGTAGCTTTTGGCTTCACAGGATGCGGCAGAATGGAAAGTCATGGTACAATATACATATGACGTTGACGGCAATCCTTACAAAATGTGCGCGCGTTGCGAAGTTCGATGCGCACAGATAGCGAAACCTTGAATTGAAGAAGTACAAAACGTCGGCGGAACTAGCATCGGAGCAGTGCTCCAAATTTTCAGGAAGATCATGTCGATTCATGGGAATCTGAAGTTTGCAATGAGACAGGTTTCGATGCAATATTAGGTTTTACGTAAACCATGACAGATGTTGACCTAATAACACATTGCTCATACCTATCCTAAAATGGCAGCATTGAGATTCATACACGCACATACGCTAGAAGGGTCTACACAGATATTCATCGGTGTCAACCAGTGTGGATCTTGCACATAAATCAATATTTTTCACCTCTACACACTGGTCAAGGTAATATGTCAACAGGGACACAATGGGAGCTGCTCAATACAATTCATACGGGCTCATACTACTTTCGAGAGTTGGACCAGTCAGAAAAAGCTTAAAAAGTTGGCCCTTTAATAATCTGAATCTTGAATTCAGTGCTCTCTTGGATCCTTCTTCACTGGCTCAGTGCTCTCTTCCTTGTCTTTGATTTTGTGGCCTGTGTAACGTGGGCAAGAAGATTTGGGACTTGAAGACCTTGAGCTGTCTTAACGGAAGTAAAGAAGAAGGACGGGTGTTGGGTGTGATCTGAAAGATCTTTGTGAAGATCAAGGATAAGCCGCCATGATCCTTTTCACGAAGTTTGCGCATATATGGCTGGCTAGTCAGTCCAATTGCTCCGGACGAGATTAGCTCAGAGCCAAAGTTGAGGGCTATGGGTATTGGATACGGTGCAGTACATGTATTGAGGATACGTTTTTCGTATCATCTGTACGCGTACGGACCCCAATCCGCATACGGATTGAGTGGGAGACAGGAAGCAAAGTGAAAAGTGATCAACATTTGATCTCTTTTTTCAACATTGACTTTGCATAGAATGTACCTTCCCCAGATGCATACACCAGTGCGAAAACCGATAATTATTGTATTTCTTTACAACGGAACATGGTGCCCTCAAAACATGAAATTTGGCTGATTTTTTTTGTTTTTGTTTCTTGGGTTTTTTTTGATATATTTTAGTTTCAAATCCTCACACCCTGTGTTCTTTGAAGGAATATTTTGGAGAGGGTGTGCATTACTGCGTAGAATGAGTCAATGATGTGGTACCGTGTTGCTTTGTGGATGTAAATGACCTTCACAAAGAGATAAGCTAAATTTTGAGTTAATGCTTATGATAAAGTAGAAAGAAATCCTATTCAAATATGAAAACGTGGCTCTTAACTCTTCAATCCATAGAATATATATGAAGACAAGCTACGACAATTGAAGAGTTGGATTGTACAACAGTTGAAGATATGATTAAAAGTAAAAAGTAAACCTTGATACTTCTTTACAGTTTCTAAAGTTTAGAGAACCATTTGTATCTTTATTTAGGGACCGCAACCAAAGAAAAAATACCCAACATGGCAATGTACCTTAGCACCTCTTAAACTTTTCAACATCAGAAATACTTAACATTTAGAGTCTCCTTACTGTAGACATGGATAAATTGTCCTTTTCGCATATCTATTTTGTTTGGAATTTCCTCAGCGGTCATAAAGACACTTTGGGGAAAGATTAGAGTAGGGTAGTAAAATGTGATCATTTCTTCACATATTGTATGGTTATGTTTTGCATAACATGGAGAGTGAATAGACAATTCTCTTCGTCTTTCAATTTGGATTCCATTGGTATCTAAATTGAACACGATTGAGAATGAATTTATAGAGAGATATTAATGATTTCGTCATTTTAAAGATTTGGAATGAATTTTGAGTGATTTTTCTCAAATTGGACATATAGGCCGGGTCAATATTATTCAAGTCTTTTTCGTTTCATACATTGGTTCTATTGGGATCTTGTTGAAAAATTATGGAGATCAGAATAAAAAGTTATGAGTGTTTTTAGTTTTAGGGTTTTCATAGTTAGCATTTCTCCATGTGAGATGGGCTGTCAGGGGATTGTGGTTCTGCATGTGGAGGAGATACATGATAAAGTGCTTGGTGTTCGTATCATTCTCTTGTGCTTGCCATAGCTTCACTTTCCCTCATGAAGCATCCAAAAGCAATGTGTGATACACCATGTCCGATGTGTCATTATCTTTTTACCTCTCAATGGGTTAAGTCCCACATGAAAAAGATGCACAAAGATCATGATTGTATCACTTGGGATATGAACGTGAGTGTAGGAGCATAGTTCTTAGCATAAGTAGAATTTTTTTTGATTTTTGATTTTTGATTATAAGAGTTATATTCGGGTTTTGATGTGGGTATTCGTCCGAATATATGTTAGTTAGTTACATATGAATATCATTAGGGAGTTCACACGAGTGAATTACGAGAGATTTAGGTTATGCAATCGGTCGGTGGATTGAAGAAGCATCGAGCAAGAAGATCGATGCCAAGAACTTGCGGAATCAATGCGACATGAGAGGAGAGTAGCTGCAATGTCAAAGCGTCGAACCGTGAGAGTTCAAGTAGGGCAAAGTGCGACCATGGGGAGAATTCGACAGCTCATTATGATGGCGGATTGGACTCCGGTGGAGTTGCTTAGGTTGAAGAATCTAGGCGGTGTATTTTTGTCATGGCGATGGGACTATGTGTGCCTCGAGCTATGCGAAGAAGTCCGACGGGGGAAAGCCTCGTCATCAATTGGTAGTAGAGCGTAGCCGGAGAAGTGGGATGCCAGGTTGTGGGCGAAGGCACTGAGAAGGTTTTACGAGGAGGACAAAGGTGGTGTTGATTGGGAAGGATCAGCGATGCACACGGCGTCGCATGGACATTTCTTTGCTCTGAGAATGCCCGAGCGCATGGTTGTAGAAGAATCCTCTAGAACCTCGTGTGAGTTGACAATTTCTTCTTCTTTTCCTCAGCACTCCACATTCGAGTTTGTTATAAACCGGTAAAACTTCAGCGGAAGAAGATTATGATAGTCGATGATTCGACCAATAACTCTCGCTTAAACTTTACAGAAAATTTTTCCACAACCCTTTCAATCTCTCAAAAAAGTTTCAGATATTTTTCTTTTCTAGATCTCTCAGAACAATTATTGATTTGCACGTTGTATCACAAGGTGATATGCAGACCCCTATGTACAAAACCCATCACACATCCCAATCCTTAACTCCAATTGCTCCCAGATTTTATGAGAATGTCACTCATCATCAAAACTTGAACTCTGCAAAGTTTTATTGACATAACTTTCTAATATCAAAAGATATGATCTCTCTACTAACTTTGTGACAGTCAGTGCAATCATGCAACTTTGACTGTATACACAAACTTCAAACTATCACTTCGTACTCAAAACTCATCCAATTGAGTAAAAACTTCAATCAAAACCCAATCCCAAGTTGTAAACTGTATATCAATTGACTCAGATCTCCCAAAACCCTTGTAAGATTCTCAAAATCACTCCAAATACACTCAAAGGTCTAAATTTCTCACTCTAACTTTGAATCACAACTTCAGAGTGACAAATCCTTCAAATCCATCCATTCTTGAGCCCACGTCGTAGCTCGCCCCGTCAGCTCTCCAACCCAATCCTCAGATCTCCAAATCTTCCTCTAGAAGGTCTCCAAAACTCCTCAAAACCTTAAAGAAGTTGCCCAAGTACCCTCATTGGCCCAAACTCCAAGACCAATGAGAATGAAGAGTGTTATTTTGACCTCTAGTGTGGCCAAATTAGCTCCATTTTAACTTAGAGCTTTACAACTATCCTAAACATACTACTTAGCCATCCTATACACAATACGAGTTGCCACTAATAAAGAGTCAAAATGAGAACTCAAAACCGGCTAAGTATGAACGGAACTACAAACGGAACCGGGGAGTTTATAACTTGAGAATAATACTCCTCGCCAAAGTTTCTAACAATCAACTCCCTATGGCTTATTTTTGGTAAGCAATAGTGATGGATTGGAACCCATGTGTTGAAAGCCACCACTATTGGTAAGTTCAAATCCATAGCGCCCAAACTAAATCAAAACGTACACTGTTACGTCCCAAATCGTGCCGTAGGAAACAACTCGAATAATAATCGGGTCTGGAGAGTTTATCACTTGTTGCAGAAAGTTATCTCCAAAATGATATACTAACCACGCCCGAGAGTGATCACAAATGGATTGGGCATTGGTACATCTGGAGGATCATGTTCTGCTCTATCCATGTCATGTGTCGCCTCTCCTTCGATCAGATAAGCTCCTTAGTCAGAAAAGTGATGTGTCTAACACTCTCCCATACCCTTGCCATCATGATTGCACTTTATATATGATAGGGTCCAAGATAATATCTCTTGGAGCCTTTTCAACATCCTGACCCTAAAAAATTGATCCAACGGTGGGCTCTTAACAGCCTTACAGTGCGTCGTCGGTTATCCTAACATAAAGTATCACCGTCATGACAACAACTCTGAAGATGACACATGTCATGATCTTCTCATAGTAGCCGCGTCACAACACGACAACGGCCTTCATGATTAATGAACGCAAGTGGTTTAATATTCGAGAGAGGAAGGGGACGATGGCTATAAACTTGACTTGATCAAGGATGTCTTCAAGAGGAAGGTGGCTCTCACTTTGAACAAGCTTTTCTCTCCTCAGTACACAACATATGTTAGTATGCATAAGGTGAGGATTGTGGAAGGGTTCATTGGCGGGACCATTCGGGTGAACCGGGGAGAAATCTTCACTGAGAATGTATGTAGATTATATTATTCAACTTGAGAATCGTTGTTAAAAACGTTGCTCAGATATGGTACGTCGATTTGTAATCATTGTTTACTTTCAATATCGTCCCGACGATTACCTCAGCATGCAAGGAGTATTGAAATGATTATCTTAAGCTCACATATTTATCTCTTGAAATAGTAGTTAGAAAAGAATCGAGATTAATGAAATGACTCCAATCTTCGGTAGCCGTTATTATAATGGCCACCAAGTTGAGGGAAGATGATATGAGTTTGGTCTATTTTTCATCTTTCTTGGTGCACTTGTATGTGAAGATAAAGTGGCTGACTCCGAGAGAGAGGCAATTATATCGATTGGAGTCTAGGCTCTCAGACCTCGACGTAGATATCGATGATGCAAGTAGCGGGTCTACAAGGAGCTTGGGAATTAGCGTGCCACCTGAACCGTGACGGACCGGATAAGTCAGGCTTGCGACGCAGAGCAAGCCTATCAAACGCTAACTGGAGACCCTCTAGTAAAGGAAGGTCATCTACATGCAAAGTATCCTCAACAAGTGCAACGTCTAGGTAGCGTGAGACAAAATCCTCGGACCCTACAAGCACTCTTAGAATGCGTAAGCTGCTGTCAATGTCATACATCCCTATGAAAGCTAGAGATGAGGAGGAATATCCAAAGGAGACCACGCCCTACACTTTGTCACCTTTACTCTTAAGCCTACAAGATGAAGCTCGATAATCAAGTAATCAAAGGTCTGTCTAATATGGTCTTCAAGGCCCACAATATGTGTATCATTCGTAGAGGAGGGGAACACACAACCTGGCACTGCCAAAGCAATAAACAAAAGAGCTTTATAATGAACCATGGCAAATAAAGATCCTCCCAAAGTATCTCCTTGTCGAGTATCAACGGCGGATTATATAGAATGATGAAAAGCATTGGGAAAAGCCATGTTGATAAAAGAGAGAAGAATGTGAACCGTAGAAAGACCGTACGAAAGGAATGAGGCTTGATAAAGATCTACCAGCTTCTCTAAGCTCTCTAAAAATGGATGCATATGAAATATTATTAAAAATATTCTCAACTTCCAACTTCAAGGCAATCCAATCCGGATGGATATCTAGAAGTGCTCCAATGCCCAACAATACCACCTGACAACCTCCTGTTGTGACGACTCCAAACTAGTGTGAACAAAAATGTTGATGGAAGTGTGAATTGATGTTGCATGACCATGGTATCACTAACTAAATGCAATAAGACCTCCCCAATAGCAATCGGTAAGATGCCTCCAGTGTCCTTTTCCATCATAAGAAGCCGACTAACATCCGGCACATGACTAATTGAGAACAGAATCTCTCCTCTTGCAACTGATGCATCCACATGGAACAACTATGTGAAATCACTAGAGAGATCATTCGTCTGAAAACAATCTCAAATATGCTCATATATTATCACTAACAAGCCTTTTGAGGATAGGAATGGGGTTGTGCATAGATAATGGGAAAAAAGCAATCTATCTAGACAAAATGGATATTATGACGGATACTCCAAGACCTCTAATGGTACTCCCTTGCCCATAGATGGATGTAAAAGATGTAAAAAGAATAGTCTCCTTAGTAAAACTAGCCATAGATAAAGGATGAAGGGCTCGTGTAGATGTGTTATACTCCCCAGCCTGCCCGAAGATCCTACACCATGGCAATCAAGCCAAATTTGAAGTATCATATGGCTGAACTTGTCTCCTAACTTGTTTGGTCCGAACATACTCCTCATGTAATGTAACCCAATCCCTTGTTCGGAATCTCCAGAATCTAGCTGTCACCTCCCTAATATAACGAAGACACCATTGTAGAAGTAGGAGAAATAAAAATCACGTTAACTCGCCCATAGGATCACATGCTAACAAATCGAGTGGTAAACAAAAAGCTCATATAATCTCATCATGGAGTACATGAGAGAGCCTATGGAATAATCATAGACATGGGAACCTAGTCTCAAAAACCTAGAATAGAATTGCATGGGAAGCTAACCACTGTCATGATCCGATCGGTATATCTGGAACGATCAACAAAGGAATCAATGTAGTATGCATATTTTTCGAAGTGACAAATATCGATATGATCATCCTCCTCACTGTTATGACACGGTAATCTTAATGTGAGCAGAATAGTAGTCTTATGATTCATTCCCAAGGGAATAAGGGATCCGAATAAGCTTTCAGGGAAGTAAATGTGAGTTTAGACTTCTTTATGGACTTTGGACCTCATAGTCCAAAGAGCAAGGTGGTAGATATGTCACGATTTCTAATCCACCAATAACAACATTCCCATCCAAACAAAGACTCACGCACACAAGTGACACCAATGCACAATCGTTCCTTGAGTCGGTGCAATCACCATTTACTGAATGATGGGGATCTCTTCACTACAAGCTGAAGTCGAGGTGATGCTCTCAGCAAAGTACTTTAGGGCAATTCTATGCAATGATGGCTCCTAGACAAATGTTTGGGTATCTTCACATGCTTCAGACACCAATCGAGGCCAACAACACCCTAATCACACCAGCTTTCTAAAACTCGTTTTATCTTGACTACAATTGCGGCTCAATCAATTGAACACTTGCAATGAAAGAAGATCCCACCACTTTATTTCTTCGACTATTAATAATGAATTTCCTAACTTCTACTCCTAACTGCCACATACACGGATCGCTCTCTCCTAATCCTTCTCTGCTTATCTAAGCCGCTCGACTGCATCTCCGTTGCTTGCTTGAAGGCATCGATTCCTAACTGCATTTCTTGTACATCCGCTGCGATCTCCTGTCAATGAAGAGCCATGGCTTCCCAAAAATCTCAACCCAAGGCTTTATACATCTCCTTCCTTCGATCCTTCGAATCTCCTAGATTTTCCATCGCAGTCATCAACTGCTCCAACCGCTGTGTCTCTACTCCATCACACCGAGTAAACAGATGTTGCGCACACCTGTTAGCAAGGGTCTCCAACTTCGCAGGTGTCTCCACATCCACCTGATTTAACCGCCTCTTCAGGTCCTCCATTGTCTCCCGAAGATGAGTGTTCTCCTTCTCGACGAAGTGGATTTCTACGCCCCGAATACGGTAGATCTCTTCGTAAGCCTTCTTCGCCTCCTGAACCTTCTATTCAAGTTTGGCCTTCTACTTGAACAATTTGTCCACATTCTCCGTCAATTTTCGAACAGTAACAGATTGGTCTTCCTTCCATAGAGCGAGTCGATTCATCATATGGACCAAGTCCATGTATCCGTCTGCTTGAGAGTCCCACCCTGGCATGTACATCGGTCCCATTTTCGTTCAGCTCTAGTAACACCGGGACCACCACTGCCTCCAGCTTCAGAGACAGCTACAACACTGAGGCCATAGGTTCAGTGATCTCCTTCAACGCTTTCACTTTCGGGCGAGACGTCTTAGGGAGTACTACTTCCTCTATTTTCTTCTTCCCAGTATCTCCCTTCTTCACCGTTGAGGCGCAAGGAGTACTATCTTCTCTTCCAAGTGCCCTCATTGGTCCAAAATCCCTCACCAATGAGAATTAAGAGTGTCATTTTGACCTCTTGTGTGACCAAATTAGCTCCATATTAACTTAAAGCTTTACAACTATCCTAACTATATCTTAGTCATCATATAAACAATTTGAGCTGTCATTAATAAAGAGCCAAAATAATAACTCGAAATCGGCTAAGTATGAACGGAACTACAAACGAAACTGGGGAGTTTATAACTTGAGAATTATATTCATTGCTTAAATTCCTAACAATCAACTCCATATAGCTTGCTTTCGGTAAACAATAGTAATGGATCAGAACCCACATATTGAAAGCCACAACTACTGGCAAGTTCAGATCTATACCGTCCAAATTAAATCAAAACATATATTGTTAGGTCCAAAATTCCACCGTAGGAAATAATTGGAAGAATAATTGGATCTAAAGAGTTTATCACTTGTTGCATAAAATTATCTCCAAAGTGATATACTAACCACGTCCAAAAGTGATCACGTTGAAGATATCGGATGTTGATCACAAATGGATTGGGCATCGGTACATATGGAAGATCATGTTGTCCTCTATCTATGTCCCACATCGGCTCCACTTTGATTTGATAAGCTCCTTAGTCAACAAAGTGATGTTCTAGATCTCTCCCATTCCCTTGCCATACTAACCACGCTTTATATGTGATAAGGTCCAAGATAATATCTCTTGGAGCTTTATCAACATCTTGACCCTATAAAGTTGATCCAACGGTGGACTATTAACATACTTATAATGAGTCATCGGTCATCCTGACCTAAAATATAATCGTCATAAACAACAGCGCTGAAGATGACACATGTCATCATCTTCTCATAGTAACCGAATCACAACATGACATCCATCCCCCTAAACCGGTGCATCCTTTGATATGCAATAGGAAGTTAACCAAGGTGTGCGCGACGTCAGATTAGTTCAACTTGATCTTCTGCTCCAACTAGATCCTCCCCATATGACTCATCTTCACCAAAAAGTTCAAACTCCTCCTCAAGTTGGCCAACGTTGATCTTTTTATCCCGACGCTCTAAAGATGACACATGTCATCATCTTTTCATAGTATCCGCATCACAACATGACATCATTTGACCTAGATAGTTTCGATATATTAGGTGCATTAGTACATATTTCCCATTGTGATGCTATTGGGGCCTAGCCCCATCCTACCCCTTTCATCCATGTAAGATTTGATGGGGTCTTCCCATCTTTTTGTTATATTACTTGGTATCCCTTCCCTTTCAACAAGGCATGAAACATTTTCGCCCTCGTAGTCTTGACATCTATTTTCCAACATAGTAAATATCAGGCTTGAAGGGTGTAAAGTTTTTCTAATACCGGACTTTTTCTTAACACAAACCATGGCCGGCTAAAGAGAGAATACCCTAAGACTACAATCCACACGACGGAACAAGATGTACCTAACTTTGCATCTAGTGGTCTCATATTTTGACTTGTGATTTCACTGTCAAAAGCGTCATCTACATGAGGAATGCCCACAGCAGAATACTGAAATTGTCAAGCCAAGACATGATCTTCGCAATTTCCGAAAAACCTGAATGGCCGTCCAACTCCATGCCGGTTCCTAGTTAAAAGAAGAGAATATGTTCAATGTACCAAACATTAGGTTCTGTCTATAATCTGAAAAGTTGACTTCTAAGTTGACAAAATTGGAGCCTTTCTAGAATACAGCTCGTCACTCTGCATCACCTATGAATGACAGAACCTATGGTGCCAACACATTACGTAGGTATAAGTCAAATGCAGAGGTGTCTACGACTAATCCGGCCATTGGCAGTGAATCCAGTTTTGGATTGCAAATTTATCATAGGATGCTGAGTGTTGGAGCAACTATGCAATCTACCGAAACACTAGGGTCACATCGACAGGCAGGTCTGAAATTTTGTTGTTTCTTTATTCTTTTCTTGCCGTCCATATCACCATCTTCCTGTCATGTACCATATTATAAGATCTGGCGACTTACTGTGTTATTGAGTGTAACAAGATAATTATCAAATAAGATTCAAATTATGTTGGAGCTCCATTCTGCTTGACAATGACCATCACATTCACTCTTACAACTGGACGGTGGCTCGGTAGGGGATAAAATGTAGACTATCATCACACATCTTCAGATCTGGTGAGTAACATGTCCCAACTAGGAGAGGAAAGAATGAATAGAAAAAAGGAGGTGACATGAACATGGATTTTCTATTTCCACACCCCAGAGTACGAAGCTATAGTACAAAGTAAAGAAGGCCAAATGGCAGATTAGGTGCAAAATAAGAGTGCGTCTTCGGGCAACGGTGATCGACCATCGCACATGCTCTAACATCTCGAGGTGGCATCCTGTATTCTCTTTCAAATTTGTTTCTGTGTTGTTACTTTGAGTGCTCCTGTTGAGACGATCATGGAATCATGCTCAACAACCACTTACTTCTAAGCCGAAGGGGCTAATTCTGTTACTCAAACGTAAGGGAAGAGATCCCATATATTGAGTTGGTTTGCTGACATATTTTATCTTCTAGTTGACCATGGAACTTTTTGTCTTCATTTTATATTCATACTGACTCTAAGGGATAGCTTCTCATATCTTGAATACAAAAGAAATTCATGACTTTAGATCTATAGTCTGATGTAATTTCATCTCTGCAGTGACAAAATTAAGTTGTTAGTTAACAATGGAATCAGATTGCAAATTTACGCGTTCAAAGAAGATGAAACTAAGAATGAGATTTCTAAACTTAAAGAACATACAAAATTACTAAGGGGCAGCATAGATAGATATGGAAGCCTATGGAATGATATCTGAGACAGAAAGTGTGAGCTTTTTCGACAGAAGAATGTTGCCACTCTCAGTTTCCATGCCCTACAAAATTTGTACACTGGTCTTTTATAAAACACGATGGACCATAAGATCAAACTCAATTTGAGTTGAAAGTGATTGGAATGATACAGTTTTGATATGTCTGTGGAACAATCCGCATGCTTCGATGAGGATAACCTGTAGATCCAAGTACTGATTTCTCTGCAAGATCTCGGAAAGATTTCTCTTTGTGGCCAAGTTTGTCATTTTTCAACTGACTCATTCGTCTCTGTTGCAAATCGGCTGTTCGTTCAGTTGCGCTCGCTGGCAAGAATGACTATTCCTTAAGACTTCAGATTGGGTCAAAGTTCAAGGGAACACTCCAACCGACATTTAAACATATTGGCTGCAATTTTTGACTTGTTAAATTGAAGTGGATGCCCATCAGTGAAGAGATCATATAGCTGGACGTGTGCTTCGAACACCTGGCTATGGCACGCCATATTAACTAAAAATATCCCTGTACAGTTCAGCTGAAGACCATGACGCAGTCGTCCAAGACTTGTCAAGACTCGTGTCTCTTGAAGAGAAAGCAGTAAAAGATGGACAGACATGATCTGTTGATGATTACACTCTTAACTTGATTTAGAAAGCACAAGAGTTAGATTTTGAATGTCGTTCATACATCATTCCGTTCCCCGATCCGGTCCTGGATGTAATTGAACTCCATAAGTGAAATGCAAAGGTTAACTTTCAACACGAAATCAGGCAGTAACTTTTGTCTATAGAGAGAAAATTGTCTAAATCGTGTCCACTTCTTGTCTCATGACACAGTTCATTCGACATAACAGTCACCATTTCTGCTGCTTGAAGACGTCTGTAAACATTGTGAGGAAATCTTGTATTTTGACACATCCCAAATAGTATTTCTTCCTGAAATGCATAGATTCTTTCATTTATGTTCTAAATTTGCTCTTCATCACCACATCTCTTTAAGCTACTGCGTGCACAATCTTTCTTTACTACTCTAATACGTGGGCATACGGGAGGTCCCTTTGACCTTGTCTATGGTCGTATATCCATGTACGGCCAAGTTGTTCAGCTTTTGACGTCAAGTACTTCAAACGAAAGAGTCGCTCCAAATCATATTTGTGGAATCACGGAGCCGCAAGAGGTCAACCAGGAGTATAGATCCAGAAGTGCAAAAGTACACCAATTGGTCAATGGAGAGAACTCTATGCAGCACAGTAGACATGGACGGTAAAAGTTACATATATTTGAGGTTGCTAATTTACTTGGATGGTTAAATGTGTTGAGGATTTGCAGTTTGCCATGAGCAGGGCTGCTGTGTCATCATGAGCTACTTCGTACACAACACAATTCGAATGCAAGACTTCAGAAAGTGTAGATGAATAACATTCTGTTCCAGCTAATCAGATCTTGATCTTTGTATTATCATTGTTGTCTAAACTTCTTCTGGAACAATGTTTTGTTGCTTTTCCTATTGCTGTTTTCCCGTCGTGTTAAAATTTTAGGATCTTCTGTAGAGTGGGGTTGGATGACAGAAGATCCGACCAAATGTGGGGAATGCTTCCTGTAATTGTGACCCTCCTTGGATGTTTCAAATGTAAGTTGTGAACATGTGGTTTCATTGATGTTTTCTTGAACTTCCACGTGAAGATGTGATTTTACCTTTTTTGGAGCGTGAAAAACATTCTCATATACTCTGCAGAAACGGAAGAATGATATGTATTCCTTATCATTTTTCGCATCAGATAAATTAGAACGGATAACTATCAGTGCAAATGTTTCAGAAAAGTTTTCTTATTTTTTTTTTCCGATTTTATGATATTGTATTGATTGTTTTATCTACTTATTTCTTATTACTCAAGAAGAAAAAGAGTCTATGAAGGAGTATGTTGTATATATAAGTTACAAAGCTATTGGTGGAAAATTTAATCTCGGTTGATCCCTTACGGGATTTGAACCGGTGTCTTCGACGTCCAAAAAAGTTTTTTCGCTGCGCTTCTTTAGTAGTAATATATATGATTCTAATTTTGTTAAAACATGAAATCTGTATGCTGATCGAACTAGTGGTTACTTTAAAATCTGACTCATAAGTACTGGTCTTTATGGACAGAGGAAAGACATCTTTTCTGCATTCCTGCTTGGTCCGGCTTTTTAGGCGAAGTGGATGAATTGAGGCTAGTACAAAACAAGAGAAATATTGCTTCGCATTTTTGTTTACATAAAACATTCTATTATAGATCACGATAGCATGATTTCAAAAGGAGCGACGAGGCAGGCGACAACAAGAGAGAATAAATATGGGAATTTGGGAACAAACGCAAAAAAGCTACTTCATAGAGAACGATGTACACTTCTTGACTTTGGAGCTAATTTCGGATATCTAGAACTTAAGTGGGAGAAAAATGCTAGCTTGGAAATCTACATCATCGAATTTAGAGACACTAGCAAGTGAGCCCAAGAAGGTGTATTGATGAAACGATCAATGCACAAAGTAGTCAATACGAAGAGAACAATAATTAGTCGTCACGTTTACAATCCGATTATAAGTTCAGTAAGATTCTTATATGCATCATAACACTATAACACTATGACTATACGAACCATACTATACAAACACTCTCCCATACGATATTCTTTATGTACGCTCTTGCTCATGATGGTATACCACAACAAACATAATTGTTACAGGTAGCTGTCATATCCTTACACGATCCATGATGAATCTCATATGACCTCACACAAATGCTAGTTACATGCACCAAAATTCGGTAGCTGTCTTTGGGGACAGTATCCACATTTCAAGATAAGGCACATTTAAGTTAGTTTTTAGGTGAAAATTCTATTTATTTATTTAAATTCTATTAAACTGATACTTCTCTTCATTTGCAGCCGAAATATGCTTGAGTAATTAGAGAAAGTAGACCCACAATTATCGTAGAATGTGAAGATACACAATACATAATTTGAAATAGAGTCCCCACTTGAATACCTCTGCATAGTCATGTTGACATTATTTTGGTCAGTAAATATCAGGAGTAAGTTACACTCTCTTGAAGTAGAAAAAAATATAGACTAAAAGAGTACAGGAAAAAGATTGAATATCAAGGAGTAATGGTGTTGATGTTTTTTAATATATTTATATTTTGATCTCTGTAATTGAAATTCAACGAGAAACTTAATTCTTTCTCCAGTGGATTTTGACTTCTCACTTGCATCAAGCAGGTTGGCTGAGAGAAAAAACTGGCTACTATTGACGTGCTATGATTTCTGTTTTAGTGGAGAGAAGTTTTTGTTGACTTAGTTTCTTTCACAGGTAATGCGTGTAGATGCGAAATCAATCTAACGTTACTGAACTATATGTTCTAAGAAGGAATGTTGCAGAATTAAAGATTGGGGTACTTACAGTTTTTGAATTCTGTTTTATTTTTGACAAATTTGAATTTATTTTCTTTGAAGAAATCGAATCAACCAAAAAAGCTCTTTTTAGTCGAAGCAAAACATAAAAGCTTGCTACATTTATCTCCTCGTCGTTCAGAATCCTCTGAAGCATACTTTAAGTATGGAGGTTTAAATTCCTCTTAAGTGTCAGGCTTTCAAGCCAGATATTCATAGGTCTCATCATATTTTGGGAGAGTTGTCAAATCTACCGAAGAATCTTTAGTGTTACTGCACATATAATGAAGAAAAATGGCTTGAAACCATTTTTGATCTCGAGCTCGTACCGGTGCTGATTGATGATGGCGCTCTCCCATCAAGTCTCATTGTGTGCTCTCCTGTGTACAAAACGCCTGCGACAGTAAAGTTAACGAACTCGTTGCTGTTTCTCACGAACATTTCATATCCAACGATTCCTTCCTAAATTTGCAGCAGTCCTTGCAAGTAAACATTGCCGTCGTAGAAGAGAGACGCCATTTCTGTAGTTCAAAGCGCCTCGCCTCAACATCATGACGAGTTTCGAGCTGGTGAGCTCGATTCTTGGGCCTCGTGAATCTTCAGGCGAGAAAGACATGGACTAGCCTTGAGCATCCGCAGGGTGGGACCTGCGGTTGCCACCAGCTAGTTAACAGATTGTCTGATACGCTATGACCGTCCACTGCAGACGTTTTTCTCCCACCAATGGGAGGAAAACCTTCCTTCCCAAGAGCTGTACAACAGTACAGAGTACGTGATGGTAACACTCACACACATACACACACTCTGTAGTCCCCAGATGGCTGCACATAGAATAAATGATGGTCATGTCAAAGTCCGCAGGAAAACATTGATTCCTCCTCCACAGGCGCCAGCAGCTCACGATTTTCTCGAAAAAAAATGAATCGTACTGCAACAAACTTCGCGGCACGTAAATGTTCACTGTTGACTTTTGACCTGAATTTTGGAAATAGAAACTGCACATATGATATAGTTTTATCCGCCATATATAACAAGCTCGCCTGTCAATTGAGAAACTCACTAACTTTTGGTTCTGATCTACGGACTTCATTGGCGCCTGACCCAGACCGAGACCTGTGGGGATAACTCAGAGACACCTCTTTTGAGGTCATCAGGTACTACGTGCTGCACAGGGGTGGGTAAGAAAGGGATGCTAGTGAGATCCAGTCTTGCTTAGGATTTATACTTCCAGCTGGTAAGAGCGGGTGACAAGGTGGTAAATGACCGAGGCTTCATTTGTCCCCGCCTGCTTTCCGACTTTTTTGTAGATGGCATGGCTCCACCACAACATGAGGGCGTATTAAAGCAGGTCCAGAGGAAACGACTGTCACGGACTTCATATCTCACCTCATCTTTCAATTAGGAATTGTAGCGAGTCTAGTACTAGTTGAGAACCGTAGGCTCTTTGACTCGGAGTCTGAAGAAAGGCCTTCGTTTTCTCGTTTGTTTGCAGGTTTTTTCGAAGGCCTTTCGATCGCTTTTTTCTCGAGGTTCACAATCCGCCTCACTTTCACCGCGAGACGTAGTCACCGTATGTCGTGCATATAAAACCTCGAGTGGTAAAAGAATAAGATTGCAGTCTGCAGTGGTTTGAGCTGCCTGCCTTCCTGCGGAGCGCAGCCAAGACTGAGACTCGCTAGGGACTGAGAAGTAGTAGTCATGGCAGTCGGTGGGGCCGAGAACGAGGCTGAGCCGAAGAACATATTTGTGCGCTTGCTCATCAAGCACTGGACCGTGAAGGAAATTGTCAAATCTCCAGCTCAGGAGGAGCGAGAGAAGTACCTGTTTTTATACTGGAAAGGAATTCCGTTCAATCGATGGATGCTCTTCGCCTCCTCCTTCCTCATCCAGTTTTGCTGTGGTTCCCTCTACTCCTGGTCCAATTTCAACGCCCCCATCGATGATCTCATCTACGGAACCAAAACCGCCAACAAGGCCCCCAACACCTTCTACATTGCAGTCGGTATGTTCTCTCCCTGCCCCTGCCAACTCCACTCTCATGAACAATCTCATCACATCATTCTGTAAATTTTACCGGCAGCTAGGGCTTAGTGTTCTTCTTAGTCTTACAGTGAATTCATTCGGACGCTTAAATCTCATGAAAGGAAATTGAATTTTTGTCTCCTGAACCTTAGCACTAGAGCTGCAAAATCCGAGTCCACTGAAGGAGCAGCTGTGATGTTGTGTCTTGCAATCCCCAGGTATGTTCGGCACGACGGCGATGATTCTGGGGCCATGGCTGGAGCGGCACGGGCCTCGTCGAGGGCTCTTACTAGGATCAACGGTGTTCGGAGTGGGGCAGGGCATTGCCTCCCTATCGCTGCACAAAAAATCCATCGCAGGCGTGTACATTGGTTATGGAGTGCTGGGCGGGTTCGGTTTGGGTCTGAATTACATCTCGCCCGTGTCGGCCCTGCAGAAATTTTTCCCGGATTTCAGAGGAGTGGCCTCGGGCTTCGCAGTGGCGGGATTCGGAGCCGGCTCCATCGTCTGGAGTAAAGTGTACTTGCCGATGATCAACAGGTACCAGCTTCCCGAGACCTTCGCAATCCTGGGCGCCGTTCTGGCTGGAACTATGTTGTGCTGCTCCGTCGTGATGCGAACGCCGCCCAACAATTTCACCGCGGGGGGCCTCAATGTCCGAGGGCAGAAGGTGGGGCAGGAGCTGGAGCAGGTGCACGACGAGAAGGAGCACTACGACGGGAACGAACGCACGAAGGACGTGGAGAAGACCGCCGCGCCCAAGGCCGTGTCGGTGGCCGGGACGCCCATCATCATGAGCCTAATTCAGTCGATTCGCTCGCCGGATTTCTTCTTCATGTACCTGATGTTCTTCTCGAACCAGATTTTCGGGCTCGTGGCGCTGTCCAGGCTCTCGAACATGGCGCAGGACCTTTTCGACCAGAGCAAGGGCGAGGGGGCCAACGTGGTGTCGATCAACGGCGTGTTCAACTGCTTGGGCCGATTGTGCCTCCCCATGCTCGCGGATTTGTCGATCAAGATGCTGAAGACCAACCCCCCGTTCGCCAGGAAGCTCGTCTTCCTCTTCAATTTGGTGGTCCAGGTCGTCATCGTGGCCATTCTGCCGCATCTCATCAGCCAGAACAACTACGATGGATTCCGCGGGGTCATGTGGACGCTGACCTTCACCTACGGGGGGGGCTTCGGCACCATCCCTTGCTTTCTGACGGACATGTTCGGGCCTTACAACATCGGGGCTCTGCACGGCATGATTCTCACGGCCTGGTCCATCGGTGGCGTCGGGGGGGGCCTGGGCTTCACCTCCGTCTTCGACCGCCACAAACCCTCCGCCGCCGACGCGGATGTCCCCGGCGCCTTCGACAAGGCGTACGAGAGCAACTTCCGCTGGATTCTGGCCGTTCTCATCGTCGGCCTCGTCATGCTCTTCTTCGTGCGCACCAACCCCGTCGACCGCACAGCCCCTGGCTACAGATTCAGCATTCTGGGCAAGAAAATCGTCCACTTCAAGGGCAAGAGCTCCGGCTCCGAGGATTCGGTAGCCGACAACGCTGTCCACCAGCAGAACCCGACGTCGTCGAAAGTGGAAAGCGTAGCTTCTCCAATGTAATAGACTCGCGGGGCGGGCCACCATCAGGCGAATTCGTCGACCGTGCCCCTTTGATGCCTCTCATCTCTTTCAAGGCGGTGCTCTGAGTTTGCAGCAGCTGCCGCGGCGGCGGTACGTAATGGGCGTCTGGCCCGTCCTCACGAGAGCTTTAGGTTTACGAGAATCGAAGTGCACGTGCCGATTGCTCCTCGCTCCTCGCTCGATGCATAATTTCCCGAGCATTCGTGTGTGCACTGGAACGACGACGGGTAGCAACACTCGAGGCCTCCGCTTGACTGCCTTTGTACATTATACTACTGGCATAGAGACGGTCCGCAAAAATTGTCAATGTGGACATGAGCTCGAGCCAGACAGATTGATAGAGCATAGACTTCGTAAATAGATTGATTAGTACTCCGATACGAAAAACTTCAAAATGCAGAATGTCGTAGCATGTCGTTTGCAGTTAATTACTTGGTTCTTCCCCTTTGCAGTAAGTGCACAGTAGACAATTAGAATTCTGCTCGTCGATGGCAAGTAGCGAGCCTATCGTTGCCAGGTTAGGTTGGATAGCGAGAGTTTAGATCCAAATCTTGATGAGGAGTGGATTGGTCATTTGCGTTCACAGCTATACCTGGACTCCATCTAAGCATCCAGACGATTGTACACATATACTGGAATGATTACCTTACCGGATTGGTGGTCCTAGACTTTGGTGTCTCGGCCTGAATTTCTGTTCCATGTGGCTTCAGTTGCAGGCAGCATCATATTGTTTTCACCTGTGAGTTGAATGATAATGTTAGCTGGGGACATTTGCAGCTTCAGCTCCGAGAGTGAACTTGTGGAGCCCGATTCTGCTCTCATGCTTGTGGAAGATAGTGAGTCTGTCGATCTTGAGCGTGATGGTTTGGGGAGTCGTATCTTCTACGTCAAGTCGAGCAGTGAGCACGAAACGTAAACTAAAAGAAAGAATTGGACACTCGAATCTCGATCGATTCACCTTCCGTTAGTGTACTGTACTGTATTTGACTCGGTTACTAATGTCTGACATATAAGAGTGTTTCAACTTCTGAACCTAACCCTGGGAAATTGTAACACCCGTAGAGCCTACGAGTCATAGTACACGTACTATGGCCTCTGTAGGATTGCCTGTAACGCAACGAACTTCTTTCGAGTTGGTCATGATTTACTATTTTGGAACAGCATTTGGGAAAATGGGAACTTTTCTCCGAGTCTACTCTTGTGCCTAAATCTGTCAGAAACTTTTATGACAATTCCAGCATATGCCCGAGCACAACGTCGTTCTGCAGCAATAGCTTAGACTGGTCAAGAAGCCCATTGATGAGCGCAAGTTTTGGTGGGAGATAAGTGCTGGTTGTTCGCGAGTTGTTTCCTCAGACTTCTGTGCTCCAGAGTGGAGCAGCAGTTATCGAGATTTTGGTATTGTGAAAGTCTACTTTCGGATCCTACCAAACCCAGAGTTTTTAATCTGATGTTTCAAACTCGAATGCGGGAATCTATCTGCGAATGTACATCTGGCAAGCGTCATTAGTGAACTTCCGCTCCAGGAATTGAACAAATCTGAACACACAAGTTTGAATCGAGCAGAGCAGGGTGCATGGACTGACGTTTGCTTGGAAGAGCAGAGCTATCAAATAACTTGTGTTAAGTAGGAAGTGAAGTTGTGACAAGTCGAATGCCATAACCCTGGCCGTACACACTTGAGGGAGTGAAGAAAAGAGTTCCTCACTTGAATTCGTGTCTTCATTCACAAATTCTGCTGTTGTTCGCATTACTTGCCCCAGAGAGAAGCGTTCGAGTTTCTATTACGGTTTCCACATTCCGTTGTAGACAATGATGATGAGAGCACAACTCAATAAATCGAGCCATTCCTACCAAGCGATTCTAGGTGGCTTGGTAGCTCAGGTCCTTCGCGGTGGTCAGTTACTGCATTCGAGTACCAGGACACACCTCGGGGCAGCCCCTGGTGTGTGTGAAGCGATTTCAGGACCAGGGGATGGAGTACCTGCAAGAGTTCTAGTTTCTTCAGGTCGAAAACATGCTGTAAACCATCGAAAGATGAAACAAACCATTCCACATACAGACTGTACTTCTGAGAATCTGAGCTTATTTCTTGCGACCTTCAAGCGTTCATTAGGTAGAAATCTGCTTCGAAGGACGCGGGCGGTCATGGATCGTCAGTATGAAGCACACAACTGTCAATAGCGGATACAATTATGTTTCTTAATAACGTCTAGTGGGCCCACTCATGCCTGAATCAGTACAGCAGTACCGGATCCAAATTATTGTCTGACATAACAGGAGTACCGAACCTGTTGAGGTCCAGTTGGAAATGATTAGGCAGTCCTAGGTTCTGTTTCCGTGACACTTATAGATCTCTCGTCCAGATTTACACAACTTATGATAGACCAAAATTAGTGACAGAGACGAATTTAGAAAAACAGTGTTTGAGGAACGACACTATTCTTTCAAGATTATTAAACTACGGAAAGTGTTCTTATACCACGTGATTGCTCGTTGGACGTATGGACATACAAACTGGTCCTTTGTTAGAGTATCTACTGTAACCTTGAGGAATGCTCATCACAAAATGGACAATATGATCACACAACAAAGGCTTCTTTCTTGTCACAATATTCTATAAACTGCATACTTATAAAAATGATCATTTAAAAAGAACATGTGGGAAGAATAAAGTCCACATGCTGGAAAGAGCAGGTTTAGGGCAGGAACACATTCTGAGGTTGAATAATACTCACACCATGGAAAAGAAAATCTCACCAGGAAAACCACAGAGGATGAAAATATTCATGCAGGATTGCCCACTGTAGCAGACTGTAATGAAGCGATCCAAAGTCTCCACCGAATCTGCTTGGGTCCGTCCATGCATCGTAAATTCACTCGCTCGTTAATGAGAACCATAACTTTGCAACGTGTTATTCTTGTTGCAAACTTACTGGAGTTGCAAGTGTGTGAGCGGAGTTCGAAACTCGCTACCTGTTAGCTATCATTTACCGGTGTAGTTGAAATGTCGGGCCCCACTTGAAAGTTAACAAAGTGAAATACTTCACAAAATGGAGATCCCGTTTCACAGGATCTCATGTCACTGGCCACTAGTTTCCATGTTTACGTCGTTTACTTACTGTAAAGGTTTTGGGGTTTTTGGAGAGAAGTTATTGTTGCCCATTGTCATTTGTTTGCTGTAGAATGTAGTTGGTGGATGAGTAGGCTCTACTAATACAGCTTGCTGTGAAAGAAACAAGATATGATCATGGAATTTAGTGGCCGGGTACTGGCTACCCTAAACCAGGATCTCACTTTAGTGAAATGTTTCAATCTTGTAAGCTTTGGAAAGTTGACCAACATTCTAGAGTATTCATTAAGACCTGTATTAAAATAATTGAAAATATATCTATCATATCAAGCCAAAATAAAACGACAGCTGTTTCATTTTCCTAAAATATGATATAAACTAAGATATGATATATACAATTTAAGTATGGAGGGTTGTTATTTTCTTATTGTGTTTGGATCCCCACCAGCTTCTTGTGTGTGCGCCATGCTAGATTTGTATGGGCGTCTGATTCTATAGGAGTGTTCCAAACTTGATCACCGGTTACCAGTTTGATGTGTGCTCCATATATCTCATGTGAGAAGTTGGAAGTGATGATCAACTTTCCCAAGAATGCTTGAGGTGATGGCAGGTTAGGTTGCCCAATCCGTATGGCACATGCCAAGGCGCTCTAGGTTTAGATCTTTTTAGATAGAAGTAGAAGGTTGGATTCTTGGTGGATTGGTGGGATCAACGATCAAGATGACTTTTTATTAGCAATAAGCTGAATGGTTTTTGGGGATCACATAGACGATTACAATGAGTGAGGAGGGGTAGAGCAGAGCATGTGAGGTACCTAAGGTGCAGCTTAATCCGGCAACAGCAGAGATATTTCAAGTGTTCATGCTATTTTTACAACATCAACAATTGGAGGATCGAAGGGAGAATTTAGCCACAAGAAAACTGCAAGATGTGGTAGGAAAGATGTATTAGTTTGACGGAAGGGATGTCTCAAAGTACTTGAGATACTATGCTAGGGAAATGGAGCTGAGCCATGTACATAAGAGAGAGATGATAGAGATGTTTCATCTTGCTGCGGTGCCGAAGATTAGAGACCATGTGAGATCCATACATGAACAATTTGATGAGGATTGGGAAACCTATTCTTGTGCTTTGAGGGATGAATACTTCTTAGAAGATTCTGATTGAATCACTAAAAAGTCATTCATGGAAAGGATCGAAGCTCAGTTGAGACTTCTTAGGGAGTTTGAAAGAGAATTCTCACAATTGTCTTGACTGGAGAAGATCACTCAAAAGTGAATTTTTTCTTCTAACTCCAGACTTTGAGTTGCAAGAGAAGCTAGAATTGCTTCTCGAAGACAAGAATGAGGAAGAAAGACTAATATGTATTTCGAAGGATGTTGAGGAGGTAGTTGGGCTATTGCCAAAGATGTAGAGAGAAGATTGTAGTGAAAATATCTCTTGAGATTGCTACTTCTGTTGCTCCAACACAAGTTACTAGGCACATTGTTTCAACCTCCAATGTTCAAGCTCCGGCTGTGAACTACAGAAAAGAAGAATCATCCATTGATGAGATCATGCATGGGATAAAGAAGCTCAAGATAAAATTTGAGTGTATACATAAGAAAATACAACAATTAGAGCCGATTGTGTAGTTAGCACCGTTTGCATTGGAACTGCCGTTAAGGAGACCTATGGCTCAAGGGGTAGAGGTCGAATTAGGACTCATTGGGCTGAATTTTTTGAAGTTGAGTCTTTGAGAGTGTGACTATGGTGAAGAGTAGATAGTGCAAAAACTTGGAGTCTTTGAAACACAAAGTGGGGTTGGTTCGAGTGTAATCTATCTTCAATGCTATGATTATGAACGGAATGTACCTGTGGACGTTTTGAGAGTAGAAAAGATTATTTTAGTACACGTGTGTTGGTGTATGACGATCTATGTAGTGTGATATTTGATGTGACAGTGATATATGTTGTGATGCGATATGTATATGACGACATAGTTACTAAAAAAAATGATACTCAATAGAAATTAAAAAATAATAATAATCTTTGCATGAAAATAAATGTGACAAATTTTCCTCGTTTCATTCAAGCGAACTCCCATTTCATGATCACATTACCATTTTAATCCATCATTGTGTTAACTACTTAATGAGGTTTTTTTTTTCTCACAACAATCCTCTTCAAATGAATACAAACATCTAATTGAAGTAAATTTGTTTTCAAATTGGATTTACATTGATCATTCAGTGATAAGGAAGACTTTCACACAAATTTGATGTGAAAAAACATCAAATATGGTACATCAGCTGATTGGAGACATAAAGTGCTATTTGTGTCAGAGAGGTTTTTCGTGAAGAGAGTTTGTTGCATTCTAAAGGAAAATGTTTGTTTGCCAAAAGACATGTGTGAACTCTGACCTGATGCAGGGCCATTAACTTAGCCACGGTCTTTTGACCATCCAGGAGGACAATTTCGTACATTTGGAAATAGGAACTGACCTTTGGTTCTATAAACTTCTTCCAATCCTTCCCAAAATCCTCGATTAAAGAGCATAAACTAAATGTAGAAAAATACAGACTTCGAAATCTCTCACAAACCCACTGCCTTTACTTTTAAAGGCCATGCTTCAAGCTGCTATCGACTTATGAGTTCATTAGAAATGCACTACTTTAGAGGTCACGCTTGGCACACTGCACCATGGAGTTGAGCTTATAGAGGTCAACAGTCAGTCAGGGTCGCACTCATGAAGAGTCAGTGTGCTGACCATTCTGGATTAAGCAGGCCCTTGGTCATATTCATGTTTCCAGTAAACTTTCAGTCATAATGTCCGTCGAGCATAATGTAGTTCCTGAGGTGAATAATTGTGAGCATCAGTAGTAATGAGGGCAGGAGATAGATCAGATAGATGCTCTAGGCGTAGGTAATTTATGACTGCATATCGAAATTCCAAAATGAAGATGTGGATCACATCTTCATTTTGACAGGTCGCGGAATAAGGGGGTCATTTTTCTCATAAGATCCTCCTCCTTTATGCTTCCTCAGTTATGTGCTTCCCGTAATCTCTCCAACAAAGCTTTTCCAAACTTAGAGGCAGTTGCGAGTGAAGATACCGTTGTAGCAATGAACTAAATGCCCGGGTTTTGTACTAAAGATCTACTTCACAGACAGAAAAAGTTTGACATATAAGCAGAAGTGTACATTCGAATGATGCTGCCATGGTCGACTGGGGTGCCCATAACAGCATCTTTCGGCAATGGGTTCAGATCACAGCACCTATGAATAATCGAAGGCGGACTTATGTATGTGATGTCCTCCAGAACCGGAACCCCTTCATATGCGAGAGAACGTCTGAGTCTAAATCATACGGTTTGTTGTCAGAAGATATGCCAGATCCGATCGTGGTACCTACTAAATGTAAACGAACAAAAAAAATACATTCAGATGGTTTGAACAGAAAACGTATCGTGACATATCGTAATTACTGGTTCACCGATGTATATAAGTACCTGAATTCATCCCGAGAAGAACACAAGGGGCAGGTAAGCCTGCAACAAAGTGAAGTGGAATTATAAATGAAATCCAGAGTTAGTACCAAAGCAATTGCTTCGGCTTGAGGCTCTGTATTTGTTGCAAAGAGTGACACGTCCAGCTGGCGTGACATAGGTATGCATAAGCATTGTCCTCCTTAGTTTTTGAGAAAACTCCGAGATTCAGTATAGAGACACAATGACACAGAATGTTTTAAGGGATTGAAGCTTTAAGTTCTGACAAGATGGGTCAGTAGTTGCACGGGCTGTGAGTTTACAGTAGAGTCTAATCTAGTCTAACGTTAACGGGATACCTTGAAGATAAACTAACCTTGATCTCGTGGTGAATGTGACCGAAGAAGAATGAAAACCGTGATGTGACTGCGACCTCTGGCAGGGGACCAGATACTCTAATCTGTCTATGCATGTGATTTAGCCACCAAGGTTCCGATTTCAGTGGAGTATCAACACCACGGACGAAGGATATGTCATCAACTGTATATTTCCAGTGTATCTTGCTGTAAACAGTCCGGTCCAAGTACTACATGAGTTCCAGGTATTTACGTGGAGCTCATAAACAACTCTTTTGAGCTCGTCAGGTGTTATAGGAAAGCACTGGTACTGCCAAGGAATGTATAATAATGCAGGAATCTCGCTTTAGATTTACATCAACCAGCTGGTAGCAGGTATTTTGTATGGGTTGTAATCGATAGCTTCAGCAGTGATCTACGCCGCTGTTCAGTAATCCACAGGTTAAAGAAATTATTCCAACACAAACTGGGAAAGTATAAGGTCAGAAGAAAGTGTGCAATATTCACGGAGCTTATCATCTGAATGGGCCATCCACTAGAAAAATATCGAACGCATACTATGACATTGAAACCTTAGTCGATTTTCCATTCTGAGAAGGGCCTTCCTTTCCCTTCTCACAAGTTTTTCCGAACGCCTTTCTATCGATCTTCTTTTTCTCGAAGTTAAGTTGACTCGTGGCGTGTTACACCGTGAAAGGAGGATGTGGACGGAAATGGCTGTGATTTAGTACGTTGAGTGTTATCAGAACGAGCTTGGATTTTGCAGGTTTACTGGATCCCCCTGTGCAGTGTTTGATCCAGACTCGGTTAGAGAACTATGGCTCCAGTGACGGGTGAAAATGACGTTGATCATGAGACGAATAATATTCTTCTGCGCGCGCTCGTCAAGCACTGGACTGTGAAGCCAATTGTCAAGTCTCCAGCTCTGGAGGAGCGAGAAAAGTACCTGTTTTTGTACGTAAAATTCATCCGCTTCAACCGATGGATGCTATTCGCTTCGTCTTTCCTCATCCAGTTTTGCTGTGGCTCGCTCTACTCCTGGTCCAACTTCAACGCTCCCATCGATATTCTCATATATGAAACCAAGACTGCGAACAAAGCACCGAACACCTTCTACATTGCAGTCGGTATGTCCTCTCTCCAAAATTCAGCTGCTCCCAAATTTAGATTTCCACTGAGATCGTTGCAGTCCCAGTTCCAATTCATTATTTTTGTTACTGCAATATACAATTTTGTCAATATCATGGCAGAGACAAGATTAATGCTCGAACTAGAAGACTACCATTGCGATTGCAAATTGAGTCTGCTGCTGCTGCTGATGTTTGGGCTTGGGATGGGTAGGTATGTTCGGAACAACTGCGATGATATTGGGGCCATGGCTGGAGCGGCACGGCCCTCGTCGAGGGCTGTTGCTGGGATCGATTGTGTTTGGAATCGGGCAGGGCATCACAGCGCTCTCGCTTCACAGAAAATCAATAGTAGGAGTGTACATCGGGTATGGAGTTTTGGGCGGATTCGGACTCGGCCTCAACTACATCTCGCCAGTGTCCGCGCTGCAGAAATTTTTTCCAGACCTCCGAGGAATGGCTTCTGGTTTCGCCGTGGCTGGATTCGGCGCAGGCTCCATCGTCTGGAGCAAAGTGATCCTGCCATTGATCGAGAGGTACAAACTTCCAGAAACCTTCGCCATCCTCGGGGCAGTTCTGGCCGGCACCATGCTGCTCTGCTCCATCGTGATGCGCACTCCTCCCAACAACTTCACCGTCCACGGCCTCAACGTCCGCGGAGAGCAGATGACCCACCACGATGTCGAATAAATGGACGACAAACGAGGCGATCACAACGTCCACGAAGAGGGCATCACCAAAGACTCCTCGGCTGCAGACCCTAGTCCGGCCCTGACCATGAGCCTCATCAAATCCCTCCGCTCTCCGGACTTCTTCTTCATGTACCTGATGTTCTTCGCCAACCAGATTTTCGGGCTCGTGGCTCTGTCCAGGCTCTCGAACATGGCGCAAGACCTCTTCGGGCAATCAAGAACCGAGGGCGCCAACGTGGTGTCGATCAATGGCGTCTTCAACTGCCTGGGCCGCCTGTGCCTCCCCATGCTCGCCGATGTGGCGATCAAGACGCTCAACACCAACCCGCCGTTCGCGAGAAAGCTCGTCTTCCTGTTCAATCTCGTGGTTCAAATCGTCGTGGTGGCCATTCTGCCTCACCTGATCGGCACGCTTAACTACAACGGCTTCCGCGCCGTCATGTGGACGCTGACCTTCACGTACGGGGGCGGCTTTGGCACCATCCCTTGCTTTCTGACGGACATGTTCGGGCCTTACAATATCGGGGCCCTGCACGGCATGATTCTCACGGCCTGGTCCATCGGTGGCGTCGGGGGAGGCCTGGGCTTCACCTCCGTCTTCGACCGCCATAAGCCCTCGGCCGCCGACGCCTCCGTCCCCGGGGCTTTCGATAAAGCGTACGAGAGCAACTTCCACTGGATTCTTGCCGTTCTGATCGTGGGTCTGGGCATGCTGTTCTTCGTCCGCACCAACCCGGCGGACCGATCCGCCCCCGGCTATCGGTTCAGCATTTTCGGGAAGAAGATCGTCCACTTCGCGCGGTAGATCAAGGTGGCCGAATGTGGCGGGGAGGTCGACCAGGAGGAGGGAATTTCATCGCCGAAGGAAGAATGCGGAGGCTGTGGATCTGAGCGTGGGGAAGATGGGAGGGTAGGGCCAGTGAAAGCGGTGTATCGACACGCTGGTTCTGTCGAGGGTAGTGATCTGAGTTCTGTCAGCGAAAATGGGAGATTGCGAATGTCCCCGTGGTCACTGGAGCAAAATGAGAGCATCGAGTAACTTTACTCAGAGTTAAGTGCTCCTGCCTTCAGTGAGCTGCCTTCGCTGAACTGTCCCTTAAATTTTAGAAATTTAAGGAGCACGAAAGTGGCTGGCGTTCGAACAAGATCTCCGCACCAATGGCTTTGAACATCGATCAGTTGGTGTACAGGACGACGATTTCTTCCAAGCGATTGCTACTCTAGACGCATGCACATCCAGACATTTCGCGAAAGAATTAGACAGTTCCGTTTAAGGTAGATAGTCAAAATCAAAGCTTGGTGACATTTGCGTGCCTGGCTGCGCAGATAAGATTGCGTAGGCAGATGTCACGGCCGTCGTTCGATATACTTTAACAGATATACCTTTGATCCAACGTGTCTCTGTAGAGAATGTAGAGAAGCATGCGAATAGAAGACGAGGATTTGCCAACTGCTGGTATATATATTGGAATCGGGGATATTCAGAAGTTGATACCCTACATTAATCATACCCCGATCATGAATATGTTACGAATGAGGAATCTACAGCAGTATGCATCACGAACGAATATATTCGGAGCGAACAGTTGAATACACGATCTAACTGGCCTTTTCGGCTTGATGACTGTTACTATCTCAGCCTCTCGCGTGTTTGAAATTTTTGAGCAGTGCCGACACCAGTCAAATTCTCGTTCGCTGTAGTAAATCATTCCACGAGCTTTTAAACATCAGAATCTACCTACCAATGGTTGCTAGTCATTCCTGTGTCAAGAGCTTAAGCTTCAAAGAATCCAGGCCTTTGCCTCTAAGAATTATGCAGATGCTCAAGGTGGATTCCTCGTGCTTATAAGGAGGACAGAGTGAAATGGAATTCCTTTTTCGCATGATGGGAAGAGGAACAGGAGAAGCACCGACCACATCTCTAATACGTGGACTCTTTCGTAGTTGTTTGTCATTGTCTGAATGGATACCATAGACCCCACACTCGTAACAATGGACGAGTAAGAAAACGATCAGAAACAATGAATATAATAGTCAAAAGAGAGATGAATATATGAGAATGAAGTCACAAATTTATTATATGACTATATGATGAAGTATATAAATTTATGGATACTATACCCTTGACAACTTATGGATACTTGATTACAGCCGAGGTACATAATTTGAGTTCCCATATCATTTCATAAACTTGATAGACAATATTTTTTGTCTTATTTACCATGGTGATGTTGCACTCACATCATAGTCAAGACAAACACATTGCATAGGAATGGATAGCGTTGTTGATTTTGATTTTGGTCTCACAACATTCATGGCGGTCACATCACAATACAACATCAAAGAGAGATTACAAGTCAAATAATTTTTGTGTTCCATTAAATACATGTTCTTGGATTCGCTAATGTCTATCATAGCCATAGTCTCCAAGTCTCAATTTCAAAATCTATAATGCCAAAAGCCCTAATTCAAACTTAACCCATTGAGACATAAGTTTCATAAAGATGCTACCCTAAACACATTTATTGCAAATGAAATTAACTAATGTATATCGTCCTACACGGACACATCTACCTAAGAAGTGTTGCTGCTATATAAGTTGTGACAATTGTCATGCACATACACATAAATTTTTTGTAAAATTAAGACCAAGGAGTGTAGCCTTGTCCAACATAAGGGACTGCATCCCAAAATCTAGCAACACTTGTTGTGGTTCATAAACCTATCTTAAAGGCTAGACCAAATAGAAGATATCACTCTTGTTATACAACACCAATGATGCCATTTGTGCACATGTATGCTAACCAACAGTCTGTCAACGACTAGATCATATTTGTAGCCATATTATCTCATGATCAACTTTACCGGTAGTTGAAATACCAAAAGCAAACAACATATAATCTTTGTTTCACAACGCATAATTTCCAATCATAATACATGGGATGATGACACCTTTGGGTTAATAAATCATTAGATTAGAAAAGATTTGAACAAGTAAGAGTATGTGTCATCCCAAGATCTCCCAACATCAATTCGGGCATTACTTTAGACAATGTTGATGACAAGACCCTACTTGCTCCTTGTCCAAGTATATCAACACTTGATTGCACCTTGATCTCTCTTGTACACCAACTAGGAGCCATGGATGAGATGATCCTATGAAACCTTGTTGTGGATTCAATATCATTGGCACTCCTCTAGACTTAATAACTCTGTATAGCACTAGAAGTCATAACTTTTAGTGCAAAACTACACATGTATGTATTGCTACACACATGAACTTAACAATATCTTCATCATATGAATTAGAAATAATAGCTCCTAAAGGTAATAACTCCTTAATAGGGACTTGTCTTCAATCATTACCACCATGTCATCTTGAACTTGAACTCCTTGCTCTATTCAGCGTTTCGTCATGACAACTCTTGATGATCATAAATCCGGATACTCACATGGTTAGAATCAATGATCATACACTCTTTGAATTTAAAGACATTTTCTCTTGTGATAAGGATCACCACATGGACAACACACCACCTCAATTGATTTTTCATTCAAAAATGATGGCAACAATCTTGATCTAATACATTCATCACTTGGTTTTGGTAACCACGATTGCACCATGTGTCTACTATAACACATTCCAATTTTTTGTACTAGACAGTTTCACAAAGGATTTGAAAATAGTGATGTGTACTTGTTAATCCTAACAATCATTGCTCTCTCCTCCTACATGTTTAACTCAATAAGCTTAGCAATATAAAAAATAATGACTAAAAACGATGATGATGTATCAAGTAATAAGATAACATCACTTTCTTAGTACTAGCAGAACGAAAAGTCATGACGTCTATGCAAAGAAGAAAAGGACCGAATCGTAGTCAGAATTTTAGGATTGTTACAACCTTTAGCAAATGGTTTGAAGCTCATGATAAAAGAGCTCATTTTGTCCAGTAGCGTGAATATTTTTATTTTTCTAATGACACCCGTTCTAACGTTTATACTGGCTTTGTGCGCTTGGGATGAGATTCCTTTCGATTATGGTATGGTTTTTTCAGATTCAAATATTGGGATTTTGCTCAACACCTCCCACGGATTCCGTCCAAGAAGAGGCTGTCACTCGTGGCTAGAACAAATTTGCCTGAAATGGACAAGAGTGTCGTGATTCCTTGAATTTGACATAAAAAGGTGCTTCAATTCCATGGATTGACACAACCTGGTCTTCATCTTACAAAAGGATATAGAAGATCAGAGATGAATAGATCTCGTGCATAAACTGTTCACCACGGGACTTGTTGGCGGCGAGCTTGGTGGTCCAGATCCCCTTCAAGGATCAGTCCTCTCCCCTTGGTCGAGTCCTCCTTGGGTCCTCGTCCCTCTACTTTGTAATATTTACTTGCACAAATTGAACCTAGAAGTGGCCAAGATGGCTAATGAACTCTCATGAAATCGCAAGCACCCCTGTTAACCTAAATGATTTATACTTTAAAAAAAAATAAAAAATTTTTGTGATGCGTCCTCCCACGCCCTCATCCAGAAATCATCAAGCTCAGAAGCATAGGCCTGAGTCACGAAATACTCAAGATTTCTGTAGATTAGGAAAAGCATGGGTGAAGATAATGAATTATTTTCTACGAAATAGTATTTGGTAGACTTTACGCTCTTCATTTGTAGCTTAGCACCAAGGCTTATGATAAACGGACCTTATTGGTTAGCATATCCTTCAATTTAAAAATAGAAATATAAATAGAAAGGCTGATGTACTCGGTTGTCATACGGACTTTCTAAAATATTCCGAAGCTCCCAAAGCAAAGTAAAATGAAACTTTTTTCTTTAGACCTAAAGGACCAGAGTGCCTGCATACTTTTTGAATTTGAAAATACATGCCGTGACTCTAAATCTAATCCATTCAGGAGCTAGAAATACAACCTTCCAGAGTATACCACCAGAGTCCCGTACCCTTGGCGGGTTCAAGGGCACTCTTGCTCACAGAGCTACGTGATTTGATGTGCGCTATCTACTCCTCTGAAGCGAAGCCTATAGTACAATTTCCCGAGCTCCTGATATAGCTCAGGAAAAGACTAGGATGAATCCTCTTTCCTCATGGGTCATTGAAGAGCTAGTTTCATTTTACGTTTAAAATTTCTTGTTCAATATCTCATATTAATATTGGATAGTTTGTGAATTTATCATCACATGAATTAGATTGATCAATCAACGTATTTGAATATAGGTCTCTTGTGATTTCTTTCTAATCTTTTATCACTACTAGTACAAGATTTTTAGCTTGTATGTCCTCATCCCTTGATAATTCATTTTTAATTGTGAAAAAACTCCTGAATATGATTAAAGGTTGAAAATTCTACATAATTTTTTCCAACTCGTGCATTTCCAAGTATGCCATTTGTGACAAGGAAAGAAGATGAACTCATCCCACAAAACAATGTCTTTGAAGTGATAGAGATGTAGATTGATGATTAGTATTATTTTCATACCTCAATATCTTTAGAATGTTCATACTACAATGTCTTTCAAATACTAGAATCATCATTTTTATGCAATAAATTTTTTTAACAATATAGAGTTATGCATGTGTTGCAATTCACATGAATAAAACATCTGAATGATATCTATGATTTAAAAATATCATATGAATTATTGGTGTTTCTTTGAATATTGTTCATGTTCAACAACAAAGTATAAGAATACACTCCAAGATATCACCAAGTGCAATTGCATCACTCCTCAACTCCAAATCTAAGTTTTTTTTTGCAAATCTCATACTATGTGCGACCCTAAATATATCCAAAGTTAACTACAACAAAATTTCTTTTTAAGCATGTTGAGAAATCCATTAGGACATTAGTGTATTACTCACATTATTTTTCTCACAACATGTTGAAATTATCAGTTTACATGATTGAAATCAATAACTTCTTTGTCAATCACCACTAGATCAAGATTCTACTAGAACAAAAAATTGTAACATAAAACCCTAGAGCATCACAATAATAATTTAAACTTGAAGCTTGTCATCAATATAATTGCTCACACAATCTATAAGTTTGTAAATCTTACCTTATTAAGGAAAAATATAGATAGTTTGACTTGTCCTTAAGTCAAACTATCATCATTATACAAGAATACTGACATTCCAATCAACAAAATATCAACACAAAAATAGTTACAAACAAGAAGCCAAGATGAAGTTGAACTAATAAAAAAAACATAAACAACAATATTCCAACTTAAAAATATCCAATGCATTAAATGATAAAATTTTATCTTGCCTTTGGAGTGTAATAAAAATAATATAACTTTATTTTATAGTCCTTGTATTCCTTAAATTGATATTTTGACAGTGATGATTTGACTTTCAAAAGAGTTTAATATTAGTTAATATTTTTTAATTATCTATCTTATGCAGTTTTGTAATTTTCACATCGGTACGCAAGTGTCTTTTATCTATATTTTTGCATAATTTTTCTTATATTGCCCATGACTTCATCAAATTTTGTATTATTAGACACTATATGATAATTTTTTAGGATGCTACTTATATTTTGATGAGAAAATTTAAAAATCATCATTTTCAAAACTAGAATTGATTCTTTCGTTGACCTTTTTCAATAACATTAACTTCTAAAGATCAACATTACTATCAATCCATTGGATTTATTTTCAGAAGTGCTTTGGCTTCAAAATTTTTAAATAAAAAAATAAAGCAAAAAATCAAAAAATCAAAAAAGTAGAACTTAAATATCAATCAAAGCAATTTAAAACTGATTTCAATGTCAAACCACTACCAGATACTAAGTGCATCAGAACATGTCTTGCACACCCAACATGAAATTGATCACATATTCCATCAATTAAAATCCACTGAAATATTTTTTTTTTCAAAGTAATCTTATTCACTCTTGAAACAACAACAACGATATATTATCATGCCATAGAATTAAGATGAAAATCAAGCCGTATTCACTTTATACATTAGACTCTTTACACAAGATAATGTCCATCATAGCCATACTATCCAAAACTGAACTTCAAAAATAGTATTGAAAAAAAATTGAATTCAAAATCTATCCCTGATCCTCATGTTTACATAATGATGATTAGTGCATAGCATTCACGGTTTTAATTATTGTATGCACCACTTAACTAATCATTACATAAGGTGTGAAAGTTTGTACTTTAATGACCGAGCTTCTATGTAGAATTTTATCAATTATTTTGTTTATGTGTTGCTTGAATTTCTCATAAGAATGTACAATAAAATTAAGGCCCCAATGTGAAATTTAATTTTCATGCACGGTAATTGATGACAACATTGATTGACATTCCTGATCTTTAGACCAAAACAAGTAATTTCCTCCTCCTAGGTTTACTGACGATTCTTGAGCCTTGTAAGTCGCAAGTTGAAATGAAACGCAGAAAAAATAAGATGTTGGAATTTGTTTTCCATGGCTGAAGGCACAAAATGGCAGAAAAAAGATGCTTTGTTGCATACGGCTGTTATCGTAAAGTGGATTTATCATGCCATTCAAGTGCAATTTGCTTATAGGAGGCCACGGAGGTGTTTGACCCTTACTATGAACAGTGTGAAGTTCTTCCAATCTTGTAGAGGAGCCTTTAGTATTATGTGCAGAAGACTTGGATGTAACTAATATTCCATTCTCATATCATCTACACTTATGGTTTGGACTATAATCATATATTACTTCAAATGAATAAAAAGAAAATCTAATTCACAGTATTATGGTTTCATCATGTGTGCACAAAATATATGTTATTAGTGTATACTGTAATATTTATTTTGGGTTTTTGATGTTTATCCTCTATTTAGTGTATATAACACTAACTAGAAAAGAATATACACTAATTAAGTAACATTTGATTGGTGTGGATATCTGATTGAGTATGTATACATTTTTTATAATTCTGTTTATCACCTTGTGAAGTTATTATGTATCACAATATGACCTATCCTACTCAATGGTCAATCTAATCTATCATGGATATTTTAGGAAAAGTCAAAATTATATTTTTAATATTATTTAGAGTTCAGGGCTTTACAACAAGAGTATACACTAATTTCGAAATGGAGTGGCTGGCTGATATCAGTTCTTACTTATTACCTATGTGGTTTTCCATCTCAGGTTACATGAATACATATGTATAATGTCAATGTATAAAGTCTCGTTTTTATTAAGTAGACTCAAGTCAAGTGACTCAGTGAAGATGAGGGTGGATTCACTGTCATAGCCTGAGGATGTATCTAAGTAATGCTAAAGTTTCGATATGCAATCCCTGAATGTCTAGTGACTACACTCGCGACTTCATAGTTCAAAAAAGTCAATGTCTGTGGAAGGATCTAGATCATAAAACTCAAAGGGATTTTTTTTTGTTCCAATCTTACAATTGCTTGACACCTCTTGCTATTATTGACTTCGGCACTCCGAAGCTATCTCAAAAGAACTGGATCTCTGGAACCGGTCAACAAGAAATATGTCGTCTATCTTACCATTAGAGAGAAAGATTCCTGTCCTATGGTTATGACTTTTATCATCTTCATTTATAAACGTCAGTGTTTATGTAGGTCTCAACGCAAAGCTGCTCTTAGCTTTTGCTTCATCAAGCTGCTCTCTGGTAAATAGCTCTGCTTTACAGGTCTACCAGATCCAAATCGGGTAGTCTGTGCATCGGAAGTCAACTCACGTTAGCAGTCATGTGCTCCTGACCGCACGCGAGAGCTTTATCTTACACATCGCTTCTGTCATTATTGGAGTCGTTATGAGACCCGTCTCATAACGACTCGTAGATGACGTATGAGAGTTATGCACACTAGCACAACACATTTACCTGCTCTGCGTTGTAACTCATCTGGAGCAATTCGATAATTTACAATCTCTCAAGTGAAGTGACGGTGGCAAGTCCAGGAGAATGTTTGAATGCTCAAGCTCTGCGAGGGTCAAGACTTCATGAGATCAGTCAGATCTTCTGTAAGGAAGACAAAGGTGAAGTCCTTGTGCACAATCCAGACTTCAAAAGATAATCGATAATCCGCAGATCATGTCGTTGCAAGAATGATTCGAAGCCATAAAAACACCAACTACAGTAAAATAAATGAAAAATGAAAACTATAGAAGTCCATCCACCATGTACTTTTTGTTGAGTAAATTTTGTCTTTGGTCTACCCATATCCATTTTCATTCCTCACCATAATATTAATTTAGATGCAAAATAGGTTCACTTGATTTTGTGACCATTCTTAGTGAATATTATAGTTATCTATGATGATAAGAGTGGTGTGATGTTTACTATTGCAAAATAAGTTGATATCTAACATGGAGTGAGAATTGGTATTCCTTGTACTAGATTTAGGTTAGAGCATATTTATACTTTGTTGAGTAAAAAAATATTACTGTTGCAAATGGTGTGGATATCTAACCCCACGTGATACTATTGCGGAGTGGGTAACATACTACCCAAAGGGACATCACTCTCTTTAGGAAAATATATATAGACTATTTTAGACAAAAGGTTTATATTACTATAGATCACCAGAGGGTCAATCTATACGATAGCTCGTGTAGTTTGACACTAGTATATATTATGTGCACTGGACATATTTACCGCTGTGATCCTATCGGGCCTGTGATGCTATCGGGCCTTACCTTACCCCCTTTGGATTCATGCATGTACTACTTGAGGGGTCTTCCCATCCTTTTTTTCGATATTACTTGGTGTCATCTTCTTCCATCCAAACATGAACAGGTGCACATGATAACTGCCATATCTTTCAATCGATCTGTGAATTTCAGTAGATTATTGGCCTCGGTAAGTTTCACGTCGCTATCATGGTGAGTATATATACATTCTTCTCAGTATTCGGCAAGCTTTTCTGCACAGAATTGCTCTGAGTTGATAGAAGTAACTCTTGAAAGACCTCCAACATACTTCTAGAATAGAAATAGTAGATGACACTGTGAGAGAATCCAATCATCCGGAGGAAGACAGCATGAATAAGAGACACAGACTGGAAGAGCCTTCCCAACATTGTACAGCACGCGCGATTTCAGAAGACATACACATTTTTTTCTTTTTTTGATTGGCACATCGTGAGACATTGTGAGGTTAACTCAAGGATCAGCGAGTTCAGTTAACTTGATCTTATTCAGTCATGTGATTGAGTCCAAACAATTCATGATTTGGACTCATGAGCAAGCAACTTCAGGTTGGACCCTGATCACAAGTGGTCCCTTGTTGTAGCGCATCGCGCAATCTGGGTAATCTCGCTACAATCTAGCAGGCCAAAAGCCTCGAGCTCTAGTAAGGCTGCATGCTGGCACAAGACGTGCCGCTGCCAGGGCTGACTCCGAAGGTGGAGCACATGGTGGAGAAAAGGTTCATCCGGCTGGTGTTACCTGATGGATTGCTTGCTCCGGAGCCACATTCCAGTCCACCATTAATGATGACTGTCGTCATTCCGAAAGTTGCTGTCCTGCCAGTTGATGAATCGGATGCGGAAGGGGTCCAGCCGCCGGTCAATACTGCGTGGCAAGAAGGCTTGGGGCTCTGAGCAGTCATCCAGAACCACAGTGCAGTCTTGAATGAGATGACACCGTTCTGTGCCACGAGGTCTGGGTTGTTGAGAAGATCTTGGCTGACAGCAGCAGAGTCACCGCATTGCTTGTAGTTGTAGTTCCTGAAATATATCCAACATCTTGTTAAATCGATCTGATCCCTCTCACCAAATGAATCTGGAATGGTTGATACAGTTCGAGGTGAATTTCTACTGCTAGACAGTTAAATAATCAGATCCAGCTTATCTGATGATAACAATGATAAGTCGAATTGTTGATGAACAATGCAGTTCTAATGCTGGGCACTCAAATCAATCTGATCCATCGTATCTGATAAAACTTAAATGTCGATACCAAATGCATTTCTACTGCTGAGTAGTGTTGCACGTCTACACAACTTGATTCAGTCTCATCCACTGGCAAGATACTTCAAGTTTTCTGATCAGTGCACGCAGTTCTGTAACATAATCTGCAGTTTAATTACTGAAATAATGTCAAGAGGGAGGAGGAAAGTCAAGAACACGCGACGACCAGACGTGCTGGTGATGCCAAAAGTAGTAGGTAGATGATGCATGAATGATGATTATGATGAGATAAAAAATCCAACGGGAGCCCAGAAGTCCACGGGAGTGAGAAAGCACAAGACTAAGTGATTACCAGGACAGCTGCATGGGTCCACGGCCGAAGTACTGCTTTCCAGGAGCACAAGGATAGGTAGCGCTGGCTTGACAGTAGTCAGCTTTGTTGATCTCCTCGGTGTAGAACAAGCCTGTCAACACAGCACACATTAGTTCGGAGCTTCAATCGAGCTAATCAAAAGCTTCCTTCACATTACATGGTCAGTGTGGAATAACAAGGGCATCAACACCCGAACAATAAAATGACAAAATGAGCTAATCTAGTCAGTATGCATATCGCAGCCCAATTTCTGAGTAAATTAAAGGGGAAAAAATAATGCAGCTAAGAGAAGTTCCAGGGCAATAATCACCAGAAGTTTCGTGAGAGATCTGAGCAAAGAAAGCTGCGATCTCCTTCTTGCGCATTGTGCAGTCTCCAGTGGTTCCGAAAGTGGGAAAGGACGCAGCAGCAGTGATGAAATTCTGGTAAGTGTATATAGCATTCTTATTAGGAAAGATGGAGTTGTATGTGGATTGAGATACAACTCCTCCTACGCCGGTCCCACATGAACCTGAAGGAGGCGATGGAGTTGTTGATGTGCACTGACTTTGGCAGCCCGTTGTGCAGTGTTCAGTTGTACTCCCGCAATACCCGTACTGACTGCAGCAAAGGCCTCCTGAGCACACTGAGTTTCCAAAATCTTTGCCACATCTCCCACTAGTTCCAGAAGTGCAAGGACCACTCTGGCAGCCCGCACCGCACCATGCATCTCCCACACCACAATACCCATACTGACTGCAGCAGTTGCTTCCTGAGCACAATGCTCCTCCTGCTTGGCTACCACAAACCTGAGCGAGGCTGCCCTGGACAAGGAAAGGCACGACCAGCGCCAGGACTAGTATCGCCATTGGCGACTTGGATGACACGGCCATTGTACGATGTTTCAGCTCCCCAAATGAAAATAGGAATAGGACTCGAGAGGTCAATTCGATCTGAGCCAAGGCTACCTCAGTTCGCACAGAACTCTGTGGTTTCACTTGTGTTTGATCTGCTGAAGGGAGCTGAGGCTTATATAGTCTTGGCCTCAAGACTTCCAAGAAAAATGTGGTGTCATATGTGCGTTGACTACGAGTCCTGCTCGATGGTCTCCCGAAAGCGGTTGGGATATTGCAAGTCGCTGTACGATTCTGACTCTGTTTCGAGTTTGACTGGAGACATCTGACATTTTGCCACATGTACTTGGTTTTCTTCTGTACATTTAAGTGTATTTCCAGGAAATTCAGAATATTTTACCTCGAATTACTGTTTAAATGCGTCCATTGAGTGATCAGTTCCAAAGATCTGAGTGGTTGCCGGACAGTGTCATTTCATATCAATTCATTTCATCCCATGTCATTTCCTGGTACTGAGATGCCTTTACAGATGGATTATATCTTTCCCTTAACCAAAGCTTTCCTTTCAATCCTTTCCTTACTTTATATGTATCATAGGTATAATCATCTTAAGGAAACGTTAAAATCCGACGCTTTCATGTCCCTTATTAAGATGACTACCTATCAACCTAGGTCACTACGTTAGCCTTCGTAGTAGATTTCTCTACACTTTATTTATTTTTTATATGTCTAGGCCTCAATGTTTTGACTTTCTGGTCTCTTGCATGACTCTTCGTGTTGTTGATCGGTTATCCTAGGGCTTCAGTGCTTACCTCAGAGTGTACTCTGCAGGAATTTCATGTCTTGGATATCTGAATCTTGCACGTTTTAGCCTAGTCTTGAGTCACAACCGGAGCAGTACATGACTCATGGGCACGACTCAGAAGTATATACGCGAACTTGAAATTCAGGTGCCTTTTCTGCTTCCCGATGTAGAGACATACATTGCCGTAAAGTTTTTCAAGCCTTTGCATGTTGCAAATCTGATCCTTGGAGCTCATGAATGACAATTGTGGATCCTTTCTCCTTTACAAACAACAAAATGTTTTAGAATAATGATTTAAAGATATTTCATGAAACTGTATTGCAGGGTTTAGGAAACTAGAACAAACCCGATGCGAGCTAGTTCACTTAAAAGTCACAATTAGTCTTTGGTGCCGAAATCTCTATATAGGTCTAAGGAGAATGCAGTTGATTTATGGAATGCTACAGTTGGCATCTAAACTCTGGGGCTGTTTTTGAAGTCAGATTGTCAGCATGGGTAAGACACTATTTCAGTCAGTGTGTCACTGACTGAAATAGTACCTGAACCATGGCAAATAACTTTGTCGATGAAGAGCCTTGCGGCAGGACGTTCAGTCCTTTTTTTCTCTTTTGTAATTTGTAAACTGGGAACACCCCCCTGAAGATTTGATTACCTGTCACTAGAATCAGTATTAGAGCAGGACAATATCATTAAGAATTAAAAAATCAGTAGGTCATGAGGGCCAGCTTCATCAGAAGTATACATGCAAAGAAGAACTGTCTGGATTACTTAAATCTGACATGATCTTTCTAGCCAGGGAAGTCATATGCATGATAAGCTCTACTTTGTCAACAGAGCGCCCACTGCAAATACTTTCAAGTGATGGACATGGGCATGAAGCAGCTTCATAATTCTTTCCGCCTGGAATTGTATAATGGAGCACAGATTTCTATCATTTGCAGATGCTCGATGCTGCGATTAGAGTAATTTCCGCATGGGAATCACAGTCAGTGCGTCTCTCGGCCATTTAACGGCCTTGATTACAAATCGACTGAGTTAGACTTGAAGAAACTCTTGCGATGAGTCATAGAATGAGTCATAAGAGGCTAGGCGTTACAGCGGGTCTAGAGGAAGACTTGTGAGAAGATTTTTAATTAAAATTTGTGTGCATGATTTCAGCATTCATTGCCCAGTACTGTTTACCAGCTCTTGCAACTGGATGTAGCTCGTGCGTACAGATCGATGCTTCATCCTCAGATGAACCTCTGCTTCATTTAGAACTGGATCACTTGACTTATCGAATGACCATGTCCGAGTCCATAACCTCGATATTATCGTTACTTCTCGTGGATTTTTAACATTCCGTCTATGTGATGGCTTATGAATTTTGATCACCTTCATCTCGATCAAATTTATTTTTTAGATTCAGGCACAAAATAAAATTAACGATGCATTTACTTCCTGAGGATGCAAGATTTCTGGTTATAGTATCATGGGACGTGAGACACAATATCAAACTCTGAATCATTGTAACACCACACCGAGATCTCATCTGGAGCTCAACAAGGCGGAAGAGTGAAGAAGTGGACTGTCAGCGACAGAAACTTGGAATCTAGAATATAAAAAAATATGCTAAATAAATACCTTTCCTCCTGATACTTAACTTAACGAGTATATTTATTTCTTCCTTTCTACGAGTCGTCTTGAGACTTACAGACGCATTGACTGAGATAAAAAAACGAGTACTCTTACGAGGAAGTCACTGGGTTGACGTCACTGGTGATGTAAGTATTAGAACAATGTCCGGCAGTGTACCTACGGTTTGCCGAGGTTAGTGTCACGTATGAAGGGGATAAGAGGCACGAGCTCTATTCCATGCCATGTTTGATCACTTTTGACATGAATTCAACTTTTAAATCTAACTTATTGAACTCGGGAAGAGACCTTCCAGGATCCTTTGGCTATGAGTTGGCGCTGTGAGACAGGGAAACTCATCTCCCATTTACAAGATGCCGTTGCATGTCTGATCAGATGGGATTCTTCTTGTTCGGTGAAAATGATATTCCGAAGATGTAAGCAAGAAAGGAACTCGTGCCACAATCGAGGTGGATTACATACTGTACATGTATTGGTTCTTACCCGATGAGTGTGAGCAGCCTATTGAATGAGGTAACGAAAGTCAAGAGAAGTCATCTTATAGATATTATATAGAGGAGTTTTTTGACCAGTAAAGAAAAGGACTTCTGACGTTGATAACTCTGACAAGTGGATACTTGTGATCTGCAGTTTCGAGTCAATGTTCTTCGAAGGTCAGTTCTGTAACTGTACCAGAGACGTATCAACTCGAAATTATTGTCATCTTTAAGTTAATGTCCTTATAACACTGTGATTCGCGCAATACCTGGATGCTATCTGATATTTACCGACGACTCAGTTATTGCTAATTATAAACTAATTGAAGGAGTAAATTTCCAAATTAATTACATGCTCAATGATTCTGGAAGCTCTGGTCGTGGTTCCCGGTCCATGGTACAGTTGAAGGGCAAACTTTGTTCTCGGATGCCCGGGACACATAAAAGTCGAAGAAGAGTACTCAGACAGCAAGAAAGAGTCAGCGTACAAATTTTCTTTGCATCTTACATACTTGATCAATCTTTCGTGCCCGTTAGTGCATGTTTAAAATTCAGAGTAAACTTGTGGTGCATATAATATAAATAAACAGTGAAGATTTACACACACTTGATACGAAGATCATGGTCTTTAGAATTCTGATCGTGATCTTTTATTTTAGGCAAAACTCAACCTTCTTCTTACTTTACAGCAATCCGTCGATTAAGTTCTCCTATCGAATGACATTTGCGATTATTTTGTAGTTTCCTATTAATGTAGGAGAGCAGAAGGAAAGAGGGAGACCAGTGAGAGTTAGTAAAGAAAAGTGAAAGCAGATTATGATCATTATTAAGCACACAGTCTGTCTAGAGGTTCTGTCATCACGTGTCCGCTCACTTCTCGTCACGGGTTAAGAACCTGGACCTTCAGGTGAGGCTACCGGCTGTACCAAAACTCCAATAATTTCACTTAGGCAGTAGACTTACAACTACTTAGATCTCATTTCCATAAGTGGAAGTAAATGATCTAATCTGTTTCCAACTAAAGACTTAGTCAGTAAATTTGCTAGCATGTCCACAGTGGTACAGTGTTCTAATTGAATAACTACTGGATTAACTTAGACTCTTTTGAAGTGATAGAGGATATCTATATGTTTGTTCATATCATGGAACTTTGCAGTGACCACCTATGCTTTGGCAGAATGGCATAGGTGGCAGATTGGTTGTCACACATGAGTGTGACTCGTATCAGACCTGACAGTTTCAGGTCTGATATGAGTCTGTTGAGCCATACAGATTCTATGACGCATGTAATGAGTGCAACATACTTACCCGAAGTGCTGGAAAGCACAACTCAATTTTTTCTCTTGGATGACCACCTCATTGCTCCTCTAGAGTAGATAAAGCTATATCCAAAAGTTGACTTCCTGGTTCCTTGGTCACTTGCCTAATCCAAATCAAAGAAACCTCAGAGCCGTCTAGTCAGATTTGAGATTTTGCAATCAATGATTACATGTATGCTTGATATACTAAAAGTTCTTTTGATGGCAACAATGTGCTTTGGCCCAGGTTTGGCCATAAACCTAGATAACATATTGGTACAATATGATAGGTTTATGTCTTTTGCTTACAAAAACCAAGTTGATGAAGCCAATATGCAAGTGGGTTTTTAGCGCATTCCTCTAATTCTTTTGAAAACAAGGGAACATCATCTCCCAAGAATTATTTTTCCACTGTTAATGGTGTGGATAAAGCTTTGCTCTCAGCGCCTTATTAAACTCGTGAAGTTTTTAGGTTAGGTACAGGGTTTGTGCAATTCTGATCCATCCATTGTTGTAATACATATTGTGGACAGATTCAATATCACTCATATGAAATCTTGAGCTAAATCTTACCTTTTCCACATGTTGAAGTAAGTCCATGCTATCACAATGTCATGAACTTATCATGCAAGTACAAAATGTATATCTTACAAATTTCCATCAGCTCTTGACTTAATAAAGCCCATGGTACCAAGAAATTTATCAATTAATAGATATTACTCTATAGAGATTTGTTTTAGTCCATAGAGAACCTTAAGAAATTTACATACTTGTCCTCTTTTAGCTGGGGTCACTCCTTCAGGTACTGCCATGTAGATGCAGTCATTTCGCACATGTTGTTTTGACATCTATTTGATGTAAGCGGAGTTTGTTTATTGCTGCAATGGCTTGTATCAGTCAAGTGATTGAACTTTCACCATTGGAAAAAAATTGTCAGTATAATCAGGTGAAGAGTTGGCCACTAGTTTGACCTTGTACTTGAAGACTCAGTAGTATGAATTTAGCTTTAATTTAAAGGTCCATCTGCAAGTAATTGGTCTTATGTGTCTTGGCAGTTCAACAAACGTCCATGTCTTGTATTTTAAAGTAACTTCGTTTCTTCATGAATAGCTTATGCTTCTCCTTGGAGCCCTTGGACTTGATGGCTTCCTGATAAGATACTGGTTGCAAGAAAACTGGTCTGAGTACAATTGCTTAGGCATCATCAGGACTAGTGCCATCTTTGAGATTTGTACCCTTTGCTGCTCTTTAACATTTCCTCTTGGTTGGTGGGAATGAAGAAGCCCTTGGAGTTATGGAAGTTGAAGCGGCAGATATAGGAACAGAATATGGACAAGTTGAATGTTTTGAGGATTCTCCTTCATATTTGATTTCTCTAGATTGTTTGCTGAGGTGAGTTATCATCTGAAGTGTGAGATTTTGGTAAGATGTTGGATCCCCCAACCTTAGGGAGGTTGGGGGTCTTCTTTCTCAGCAGGATCTCCTCCACTCAACAATGTGATGTTACTTTGACAACTATTGAAGGTGCAATCCTTTGAGGAGTGATTCTTAAGGCATTGACAATGGTTGCCATCGTAGATCCCCATAGTGGTGGCTATCTTGTTGAGGTACGGGGTGGCTTAGTAAAGGTTTGTTCAACTCAAGTGAAGAGGGTCTTCTAACAACTTTTGTGGCAAGAAAATCATATGATCAATGCGTGAGTTCTTATCTTGTTAAACTTAGTAAATGTGACAAGACAAGTAGTGTCCATGCATCATTCTTTAAAGAGTACCAGTTTTGTTGTTAGAGTCACAGCAGTGTCACCATCGTGAGTTTGGGGAATGTATGACTTATATTGAGAGTTCCTTCCTCATGGGGCTAAGCTAGAAGGCCGAGGATCAGGAGAAAGAGTTTTCACTGAAGTCCTAGGATGTGGTGTAGGCCATTTGATCCAAAATATTGGGTCAACCTAAGGCTCCGGCTTAGATGCAGCTAGTACTGGAGGTGGTTTCTTGCGTACATTGTTAGTACGGGATGGTATCTACTGGCAAGAGCCTCGTTGGACATTAGTTTTGAAGGTTATTGGCGTGGTAGATAATCTCATCCCATTATTTGTTGAACAAGTTTGAGTTGTGCATCATTATCCTTGTGGCGTTAAGTAGAGGCTGTTATCGTGGTAAAAGTTTTTTTCTTCTTTCTAAGTGTGATGTCACCTTACAAAATTTTTAAAAAACTACCACTGCAACTTTACACCTCTGAACCATTATATGAGCTACAAAAAGCATAGCTGAGGCTAAAATATCTATATACACCGATTCTTTAAAGTTCATAATAAACAGATCTCAGTACATATTTTTAGGTCTACAAACTATCATGATGTCACACAAAAACAAAAACTAAAAATCGGGATTTGATTTAAGCTGATATTCATCGGTGCAGAATGTACAATATCACAATCATTTCTTTTATATACGCTAAATCTGACCACATCACAAGCATTCTTGGACTTCAGTGGCAAAAATGTGTGCAAACATTGATACAAAAATCTCTCAGAAATGATTTGCATCTAATGGTACTTTCATGATAAGAATGATTGTTAAAAAGAAACATTTAGCCCCTCATGCAAGTCCCTCTCCATAATAAAACTTACTAATTTTTTTTGGTGTAAACTTGAGGTTTGAATGTACATAAAGATTCAAAACCCACAATTAATGTAGATTTTTTGATATGTAGTTGTGATATCATCCGTCACAAAAAACTTATCACATGGGTTACCAAAAGAGTAAGGTAGCTCTAAACATTATTAGTGACAAACTTTAACAAACTTTTACAAATTTTTACAACTAATTTATAATTTGAATCGATTTCAATTTTCTTACTTGTAATTAGAATACCAAGAACATATTCCCAGTTTCTTATAATGATCATTAGTTAAAACCAATCAAACTTGGCTGCAAATTCCTTTTTAATCTTCAGTTTCAACATTAACTAATATTAAAAAAGTACCAAAATAAGATTCATTACTTTTTTATGTAGTATTTCAATAGTGGATCTTTCATTTTCAGATGTGGTATGAGACATGATGAAATATCAATTGTTGAAAAGCTTTTCTCATCAATTTCCATCATTAAAAAAAAAAATTGTCTTCATCTCATCTTAATGCTTGGATATTCACAAAACTTCACAAGATGACTTCTTCACTTATAATCAACTAGTGAGATAAATTGTATCCCACAAACATTACTTTTTATTGGTGAAATATTATTTCCTGTAACTTTAATACAATTATCTATAATCCCTGCATTTGTTGAGCATTACCTGTTTTTTTCTACAATATGATTCTCTATGAAATTCTAAAAGATAATATCGTCACTTTTGAGCTACATCTTTACATATCTTCAGCTTTATTCTAGTCAAAATACCCATTCAACTTGGCAATCTGATGTCAACATGTGTTCTCTTCAATGTACACTCCCAACAACCAAGTTTCAGATCCCATAACTAACTCATTGCAACTTCAAATGTCACAACATTTTGCTTAAGATTAATCACCTTGTCAACTTTCACTTGATATCTCATGATTGCTAAATTATCACAAAAGTCTCCCATATTTCTCTCAACACTTCTCTCACTTTGAGAAAAAAAGATTCACTTTTTCTTTCCTACAAATTCTAAAGTCAACTCTTTTTGTCTCATGTATTATCATATCCTCTTAAGAAGTTTCAAGGCTTATCTGAAGTACAATTTCAGAAATATTTTCTATATGTTTTGTATACAATGAACATACAGAATCTTGACACTATTTTAGGACGTGGCGGCAACTGTGTGTAATCAGTCATGAGCTGTCTCACCAAGGGCCTTACAAGTAGCTGATAAATTTACACGAGGTGAGATCTCCTCCATCATTTGAGCACGTGTTCCAAGTTTCACATAAATTGAAGTTTCGAAAAACTCTTGAAACAGTGTTTAACTAGACGGATTTGGGTTAACTGGGAAAAATCATCAATAACCAAAACACAATAAATAGCCACCAAAGAAAAGGGGATGAATGATATTGTTAAGGTCAGAGTGGATAAGCTATACAGGTCATGTAGCGAGGATTGACTAGTTGAGTGCGAAGTTTGTTTGTGCCTGTTTGACATGAGGAAAATTGGAGCAATGGTAAGGGCAAAGTTTGGCATGGGGAGGGAGCCCGCCATCAAGACGTTGATGCACTCTAACATAAAGGTTTATGGCTGATGTGGCTTAGACGACGGTGCCATTGTTGGTTCTTGACGGATGGTAGTTGGGTTGTGACTCAACATGCCATTGAACGGCATACATTAAATCAATTAGAAGAAATTATGTTTGTCAGCGCTGTTGGATAATATGCTTGCCAGAATAAGTTTACCTCATCCGTAAACTCTTCCGTAATTGACTGGTCCCTGATAGGTAGCTCCCATTTAGGCCGTAGGTACGATTGTGGTTGCAATTGGGGAGAGCCGTAGTTATCTGTGACATACAGTGGATTTGGTGCATGGCATTGTTTAAAAATCAATGGTAGTGGCAAAAGGATGATTTTCTTAGAATGCTCCTGCTGTAGACAGTTTGGATATCTTAGATACTCTAGTACATATTTCCAGTGTGATGCTATTGGGGCTAGCCCCATGTTACCATTTTGGTACCATCCTTGTGCAATTTGATGGGGTCTTCACATACCTTTTATTATTTTACTATGTCTCAGCAAAAGGGCAGGTGGGTTACTCGTGATTCAGCTTGGAAGTAGTCTTTATGAATTTGTTCTTCTTGTAATAAATATGTGACTAGATGTATGAGTGTTGAGCTCGTATGGGCGTACTGAGTGGGTTGTAGTGAATGTGTTATATATAGGTAGCATGCATCACATAAGCATCATGATTTGTTATTTATCGTCGACTGTGAGCCAAATGGCCTGCATTTGGCATACAAGACGATAATATCAAATAATATGATTTCATCGTTGTAGTTGCAATCATCGTAGTTGCAAATAATATTCCTAGGTGCATTTAGAAGTGCCTACATTTGAGTTCTTATATGAGTCAGACCAAAGGTGTTTAATAAGTAGTGCCATAATTCGGCAAACATGATTGCTCTTTCCGCATATTCTACAAGATGCCTCTTGCAAACATGCAAGTATGTCGACAAAGCATAATTTTTCTATTTTCATGCATAATCTATGCTTCATTTTTGTGTCAATCTTTGTGAGAATTCACATCTTTTTTTCTCCAATCACTACTCTTAGATTGTATGCACTTTAAATTACATTTTGATCATATTTTTCCAATGTTTATAACTCGTACCTCACGTGCTCAAATGTGGACATCAAATGATCTTGGGAGGAACCATGATATTGGAAATTATTTTCATTGATTGATTATGACATTTTATCTTGCTCCAACTATAGTGAATATTATCATGAATTATGTAGTGTCATCTCTAGTTAGGTAGGTGCACACATGGAGAGAAGATACATGAGTTAAAGCTGATAATACAATTAGTGATGTTGCATGTCCATTACTTAGCTTCGAGAATATCTGAGCACCTAGATGTAGAAAAATCATATTGAATCTCGTGTGAATTGATATTCTCTCTTTCTCTTCCTCACCAATCCACATTCAAATTGATTGCAACAAGTAAAACTTCAGCATAAGAAAATTGTGATATTCAACAATTAGATCGATAACTCTTGCTCAAACTTTACAGATAATTGCTTTACAACCTTCTTGTTATCTTCTCAGATTTATTGGAAAAATTTTCTGATTGTACATTATATCACAAGGTGATATGCAAATCTATGTGTATCAAAACTATCACACATCCCAATCCATCACTCCTATTATTTTCAAATTTCAAATGAAGGTGACTTATCATCCAAGTTTGAACTTTGGAAAGTTATTAAGTTGAAAATTTTTGATAGCAAAAGTTATGATCATTGAAATAATTTCGTGATAGTCAATGCAATAAACAACTATGACTACATGCATACATTTCAAACTATCATTTTATTTATATTCAAAACTTATCCAGTTGAATTGAAATTTCAATCCAAACAAAAAAGTGAATTGTAAACTATATTTTTATTGAATCCGATCCGTTAAAATTAATCCAAACATACTTCAGGATTTGAATTTCACTCTCCAACTTCAAATCACTACAATAAAGTGACAATCCACTCAATTACACCCATTTTTTGATACACCTTATAGCCCTCGTTGTTAACTTTTCAACTCTTTTTTCATATCTTCAAATGGTCAATTTAAAGGCTTCCAAAACTACTCAAAACTTCAAAGAATTATCAAGTGCACTAATTGGCCAAAACTCTATGAGCAAAAAGAATGAGGAGTCATTTTTTTGAACTCCTCTATGACCAAATTAGCTCTATATTAATTTAGGGCTTTAGAACTAAACTACAAATATTACTTAATCATCATAAAAATAATATGAGCCGCCATTAATAAAGAATCAAAATAATAATTTGAAATTAGTTTAATATGAACGGAATTACAAACCGAAATGGGGATTTTATAACTTGAGAATAATATTTCTCGCCAAAATTCCTAACAATCAACTATTTATGGCTTGCTTTAGATAAAAAATTATGATGGATTGAAACACACGTGTTGAAAATTATCACTACTTGCAAGTTCAGATTGAAAGTATTCAATTTAATCAAAATATATTGTATGAGGTCCCAAATTGCGTAGTAAGAAACAACTAGAAAAAAAGGTTATGGAGAGTTTATCACTTGTCACATTAAATTATTTCCAAAGTGATATACAAACCATATTTGAAAGTGATCGTGATAAATAGACTGGATGTTGATCAGAAATGGATTGGACATTAGTACATCTAGAGGATCATGTCGTCTTATATACATATTTCACGTCAATTCCACTTTGATCAGATAAGCACTTTTGTCAACAAAGCTATGTTCTAGATATTACATTTCCCTTTTCCACCCTGACCATGCTTTATATTGGATAAGATCCAAGATAATATCTCTTGGAGCCTTATCAACATCCTAATCATATAAAGTTGATCCAATCATGGGATCTTAATAGTCTAACAATGAGATGACAGTCCTTCTGACCTAAAGGATCATCATCAGAACAATGTTTGTAAAGATTACAAATGTCATCATCTTCTCATAGAAACCGCGTCACAACACGACATCCACCCCCTCTAAAACTGTTTATACTCTAGTATGTATCAAGAAGTTAACCAAGGTGAATGCAAATTGACGTAAGGTCAACCTGATCTTCTGCTCTAGCTAAATCCCTTCATTTGACTCATCTTCACCAAAAAGGTCAAACTCCTCCTCAAGTTGGTCAAAGTTGATCTTCTTATCCCAACTTTTAAAGATCTTGATGCGTTTTACTACAATAGATACTTTCAACTTTGTACCATCCAACTCTTTTAGCAAATAAGTAGCATTGTCATGAATATTGGTCATCACATATGACCTTAACCACCTCTTTGAAAACTTCCTCAAGGTGTTATGTTGGTTATCCAGATTATTGTCATACACCAACACCCAACCATCTTTTTGAATCTCTTTTGGTCTTAGACTATGACATTAGTCAAATTTGTCCTTGTTTCTAAGTCTCTCTATTTCCAACTATATTTGCTTCTTTCTCCAACTGTTGAATGCATATCGCCAAAAGGTCTTCTCTCCTTAGATTATTCTCCCAAGTCAACACATTCCATGTTGGAATGTTTTCATTTATTGACATAATTGGCTTTTGACCTTGTATTAACTCTGCTTGCATGTAGTTAGTCACAGAGCCATGGGTTGTATTTTCTGCCCATAATGAAAATGGGAACATACAAGATTAATGTTCAGCCTCACCCCTACATGACTTCACAATTTCTTTAACAATAGTTGGATGACCACGCTCACTCTTTGTATTCCCTTTTGGATTATAAACCGTGGTGAGAGAAAACTTGACTTCACATCTTTCAAAGAAGTCATATGCCTCTTGAGCATCAACTTCCCTTGATGAGCTATAATCTTCCCAACAAATCCTTACCGACACACAATGTCATCCAAAAGAAATTTGCAAACCCCTTCCATTGGTTTTGTTCGTAAGGCTCTCCCTTCCACTTGATTGGATAGATCCTCCCTTGCTAACATCATATACCTCATTTTTCCTACTCCCATTAGCATGTCAACCAAATCCACAATCCACTTGTAATCGATAGCAAATGGATATGTAGGATGCAAATCATCACGATGGGGGGAGGTTTGTAACCAATCTTGGTTAGTCATAGTTAGTTTAGCCAAAGCGTAGAGTGGTCACTAGATCACAAAAAGACAAGATAGTGGTGTGCACTATCCAAAAAGTAAAAGGGTAAATGACGAGGTGGCTACCATGCATTGGTAGCCACCTCGTCATTGCATTGCATTGTCATTGCATTGCATTTGATGATGTCTACTACCAATTTGTCATTAATATTGGCTATAATGCCTCGTCATTAATAATGCATTGGTAGCCACCTCGTCAATTTGTCATTATTAATGACAAATTGGTAGTAGACAACCACACCTGATCGCCTTTTTGAAACTCCACATGTCGTCGATGAGCATCAGCATATTGTTTTTGCCGATTTTGGGCAATGGCTAATTTGTGCTTTGCCTGGTGTACTCCTCGTTGGACTCGTGCCACAAACTCGTTCACTGCTTCAACTTGGGTTGATGGTTCCTGCATGTGACCTACACTCACCAAGCTAGATGGTGTGATAGGGTGTTCTCCATACATCAAGAAGAAAGGGCTGACTTTTGTGGATGCATTGATTGAGTTATTATAAGCAAACTCAATCAAGGGTAAAAGTGCATCCCAACCGTCTTGCTCTTCCAAAGTGAAAGCTCTAAGCATGTCTTCAATAGTCCTATTTGCTCTTTCAGTTTGCCCATCTGTTTGAGGATGATAAGTTGTGGACATGGCTAGTTTTGTTTTGAATAGCCCAAATAGGGTTTTCCAAAACATGCTAGTAAATTGAGTGCCCCTATCGGTGATGAGCACTCTAGCTAAGCCATGTTGAGCAAAAACTGCATCCATATAAATTCGAGCAAGTTCAGGTGCAGTAACTGTCTTTGTTGTGGGCCTAATATGGATCATCTTGCTCAATTTATCCACAAAAACGACTATTGAATCATAATCTGTAGACGTCATTGGTAACTCACATACAATGTCCATACTGACGTGCTCCCATCTTCTAGTCGATGTTGGTAGAGGTTGTAGTAGACCTGCTGGTTTCTCATTGCTAGCCTTATTTTGTTGACAAGCCACACAACTTCGAACATAGCTGGTGATGTCATGTCTTAGTTTTGGCCAAAAGTATACCCTTTGGACGCCTTCAATGGTCTTCTCCACTCCTACATGGCCCGCAATAGCTGAATCATGTGCCTCCTCTAACACTTTTGTATGAAGGGCAACATCTGAGGGTATCCAGATCTTTCCCTTGTAGAACGCCAATCCCCATTCCAAATGTGCTCGACCCTGCTGAAGGGCTTGTGCAATCTCCTCATCCTCCTTGGTAGCTCGATTCAGATTCTCCCACCATTCAGAGTGAATCTTCAGCTCCGTGATGTGATTAATGCATGGCATTCGTGTCAATGCATCGGCAAGCTGCTTCTTCCCCTCCACATACACGATCTTCATGTTGAAACGCTGTCGCCATTCAGCCCAACGAATCTGCCGCTTGGAGAGGTCCTTTTGAGTTTCTAAATAAACCAAAGGCTTGTGGTCTGTCTCAACCACAAACTCCTTATCTCCGAGATAGTGCTTCCAATGTTTAGTAGCCAAGACAATGGCTAACTCCTCCCTCTCTGTGGTATGATAATTTTGCTCCGCCGGCAAAAGTTTCCGTGAAAAGAAAGCAATTGGGTGCCATCCATCTTTCCACTCCTGTTGTAAGACTCCTCCAACTGCCACACCTGATGCATCCGTAGCAAGTTTTGTTGGTCTACCAGGTTCGTACCATTTAAGGATTGGTGCATGTAAGAGCGCATCTTTCAAAGCCTGAAATGCAATCTCTTGAGCTGTACCCCATTGCCATTTCTGCCCTTGGCCTAAGAGACTTGTTAAAGCTTGAGCAATACGAGCAAAAGCTTCCACAAACCTTCTATAAAAGCCCGTTAAACCCAAGAAACTACGTAGTTGAGTCTGATTCTCCGGGGCAATCCAATTTTGAATGGCTTCCACTTTGTCACTCATGACTTGGATGCCATCAGCGCTAACTCTATGGCCTAAGTAATCTACTTCGTTTTTGCCAAACTCACATTTTGACATCTTAGCATAGAGCTTATTTTCTCTCAACACTTGAGTACTTCTCGTAGATGTTTTTGATGATCTTGTAAGGACTTGCTATATATCAAGATATCATCTAAAAAACACAATCACTGATTTATCCAGATATTTATTTAAAAAAATATCATTCATCAGTCCCATGAATGTGGCAGGGGGCATTGGTTAAACCAAATGACATAACTAGATACTTAAAATGACCATATCTAGTTCTAAAAGTCATTTTTGTATGTCTTCATCTACCACTCTGATCTGATTGTATCCGCTTCTAAGATCAAGTTTGGTGAAATACTTAACTCCATGAAGTTGATCAAACAAGTCATCCATTCGCGGTAATGGATACTTGTTTTTCACCGTTTGTTGATTTAGAGCACGATAGTCCATGCACATCCGCATGGAGCCGTCCTTCTTCTTCACGAACAATACTTGAGCTTCATATGGTGACACACTAGGTTGGATAAACCCTTTCTCCAACAACTCTTCCAATTGTGCCTTGCATTCCTCTAGCTCGTTCGGTGCAAGTCGATAGGGACTTTTACAAGGAGGTGAACTTCATGGTAAGATCTCTATCTTGTGATCCACTCTCCTTCTTGGTGGTAAACCTAGAGGCAAATCATCTGGAAAAACATCTTGAAACTCGTTCAAGATACAAGTTAACTCATCATGTATAAAAGATTGCTCTTTTGGAGCGCTTACATCTCTTATTAGGCCCAAAAAACATACATCTTTGTGACTGATAGCGGTTCTTTCTATCACATAGAGAGGTAAGTTTTTGTGTCCTGATCTAAGTCTATCTCCAAATATCCTCCAACTCATAGTTTTTACTATCTTCCTTCGCCAATCTATCTGAGGATTATATTTTTCCATCCAAGGCATACCCAAAATAGCATCATAGCGAGCTAATTGAATTACTCTCCACTCCAACGATTCCTTGTATTGCCCAATCTTCAACTCCACTTTCCTAGGAATGCTCTCAATGCTCTCTGTTTGCCCGTTTGACAACTCTACCTTTTCATTCTCATCATTCTCTAAAGCTAATCCCAACTTTATAGCAATAGATCGAGATAGGAAATTTTCTGTAGCTCCTGGATCAATCAATACTCTCACTTTAACTCCTTCTATCTCGCCATCCATCACAATCAAACATGTTTCCTTCTTTCTCAAACCATTTACCTCATGTTTGTGCTTCCTTCCCTCGCCCTTCCTCCTTTTCATCGGACTAGTAAGGCCGCGAGGCAAGGTTACTGGTGCTCGTCGTTTCCCAAGTTTCCATCGGTCACTTTGTCTCCACCTTCAAGATTGTTGAGGGCTCGTCGATAGGGGGATCTAGCTCCTCTTGCCAGAACTCGGGTATGGCAATTCATGGCAATGTGACCAAATCTTCCACAATTATAGCACTGCCTCATTTCTCGTCTTCCCTCTACTCCGTCTCCTCCTCTTGAATTTGCTTCTCAATGAGGATTCGAGTTGCGACGATCTCCTCCTTATGCGTTCACTCCCCTTGGAATGAAATCTTCTCTCATCCTTATGGTACCCAACTCCATAGGCATGGGTCCATAGTATTGATTCGAGGGAACTGATACCTCTCCACAAGGCTATTGCACAAGCAATAGCCTCGTTCAAGTTGCTTGGATTGTCCCGAATCACCTCCTGTTGAATCTTTTTCTTCAATCCTCTCTTGAATAAATCAAGGGCTTTAGCTCCACTCATATCTCGTATTTGAATTCGAAGATCTCGAAACTCCTCAATGTACTCCTCCACACTTCCCTTCTGTTCAAGTTTCCACAACCTCATCCGTGCCGTGATGATGGGATCAACTGCTTGAAAATTCTGAAGAAGACTTCGCTTCATTGCACTCCAAGTAACCTGTTGGCCTGACTCATTGAGCTCCATCATCCAACCCTGAAACCAAGTAGATGCTTTCTCCAACAACAAAGTACAAACAAAAAGACCTGCAATGTGATCATTGATATTGAACAAAGCAAGATGATACTCCATTCTCTCAATCCAACCTTCCAAAACTCCCATGGTTCGACTACCTCGGTAAGGTTCTATCTTACAAGCTTTTGTCATCTTCAGAATTATGGATGTCTGAAGATCTAGCTCTCTTGCTCGTTGTGCTGCTTGGGCTTCAAGAGCACGGGCTCTCACTGTTTCTTCACTTTCCACCATGGATGGTGACGTCTCCATCTCCATTGGAGTTTCTCTCATTCTCTCATTTTCCATTCCTCTCGCTTTGACTGCTCTTAATTCTTGAACTAACTCTTGTACTTGAGTCTGACTTTGCTCAAATGTGTTTCTCAAATCTCTCAACTCCTGAATCATTTCTCTCAAAGTGTCCTCCATGATTCGTCTCCGTCCACTCTCTCTCAGTATAGGGTTAAGATGAACACTCTCCAATTTCTCAAGATTGGCAACACAAAAGGAATATGTGATGCTATCACCTCATGGTAATACTCCTCTCCAAAGTTTCTAATAACTAGGTTCCGAAACATAGCTTTAGGATGATACACACAATAGATTTCACACCGTGTGTTGAATCTCACCGGTGGTGGTCTATTGAGGTCCATCTCTAAACTAAAATGTAAATTGTGAGATCCCAAGTAACATCGTATGTGACTATAGGTAAGATAACAGGATCTCGAGATCTCATCACTTGGTCCATGAAGTTGGCACCAAAATGATAAACCAAATACTGAGTCAACCTTGCTCTCTCAATGTATACCAGTTTGACATGAAAAGGATTAAGAAATGGGAATCTCGGTTTTATTCTATCTCCCCCATCCATAACCTGCACCCACAATAACCCCCTTCCACTACTTGCAGCTCAATGGCCACTGCCAGCCTCTAACAAACACTCTCTCTCCTCAAATAATTGTACCAACCCAGACTATTCTTCCAAGAGGGGTGATCCACACTCATAGGAACAATAAGCCTGCTCTGATACCATTGTAACACTGAAGGCAATGACTCCGGAATGACTTCCAAGATGAGAGATGGTCTTCTCAAGACCTCTCCTTGCTTTATATACTGTAGGACTAGAGGAGTCTGAAATCCAAACTATGCCACATGGCTAACATGCGTAGGTTGCATGTTTTGTTATCTTATCCTAACCAATTCCTAACAGACGTCTAGCACACAATCTGATCCACCAATGCATGGTAGCCACCTCGTCATTTATAGAATACATTTGATATGTCTCACAAGTCTCCATAAATCCCACCACACCATTGTAGATGTTTTTTAACCAATATATCTCTTTAAACTTAATGAAAGTGACATATATATCCCTATGGCTTGTCCATAACCTTTCATGAAGCTCCCGTATCAATTCATGTTGGGCCTCCTTTCCACAAATCACACGTTTTGGCATGTTATTCTTCCTTTTTGGTCTTTTTCATATGTATCAATCATAAAACATGTAGTTGTAGATTTTCCTTCTTACATGTTTAAACTCGTGATCAGTCCAACCGCTTTGTCATGCAAGTGTACAGAAATATTTTCCAATATCTAACCATTCACTCTCATGCAAATCCTCCAAAAAAACTCCAAACATTGTGTTATTCTTTGCTTAAGAGCCACAAAATAAAATGTCTTTCCTACATCATCAATATAATCAATCATCTCTTGACAACATATTTATCACATTGTTATCCTTCCCTTCCATATGGTTGAACTCTGGAATAAGTGTCTTAATGTTTGCTATCCACCTCAACATTGCAATATCTCATGTATTGCAATTGGTGTTCATCCCCATCAATGGTAACAAATCCGTCTCAATAATCACATGTGCTTCAATCAAATAGTTATTTCCCGCCTTCATAACTATGACAACATCCCATAATTCTTTCTTCACCTAAAGATAACTTCATTGTCTTTCAGTCAAGACCTTGGTTCCAAAACCCACAACATACCTTTTTCCTTTGTCTTTGTCATCATGTCTGATAATCCATCCTATACCAATAGGATTGATATCCACCGTCATTATCACCGATTTGTTATCATGATATTCTATCCTTCATAAAACCGGAGGTGATGACATACACCTCTTCAACTTGCTCATGACCTCTACATGTCTATTCTTCCATACAAACTTCTGATTTTTCCTTAACAACCCATATAATGGATCTGTTATGTGAGCATATTGAGGAATCCATATATGATAGAACACAATTGCACCTAAAAACCACCTCATATTTTTTTCACATCTTGATTTTTGGCCATAGCATCTACACAAATAACCAAAAATGAAAATCTCTTGGAGCACAAATATAGCCTTCGCTCCTAATAACGTATGATAAATCTCCTCCAATAGAGGTTATATTCTCTCTCAATCTTTGATATGATCCTCAACAAGCTTCCGACAATCCCCTTGATCGATGGTTTCACCCTTTTCTATACTATACATCCCTTGATAGACACATCATTTAAAAAAGTCATAGTCTTCTATGAAATAAAGCCATTTAACCCTTTATTCATCCCATTCATCATGTGTGCCATTGAATTGATGATTTCTCGTGTCAACATGCACATCCTGACTTATTTCAAGGATGTTCTCATTGTGATAACATCCTTGTAACCTTCTGATAGTTGGAATGGATCATATCCTGTGTAAAAATCTCCCCTAAAGTAGATTGCTCTCCCCTAAAAAACTTCTGCAAACTCGTCCACAATTTGTCCCACCCCCATATTCTTGATTGGTACTTGATTGATCGGTTGCATATTTTGCATAAATCATAATGATCTATTCTTTTTTGGCACAATAAATCATCGATTGGAATATGCTTCAAATGACAACTCTAAAATCATCATCTTTTTCTTCTCCTTCAACATTTCAATGAGTTTTTGAAGATGCATCTTAGGTACTAGGATCGGTCTCAAGTCCTAAGGCGCATGAGGCACAATAAAAATGATCATGGGAGGTACCCCATTAGTATCCACACACCCTATCTCCTTTGCTTCAAACTAGAATGTTTTCCATGGATAGCAAGCATATCTTTAAAACAACTTTCCTTATTTGCAAGAAGTAAATCATATGATCCAACTTTCAACTACTTCATAGTGGTTTCAGTAAACTTGTGTGTTATTATACAAGGATCACTCAAGTTACTTTCTCTATTCCCTTGTTGCACTTGTACTTTGGAGTCATTGGATAAAGTAGGCGCTATATACTTTACCTTTTTATCAACAATTTAATATATGGTCTTCATTTGAACCTCACTTTCTTGGAACATCTCAATAGTGGAGTAAAGCTCTCTAGATTTAATCTCCATCATATTCTTCAATGGATCTCCCAAATCAAACTCCTCATAAACTCATGATATATAATCATCTTCCTCAAGAAGCTTCAAATCTGTTAGATTTTTTTCATATATGCACAATTGGTTTATCTCCCATCTTTTCAAATGAGCAATCTCCTTGCATATAGCATATCTACCATGCAAAAACTCCACCAACCATATACAAAAGGTACTTTTCTCTTGTGTGGGAAAAAATACTTTCTTTGTCGTATTACTATATACTCTCGGTACAACAATATCTCTCCAAAATCTTTAGATTTTAGGAAAGCTCACTCTCTCAACTGTGCTTTGTTCGCTCATGATTTACTAGAACCGTTAAAAACTGCACTAATTGCTTCCTATCTTGGCAAAAAAATTGTGCATATGCTGATCCATCATCAATCACTTTTGTTTACAACCTGATTGCTTTAATGTAAGGCTGGCCAATAATCTAGACAAATAACAAATAATAACAAAATAGAATCTTGCACAAAGAAATTCTTTTGAACTACTACATCTCCAATCTTTACAAAAATATTAAGGCATGTTCTAGAGTGTTGTTAGATGCTCTTATCATCCAACTATACTTGGTGTCAATATGCTATTTCCACTTCTTGTAAAATTCTCTTGATCTCTGATGCATGATCAATCAATGCAAACATTGGTTCATTGAGATCCCCTAGCTTCACAAGCATTTAAATAGTTGATTTTATCCAATGTGACAAGTTGTTGATTAGGTATCTGTACCTCTTCTTATTTGGCTTACCCTTAGAGCAAAATTTTTGAGATTTGACTCCAAAATACTATACTAATGCCTCATTTTCATCCATTGACACATTTGTACCAAGTGCATGGAGTAAAGCAATCTTGTTGGAAATGTGTCGCTTGCTCTTGATGATATCATCATGAAATTCACTCTTTGATATGCCAAGTATCTTACTCAAATTAAACTCTACCTTGACACTCAAAATTCTCTCCTCCAAGATTTCCTTCAGTTCTGATGGTGCTTCAATATCCAATTGTAATTTATAAGCTAGGGAATAAATTTTATTTTTCTCACCCCCATGGGCTCATTTCTTAGATCTTGAAGGACCAACTTCTTGCATGTGAATAATTGGGTTTGGTGAGTTCATCATTTGTCATATAAAATTTTCTCCAAAGTGATATAATAACCATCCCCAAAAGTGATCATGATGAAAATATCAAATATTGATCATAAATGGATTGACATTTGTATATCTTGAGGATCATATTGTCTTCTATGTTTGTTCCACATCAGATACACTTCGATCAGATAAGCTCTTTAGTCAGCAAAGCGATGTTCTAAATCTCTTTCTTTTCCTTTCCACTATTAGCATGCTTTACATTCGATAAGGTTTAAAATAATATCTCTTGCAGCCTCATTTTACAAAGTTGATCAAATCCTGAGCTCTCAATAATCTTACGATGAGCTGACGGTTGTCTTGACCTAAAGAAACATCGTTATAACAATATCTCTAAAGACGACACATAAAATATTTTTATAAAATTCATATTCTCATAAAATGTCTACATGTTATTATAGACATGTGGGATAGTCTCAACCATCCGAACTTAGTGGTGAGGGTGTCAGATCGATACTATTGCCATCCTTTTCAGGTTAAGAATCAGTTGCTTGGATGGTGTGTTGGACATGTGATGGACTACATTACAAAAAGCTTTGCCTTCAAGGTGAAGGGTGGATCATATTGGATCAAAATCATGTGGCCAATGTCACAAATATGATCACATGTTTGATCAATGTTTTGATCTTCATCTAGAATTAGGATAAACGAGAGTTACCATGCTTGTTCATGGGAGAGGACGAGGAATTCAATTCAATGTGGTGATAGACGACCGGCTTCTAGTCAAGTGTTAGCCCATGGAATGAACATGGCATCTCAAATGTAGCTGGTAGAGAAAAAGTTGATGTATTTGGAGTGGAGCAAGTGGAATCCAAGCATTAACATTGGTTAATATAGCATTTATCACAATGTTGGGAGCATCAAATACTCTTGTTAATTCTACTGTTTTCTCAACCAATGATTTATTGGCATTGATAGTGTCATCATTCCATGTATTACAATTGGCAACCACACTTTGCAAAAGTAAAAAGTATGTGTTAGTTGCCCAATCTTTTATGCAAGCATAAAGCACATTGAAATGCAAGGGCATTTTGTTCCATAAAGGCAGTTCATGTGAAAACATTTCAGTTGTTGAGGAAGTTTTTTTGGAGTTGTAGATGTGCCAATCAATCAGTTTGAGCGGGTGTCCAAATTAAGGTCTGTTGGCTCATGACTTTTGATGTCCACATACTCTTTCGGATCATCGACTGTCAAGTATCAGTTGTCAAACTGATTCACAATGGTTAGACATTTGAACTAGAAGTTTGAACTTACAAGCTTTGGTTGATTTGAACTAAATTAAGTAAATAGTTGTTGAAACCGTCAATTCTGTCTGATTTTAGTATACGGTATTAAAATTATGATGCTCTACTCATGCATATATGAAAGCACTCAATAGAGTAAAGTGATTCATTCTTCATGTGCAAGTTTGGAATGCAGGTGCTTGTGTTCCAAGGTATCATGTGTAAGAGTGAAGAAAAAAGAGAAAATTTGTTCTTCATGAGAACTGTCAATTCTAAGAAGTAGCAGTTTTGTGTTTGTTGAGTATTGAAGTCACATTCTGATTTGCATGTAACTTCAGTTTGAGAGATAGGAAGTGGATGAAAGTTTGTGTACATCTTGTAAATCTCAGTACAAAAGTTGAATGTAAGTTTTTAATTTGTATTGAGTTTATGTCAAGAGCTATGAGACTTGAAACTTATACACAACTTGCATATTTCGTACATGCATGAAAGTTTGTGTACTTCTTCAAATCTTGGTATAGAAGCTGTGTGTAAATTTTCAATTTGTTTTGAGTTTATGTCAGTAGCTCTGAGATTTGAAACTTAGACACAGCTTGCATATTTGCTACATGAATGAAGAAACCTGGGACATGGATACAAATGCTACAGAATCAAATGGTGGATGGGAAACTGTTGTTCAGCACCAATCTACCCTTGTGACTGGATCTTAAATGTATGAACATCTCACACACATGAAATTATATATGCAAGGTATTCGCGCAATATCAAGTTGTGACTAGTGACAGACCAATGCAATGCAACGCAACAGGATGCATGTATGATGAAACACTGGACAAAGATGTTTCTTACGGAATTGTGGTATGTGGCGTAATTTACAAAGCTACTATTTTTTTGCAGCAGTGTACTTGTGTTTCAGTGCCCATTGGGAGTCATAGTGTATGCAAGAAGTTAGGGACTTGGGCTAAACCACTGAAGATTTCTGTTAAATATGACAGTAAATCTCAAATCATGATAATATTTTTGTGTCATTCTCTAAGATCTAGCAACTCACTCGATGCTGTGGTTAGAGACAATCTATTGATCATGATTGATCGATGGGCATCATCAGACCTCCAAAGGTTTTGTTCTTTGGTTGTTTTTCTTTAAGTATTTTGTATTGTCTCTTCATAATAAGCTGTCAAAGGATAGTAAAGAGAAGCCAAATATTGTGAATATTGTGACAATGAGAATCAACTATATAAGGAAGTCAGGGCAGTCAGGAAAGCAGAACGTGAACATCCCATTGTCCTTTTCAGAGCTAACCAAACGTTTTTCCGTAAAGCTAAATGAGCTGAAACTGGTAAATTGGAAAAACCTGGGTCACTTGGGAACTCATGACTGGGATCGAGATATCTACACCCTGGCCCGTCCAAACTGAGCAGCAAACGATTTGATTCAGGAATTTGGTACTAGAAATATGTAGTAACGAACTTGAAGGCCTAATCTTGTAAGGTAAAACCGTATTCTGACATATCTTCCCTGTATATTATCAACTCTTAGACTATCTGAAATTTGAAATCATTCTCGAATCTGATATGAATTTATTTATGAATAAATGGCTACATCATCTTATATGATTTCTTGACACAGTACCTCGTTAAGGTCAACTCAAGTAAATTCGGAGGTTATTTTCACGATCTTCCCCAGATCCATGACCAAGATTGCATATACATGCGATATGTTTTCATCTCTCCAAAATTGCTTAAGTGCAGTTAAATATCATCTCCTGGTCAAAATTGAAGTATCTAGGCTTGATACATTTAGTAAGGATTCATGTTAGCGCAAGATGAGCTTTCTCCCGGACTGACACCAAAGGTAGAGCACATGGACTCGTATAGGTTCAGTCGCTTTGTGTTTGCCTCTGGATTAGTTGCCCTTGTCCCACATTCCAGGCCACCATTGATGACAAAAGTTGTCATGCCAAAAGTTGCAGTCCTGCCATTGGCAATATCGTTGGATGAAGGAGTATATCCACCGGTCATAACATCGTGGCAAGAAGGCTTAGGGCTCTGAGCACTCATCCAAAACCAGATTGAAGCTTCAAAAGATACAAGAGCATCCGATGCCACGAGCTCTGGGTCGTTCAAAAGATCTAGGCCAATAGCGTCGCCAAATTTCTTGTAGTTAGAGTTCCTGTGATTTTGACAAATGTTAGACAGCTGATATCAACCTGAACTCATGTAATCAGGAAGTCCAACTTTGAACTTTGCACGAAATGTCAGATCACATCAGCAGTGTAGCACTCTTGACTAAGGAAATATCAACATATTTTAGTTCCCCTTGGTAAAGATCGAGAAGGACCCGACACAGTCATGATAAAGATCGAACACAGTTACCAGGACAACTGCAACGGTCCACGGCCGAAGTATTTTTTTCCGGGAGCGCAAGGATAGATGCCATTCAAAGAGCAATAGTCGTCATCCTTGTTCACTTCCTCGACGAAAAATAGTCCTGCCAACGTAGAAACTAGTCTATGTCAGTAAGTAAGTGGTCGATCATCTATAAAACATATGTTACTAGGATTTTGAAACACAAAAGTGCAGCAGCAATACAGACTGATGGTTATGGTAGTACTTTCTGTAGCTGCGTGAGGTACGTACGTACCAGCTGTTTCGTGAAAGACCTGTGCAAAGTAAGCAGCAATCTCTCGGTGCCGGGTAGTGCAATCACCAGTTGTTCCAAAAGAAGGATACCATGCAGCAGCGGTGATAAAAGCATTGTAAGTGTAGAGAGAATCTCGGTTGGGAAATATGGAATTGAACGTTGATTCTGAGACAATGCTTCGTAGTCTTTTCCCACATGATCCTGACGGAGGTAATGGATCCACCGGTGGTGCTGGAGGTGCAAGATAGACAGGAGATGATGGAGGTGAGGAATCCACCGGCGGTGGTGGAGGTGAAGGATCGACAGGAAGTGATGGAGGTGAAAGGTCCACCGGCGGTGGTGGAGGTGAAGGATCGACAGAAGGTGATGGAGGTGAAAGGTCCACTGACGGTGCTGGAGGTGAAGCATCGACCGAAGGTGATGGAGGTGAAGGAGGAGTTTCACTGCAGCCATTCTGGCAGCCCGTCCCGCAGAAATCCAAACCTGTACCACAGTAACCATACTTACTGCAACAAGCGCCATGGGAGCACAATGCTCCACCTGCTTGACTACCACACAGAGGACTCTCGCCCAGGCTCTTGCTTGCAGGCGAAGTGCAGGGGCCACTCTGGCAGCCATCTCCGCACCAAGCAATTCCTACACCGCAGTAACCAAGCTTACTGCAGCAGTTATTTCCTGAGCACAACGCTCCTCCCGCTTGGCAACCACAAACATGGCCAAGGCTGCCCTGCACGAGGAAAGGAACCATGAGTGCTAGAACCTTGATGGTCACTGGTAACATTGATGAAACCATTGTAAGATGTTTCAGCTTCAAGTGTACAAAACACTGGACCTAGAATTTGCAATCTTTCCGTACATGTAAATGTTCCAATTTCAACTCAGTTCCGATTTCAGGGTGCAGCTGTGCGTATGTTTTGAGCTGCTGGAAGAGGATCTGAGGCTTTTATAGCTTCTACCTGGAGAATCTCACGTCCTCACTGCTCTCTACAGACCTTGCAGATATTCCACCCGGATCGCCTTTTGGAGTTCTCCCAATTGCGATTACAGTACCCATTGATGCACGTACTCATAGATCCGCAATTGTTCTTGTCCGTACCAAATTTATTTATCATGGATTTTGCTATGCCAATTTGTAGATGGATGTGGCAATGTGCGGGCTCTAAGTTATTATTCCTGACAATAAATAGTTTGTGGTATCAATGGGTTGTCTTATGTTTTTTGTAACAGGTCTAGTTTGGTTGATGGAGTGAAAAGGGGAGTAGGATTCCAAGTCTGTATGTCAGTCCATATGTGTCTTTCATTACAGGTTTGTAAGTTGGATGGAGCCAGCTTACAAATCTTTTATCAAGCATCCCTGCCAATTGTACAGTATCACGCAAACTTGATCAGAAAAACCCAACTTTAAAGATGTACATCAGATATGGGATTACTGTGATGTTCTAACACACTGTACTTTACTCCGAGTTGAAGCGGTTCCAATCAAACAAGACGGCCCAGTACATGTACAGTTATATTGTTCACATCCTTTATCGGGTTTAAGCCAATGTTAACGTTAGAAACTTGTGCTGTAATTCTTTGTGACAAGGACATGAAAATCTGTAGAATATGCCTTCCTCCGCCGTAACGTGCGATTTTGATCTGCAAAGATCGTTTCTATGCTGCAGACCAAGAAAATAATATGTTTTAATGATTATATATATATTTATATATCTCGCTTCTGTTTTGGAATGACTGACCCAAGAGGGATGTTACAGTCTCCAAGAGAGTTAGAAAATGAAGTTACAAGAGAGATAGAAAATGAAGCAGATAGTGAAGTGCATCACTACTGATAACGACGACATAATCTTTTAATCTGCACGGGCCATGATATTAGTACCACAATTTATACAGCTGAACGTAAAAAATTGCTGAGCATTATACAAACTTAGGGAGCCGAAGTGAAGAGTAAGGAAGGAGCACTTGACAGGCGGCGACGAAATGGCAAACGTATCCAAGGGGAAAGGGTATAACGCTCTGTATTAATCACCATGCCGTTTTCGAGGGACCATTCTGAGAGCAGCAAGAATCAAATGGAAGACGAAAAAACACCTTGACATCAACAGCGGCAGTTACAGTGTCAAAGTACACGGGTAGGACTGCAAGTGGATCTCGTCACGAGGTCCTAATTTTTTAAAAAGTTGCCAGCGTGAAGGCAAGTATCTTGAGTCAGAATATTTAGGCACATCTATAGCTGAATGTTTTCTTTGATGATTTCTTAGTTCCATGAAGGCATTGTGTAAATTATGCAAATCACAAAACATTTAATGTTGTAGGACCTCACAGAAGTAGTATCCTCGACAACTCGGAAAGTGTTTAGTCACGTCGAGATGTTTTACCGTATGATTACATTTTTGAAAAACGAATGAGAAACCTTTGTCGTCTTCAAGGAATTCATCTGTACTATAAAGAAACAGACATGACATATCATCAAACAGCTGAGCTTCTCCTTGGGTATCCAGGGCAAATCGGTCACGTGTATGTCACATGCTACCTCAGAGCATGTACTTTTCAAGCATCTAAAGGAGCACATTTGTACGTTGAAAGAGTACTGCACGGAACTTCACCACCGAAGAACAGAATCATCGATGCACTGTAGGTCCAAGTCCATGATTCCTTTTGCCTGAATTTGAATCAAAGCTCTCACTTCAGTACACGATCGAGGATTTCCAAAGTGTCCTCCAGAATACTGTACCAGAAACAGAGCTCTAGCCTGGAGACTTTATGATTACAAGGTTTCCCTTTCATAAGACTTCTGGACCTTTCAAGTATTCGACATTACAAGCGGGATGGAAGGGGATGGATGTTTACAAACCTGCGAGGTGCACATCAGTTAGCAGATGCCGGGAGTAATCAGCTGTGTTTCTGTTCTCTTCTCGCGTATGACTCGCGTATTCCAAAAGCACGTTCATCGTACCCGTATGTGGTCCATGCTCACAAGCTTACAATGTTGAAAAGTTTGACTGCTTTATTGAAGGTCGAGTTTGCACAGTATCATGCAGTTCTTTGCTCATCGAGGAATGGAGTTCATTAAAATGTACCGATGGGGAAGGTCATTTTGACGACACGTCGACCAAGTATGGGAGTGATGGTGCCCATTTTCTCCCGACCTGGACACCAAAATCTTTAAGACATGTTGGACACATCAGCTCGGCCCGTCCTCTGATCATGGTGCTCCATCAACTGAGGGTCATAAGACTTAGTGCTCTTCTTGTAATCACCCGACAGCTGCAGCTTGGTTCAAAATTGTTGAATGTGCAAGCAGGAAAGGGATTACGGAACCAGCGAAACCTTTCCGCGAGGAGTTTTGATGATCAAAATATTGGAGGCTCAAAATTTCAACGACAATAAGCTCAACGTAGAACTTCCTGTTATCAAGGACGTGATCCCGCGAGGTGATGGACATGGACTGTGTAGAGTACTGACACTGCTTTAATCGATCGAACATTGCATGCCTTGTAGGAATCTTTCATTCTTCTGTGTTGATATTTTTGTAATGACAGAGATCATTGCTGCGATGATTTAAAACATTTGTCAGATTTAGTCTGTGCTACTACACGTTATTGAAGGTAACTTTGGCAAACGTTTCTTGTGCACTGCATGTGCCGATTTGCTTCTCGTGTATACAAGAAGAGCTGATCCTTATGTAAGGATCTCATTTGGACCCACGACACGAAATCCGTGACCTGCAAACCAGCTATGACTGAGTAGTGCTGCTTTCCTACTGATTTTTCTGCAATATAGTAGTTCTCACAGCAGATAGCGATGTTTAGTATACGGTCCATTTGCAGTAATTCATAAGATGCATGGCAACTCCGTACTGAAACCTGAGCTGCACACACTCTCATTCTCGTTTATGGTAGTCAAATCGCATGACAATTGCTGTAGATTCAAAGAGTTTAAGCTTCATAATGGCAAGTTTCTTGATAGTTTTGGTCGTGTGCTTCCTCTGCCATGTTGCAGGTTGTATTGCGGTTTAACGTGTAGACAACACGGGACCAGCAGAGAACTTTGTTATATGACAGTTAGTTTGAGCTGATTCTTGAGGCTCTCTCATTTATAAGCGCAAATAACACTTTCGCAAGTCTCTACATGTCTGAGAGGTCTGTAAAAAGGTCCAAAACAGAGGATGGGGTTCAGAGATTTAATGAGGTGGAATATTCCATTCACTCAGTTCACTCATCCACTTTGCACGCGGACGAGTGAACTGATTCAAGAAGCACAAAGTTGATTTGCATTGCTTAGAATAATTCACTCGTACAATACGACAGTCCTTCAAGCTCCTCGTCTATTTTGAGAAAAGTTTTGAAGAGTTTGGTAAATGGTTGAGGGATGATCTGACATGTGACTGAACTTGTAGATTCAGGATCAAATCTTTCTTGGCATCAAAAGTTTATATGGCCTATCAAGTATTCCGTAGGTTTCAACCGTCTTTGGCTCGAGATCAAAGACAAGGATTCAGAAATGATGATCTTCTTGGATATCGTGGGTATATCTTGATCATGTTACGAACTTTGATACGAAGTTTCTCAAAAAAAGATCTATATATCAGTTTGTGAATGAACCTGTTCATGCTAGATGTTCCTCAGCTCCAGTTTCGGGTATTGAAACAAGACATTGAACGACTTTCTGCATGAAATGTCTGACAGGATTTCAAAATCTTGCAGATTACGTGCTCCACTGCAAGAAGCATGGAGAGATAATATCTTAATCTACAGACAAGGAATGGTTTCCTATACACATCAAACAAAGGAAACACAAAAGAGAGATTCTTATGCAGTTCTGTTCTCAGGTACGGGACAACCGTTTCCTCTCAGAAAATTGGGGTCACCAAGAGCCCATCTGGGTAGACCTACTTCCCGGTGAAGGTGATTCTAGAAGTGAGAAAATGGTCGTCCAGTTCACAGAGTACGCAAGAAAACATAGCTAGTGGCTTGATCTCGCAATGAAAGTCTACGTTGTAATATGGTTTTGTCAACTCTACTTTCAGTCAAGTATTTTCAGGAATCGCATGCTGAAATTCGTGGCTGCTATTTACAAGCAGTCCTCTGCACCTGACAGAGCCAATCCACTGTGTCACGAGATTTTAGGCCATACCATTCCACATATAAATGAAGAACATTTTTTATCCAGATCTACACAATGGATGTCCTGCTATTTTGAACACTAGCAATCGGTTCGAATTTGATTGTTTGGAGTGTCCCTGACACGGTGCCATTGCATAGATCCAAATTCAATGCTCTTGCAAAGCATGATCGTGTGGTGTCGCACACTGCCAGATTAAGCTACAAGGCGTCCTTTGACAAAAAGTGTCCACGGATCTTGACATCTACAATACATGACATCACATTTCTTCAACAACGAGTTCTTCAGTGTATAACTCTGCACATAAGCTCGGGCATCTTCCACCGTATCGTCACAGTTAGACACGACTTTAACTACAGATTCCCTTTTATGTGAGACACATATGAACTCTATCTGGAGAATCACACTACTAGTTCACATGTAGCAATCTCCAGGAGATCCGTTCGATTACTAACATGATCTGGTGTTTTATGAGTACTCCAGATTTGCAGATTAGGACTAAATTATTGACAAATTGACGTTATTACAAAGGGATTACCCAATCGCAGAAGCGACACCAAACGCTTGCGCTTTCGGTCTTTCTAAAGTAGTGGTCATAGTAAAGCTTGATTCTTACATTGCACAAGTATAACACAATAATTTTTTTCATTCTCAACACTCACAATATGATTCAGCTTTTCACCATAGCATAAATGACACATTACAATCAAATTAGACTCACTATATGCACAAAAAAATCCAGGTTCATACTTTATTTCATGTCTACCACATTATTACTCTTCAAAGTTCCAAACTTACAATGGCATGAGCCGGAGTTTAACTTTAACCATTGAGACCTATTTCTTCTAATGGCGCTACTGTTAATTCTATTTTCTATTACGCATCCACCTATGTACGGGTTCCGTTACATAAGTTGTGACAACTGTTGTTCATATCCATATTGTATCACAACATCCATGATTGTCACATCAAATATCACCATACATAAACTATCATACATTAACTCACAAGTGTACCATAATATTCCCCAACTTCTGGTTAGTTCCCTCTAACACCATGTAACCATCTACTCCATTAGCATGATATACCCTTTTTGATATTAATATTAGAAGACCGGGTGTCAGAATGCCGCATCGTTAGTCATTTGTTTGCAATCCATATTATGTAATGGTCAAAATATCTATCTTGTGAATTTCATTGAGTACATCTCCACTGCCTTTGAGTCACTAAAATGAGAATGGATAACAAACAAGATATATGTCATACTCTTGAGCAATAATCACAATTGCACATGATGATTGATCCACATAACAAACATTGTAAACTTTCTCCCATAACTTTCAAGCTTGGATTCATAATTCCATCAATGTTTGAAAGATGATATGATGCATAATTTTGCACATGACCCTTCAAAATCACACCATCATGAACCTCTAACACTTGAAGTCAAAACCTCACCCTCATAGATTAATGAAACCATCAATCATATCCAATGATACAATCTACTACAAGTAAACCTACTCACATACATGAAATGTGTGAATTATAATGCAATATCCACCTCCTCAAACAATACCATATCGCAAAATATCTCTATGTTAAGTAATAGTCAAACACCATTGGGATCATTTCAGAACAAAAATCTACCCTCTAAGAACACATTATAATCCAAACATTAAAATTATCTAAATCCAATACCTCTAGTCACTCTTGACAACTTGTTGTATGTATGTATAGATCATGAGTTTAAAATAAAAGATATTCTTATGATGGATGTCGGCTAAGTCAATGTTCTATTATCAATCACGATAACTGGAAGATCTAGTCTCTTTAATGGACTTTCTTTAAGTCAAACCTTTTAAGTATTTATTTCATCATCTAGGCACCGTTTGCTAATCATCAGCTTGAGTATGATCTCTTAAAATGGATACTGATGAATCAGGTTTTGATGATAAAATCCTTAGACATCATATTCTGATGCACCAAATAGGCTAAGCACAAAAGCAAAGAATGCAAGAAATATTCCTTAGCTTGTTTTTTTTGAAATGTCACCAACTCAATCAACTTGAAAAATTATTTTGTCATAACACATATTGATAAAATCATACAATGAATGGCATAAGTCTTGCAAAATCCAAGTTCCAACAATAACCAATCCTCATAATCAATGGAGATGTTATTATGTAGTATGGACATTAATGATGACCAAACAACATCACATATTATACATCTTAGCATAAATTGCATATTAGTCTCCATGTCTCTCTATCTATAATGACTTGGAAGTCAATTGTATGTTTGCTTCAGTCTAAAGCAATTTACCTCATTAAGTATATGTCTAACCAATTGATATCACACATATGATGTCATCCTCCCACATAGAAAGAATTATCTTTCTTCTTATCTGAACCTTTGCAAAACTTGAATTCACTTCTTTGCACTCAAAATATCAACCAAAGCACGACTTTGAAGAAAATTCGACCCTATTATGGATGTCACATAGTTATGAGTGATATCAAATAGTTTTAAAGAGCCAAAAAATGCTAAAAGATATATGCACGTCAACTTGATACTATCTTCTCATCAATATAAATGTGCCATGAGGGCCCACTCTAATCAACTTGATTTATACATGGGTATCAATGGATCACAATTAACCACTCATTGTTTGTCCACAAATCATCTTTGAAATCATACTCTTATAAAATATGAGATATATGCAAGCTTACCATAAGTGTCTCTCATCTATCAACATCACTTCACTGGCTGATAGTCAATGATGAAAGTGATGGAGCTTCCAAATTAAACAAATTTAAAATGTGTCATAATGTAACTATCTTTAGTTAGTGAGAAGTAAAGTAGAGGTTACGCAAGGAGGAGATAGATAGTCTTGAGTTGACTATTAGTGGAGTATCTAAAGGTGCCACATCAGCAATCCGTGTGCTCTTTAGGTTGTGTTTCTTGTGTGTTAGTTAGTGTGTTAATTGGAGTACACGTCAGTAATCCGTGTGTTCATAGTGATGACCGCCACGTCATCGATCCACAAGGAATTGAATGGATGTTGGTTGTGTAACCTTATCTAGTTTGTACCTTTTTTAGGACTATATATGAAGAAAGAGAAACCATTGAGGAATCTCTCAACTTCAGAATTTTTTGGGCTATTCGAGTGGTCTCTCATCATTTCTCTAGTGTTACAATGGTATCAGAGCGAACTTGCTCTTTTTTTGAGTGTGGATTATCACTCTTGGAATAGCAAGACGATGATGATAACTTTAAGTTCTTGAGAGTTGTATAGAGACTGACAAAGGTCATTGATCTGCATGTAGAGTAAGGGAGAAAGGGAAAACTGTGGGCTGTAGATATGGATATGACTGAAAGAAATCATGTACCAAACTTTCCATTTCCCAATCTATTCAACATCCATATTCAATTCATGGAGAAGATGTTTTCAGAGTGTACCTTGTGGCGAATTGGGGTGCAGATTTTATGGCTCGAGTGATGGCATCACCAGTACCAATGATACTTCCGATTGTCTGTTATGGAGAAACGTGGGATTGTATCATTTACATTCTATAGTGAATGTTGGATGAATTTGAATCGTGAACCACCCGCACTGGTTCCGTTTAACACATATGTAGAAATTAGAATAATTTACCAATATAAGAGACTGTTTAGTGACTTTATTGTTAGGAATTATGGTGAAGAGTACAACAGAGCTGTAATAGGATCACCTCGGCCTTTTGTGATTCCTATTTTGAGAGATTGGATTGTTATTATACTTACATTGTATTAGTTTGAGTGGTGGAGAAGCATGGAAGCTTTAGTTTCTATGAGTGAAGTTATGAACTCAATCATGATAGAAATGAAAGAGTTAAGAAAAGCTATTGTAGATGGACATACAAAACAACAAGCCATGGAGGACAAGATCTCTCCTTTAGAGAGTGAGAAGGTAGAGAGAGAAAGAGTTGGTGAGATGGAAGTGAAAACTCCAATACAAGAGACTCAATCCTAACCGCAAGCGACGGCTATTGCCAACGAAGAGGCAAATAGGAGATGACTTCAAGAGATGGAAGATCAAACCAATCTCTTACTTCGTATGAGAAAGTCATGTAAGGTGGAAGCCTACAAGGACATTAGAGCCATGGGAGTTTTGGAGGCATGGTTCATGAGGAAAAATATACATCTATCACATTTTTATGTTTCTGATTTTACTGCATGAATGTTCATGCGGTCTTATCTCATGGATAAGACTCTTACATGATACACTACATGGGAACAAATGCTTTCAGAATGAGGTGCTTCTATTTCATGGAGTGAGATACAAGAGAGCTTCTTCATAACTTTCAAGCGGTGGATTACCTTCAAACCGCAAGAATGAAGTTGTGGGATTTGAAGGAGAAAGTAGTCATACATGAATATATTGAAGAATTTCATGATCTTTAAGTATCCATTATGGATATGAGCGGAGCAGAAGTATTAGATTTCTTCAAACAAAGTCTGAAGTAGAGAGTGCGAAAGGAGGTGATGGTGAGGATTCCATCCACAATGAATGAAACAATCGCAATTTCTCAATAGATTTTGGGTGCTTATGGTATCACACACGGTGAACCATCAAGTAATGTTCGAGAACCACTTGGCCCAACACCCATGGAGTTGCAAAACCTTCGACGTAGGGAAGGATATGCATCACCACGAGGACCGTTGTCTAGGTATGGAGGTGATAATCGTCGATCATTTATTCCAAATTTGCCGGATCTTCATGAAAATAATGGAACGGTTAATTGACAAGGAATGGAGGTTCGTGACAATTGTCAATGCTTTACATGTGGGAGAATAGGTCACATTGTCAAGTTCTGTAGAACTTGATCAGGATCATCCGGAGGAACACCTATGTTGCGAAGGCCTTTCAACAATATGGAAGGAGGGGAATAGGACAATGAAGACGAGATCTTGTAGAGAAACAAAGATCACCTAGAAACTTGCCTCGCGACCTTACTTGCTCCACTAAATGAAGAAAAGACGAGGTTGAAAGAAGATAATGATTGGAAGCTTATGGAGTGAGCAAGAAACAAGCACGATTGATTGTCATAGATGGGATGATGCAAGAACACAAGGTGAAAGTCCTAATTTTCTATCACGATCTATTGCAATGAAATTAGGATTGACCTTGATGAAGTATGTTAGTGAGGAAGTGGAGTTGCCAAATGGGCAAACTAAACCAATTGAGACATAACCACGGAGTGTACAACTAGCCATAGGTGGGTATCAAGAAAAGATTGAATAGAGAGTAATCTGATTAGCTCGATATGATATCATCATGTCATGGATGGAGCAATACAATGCGGAGGTAGATTGGAGAAAAAAAATAGTAAAAAATAATGGATGGAAGATTTACAGAGATAGAAGCAGATCTCAGAATAAAAGCTTATCTCTCTTTGTGATTGGTAAGACTGCCATTTCTAGAGGTGATGTATGTTTTTTGGAACTTATAAGAGATGTTGCTGGTTCTAAAAATAATCTTTACATTCCGAAATTATTGAGCGATATTATTACGGAGTATAAGGATGTCTTTCCATATGATCTTCCTGCAAGATTGTCACCTAAGAAGCGTATAGATCACAAGATCGAGGTGATACCCGGAAGCAACGTGCAAAACTCCATATTGTTTGGCTCTAAATGAGTTGGAGGAATGGAAAGCTCAAATGGAGGAGATGTTGAAAAAGGGGTTTATACAACCAAGCATTTCACCTTATGGAGCCCCTGTGCTGTTTATGAAGAAGAAGGATGGAAGTATGAGATTGTGCATTGACTATCGTGGGTTGAATCAACAAACGGTGAAAAATTAGTATCCATTACCTCAAATGGATGATTTGTTTGACCAACTTCAAGGGGCGAAGTACTTCACCAAACTTGATTTGAGGAGTGGGTACAACCAAATTCGAATTGCTGATAAAGATTTTAGAATACAGCTTTTCATACTAGGTATGGTCACTTTGAGTATCTAGTGATGCCTTTTGGGCTCACTAACGCATCTGCCACATTCATGGGATTAATGAATGATATTTTTCGTCTTTATTTTGACAAATCTATTATTCTCTTTTTGGATGATATTTTGATGTATAGTACAACCTTATAAGATCATAAGCGACATTTACGAGAGGTACTTCAGGTTTTGCGAAAGAATGAGTTATATGCCAAAGCTTCAAAATGTAAATTTGGAAAATCAGACTTAGATTATTTAGGTCATCGAGTCATAGCGGAGGGAATCCAAGTGATGAGTGAGAAGATAGAAGCCATACAGAAATGGGCAGCACCAGAGTATCAAACTCAGCTAAAGAGTTTTTTAGGTCTTACTGGATTTTATCGCATATTTGTAAAAGCTTTTGCGCGCCTTGCCCAATCCTTAACATCTATGCTAAGAAAGGGTCAAAATTGGAGATGAAGAACTGCACAAGAGCTAGCCTTTCAAGCATTGAAAGATGCTCTCTTGCATACAACTATTCTCAAGTGGTATGATCCTAATCGACCAATCAAGTTGGCTACTAATGCATCAGGTACAACAGTGGGTGGAATTCTTCAACAAGAGTGGGAGGATGGTTGGCATACGGTTGCCTTTTTCTCCCGAAAGTTGATGGCAGCTGAGAAAAACTATCACACAACTGAACGAGAGGAGTTAGCCATTGTTCTGGCCAAGAAACATTGGAAACACTACTTGGGAGATAAAGAGTTTGTGGTAGAAACCGACCATAAACCATTGGTGTATTTGGAAACTCATAAAGATCTCTCCAAACGATAAATTCGATGGGCAAAATGACGTCAATAGTTCAACATGAAGAGAGTGTATATGGATGGCAAGAAACAACTTGCAGATGCTCTCACGCAAATGTCATATATCAACAATATCACAGAGGTGAAAATCCAAGTTGATTGGTGGTCTCAAATGATGGCTGCAACAAAGAAGTATGAGGAAATCATGAAAGCACTTCAAGCAAAAACATCAAAGAAGGTTTGAGGTTTAGCATTTCAAGAGCAGCGTATATGGATCCCACAAGATCAAGATTTACGTACAATGGTATTGTCAGAAGGTCACGATACAGCCATTGCGGGGCACGTGGGAGCTGAAAAGACTTTGGAGAGCATACAATGAGTGTTCTACTGGACAAGTATACGGGAAGATGTGGAAGCATATGTTCAAAGTTGTGTCGCATGTCAACAAAATAAGGCGGGGAATCAAAACCCAGCAGGTTTATTACAACTCCTTCCCATTCCCGAACAACGATGGGAACATGTTACTATGGATCTTGTATGTGAGTTACCAAATGAAACTGATTTACAATTGAAGGTTCTCTTTACTTTCGAAAACAGATCCGTTTTATAACATCGACAATCTAAAATTGTACTGTCTTTGCAAATGAAGAACCCGACCTGCAATTTATTGCTAGAACGTTGAGATGGCAACAGGCACAAAGGACTTAAGTACCATGAGGAGACTTGCAACGACTTCCAAAAAATCTTTGTCACAATAATATGTGGTGCTTCATAAGAAGGAGCGAATCAACGCGAAGAAGCAATACTCCATAGCAGTAACGCTGGACCAAGAGCTACAATTAATCATGGTCAGCGTGGGGCAACGTCATGATAATATTGAATCAGAGATTACAGAACCTGAAAATCTGACAAAAGCGATGGTGACATATTGGTCGTTCCAGTTTCAAGGTGAAACTTACAATGTCAATAGTATCCACAGAAACCATGTAGATCTTTGCCATAGATGAGTCTCAATGTCACCTACATGACATTGTGAAGATTTACAGATCCTTTATGGTCATGATCGGTTGCATTAGCAATCACTAGAAATGTCTTGAAGTTCTAGATCGATGGCAAATATAGAAGTCTGTAGGTTTACGGGTAGTGAGAGTTCGATCCAAGTGAACTTTAAGTATAACATTTCTACTTTCTCGCGATAGTTGCTGGACCAGTTTTGCATGTTTTTGTCATCGTCTATTCTAAAAAGACAAAGAAAAAGACCACCTAAAAAATCTACAATATCATGCCTTCGTGTGCCTTTGAGCCGGATGAGTAATTTACTGAACTCGCTACATTCATCTGTTCCTGATGACACAATGCGTTGGAATTACATTTGAAGGCTAACATAATCGCATATTCTACAGTTGTAGTTCGTAGACGTAACAACGCAGAAATAAAAATAACAGCTGCATATTTTAAAATGGACAGTCACTTTGAATTTAGAGAGGGAAAAAGGGTTCATCGGAGGAGAGCTACGTTGAAGTGCATCTGTTGGTATGACCAGTCCGAGTCCGGAGCTAGATTCAAATTAATGCTTTCCAGTCTCGAAAACTGTGTCTTGCTTGAGAGTGTGAAATTGTTGTTGTCGCGTTCTACGAAAACTATAGCTTCTTGACATGATATGAAACCTATTCTGACGTTCACCTTGTGTGTCATCTCTCCTCCCCAGTCAGTATCACTGTATAGAGATAGTGGGACTTTAGATTTCCTGTAATCGTGAAGAGTGAACATGAATTGCTGTTTTTTTGACGTGGAAAACCCGGGAGACTTCAGGATTTTAGACTTTCCCGGGCTTGAGACCCGGAAAATGCTGTTTTTATGTTTGACGTATTGACAGAGAACGTTCATTACATATGGAAAATTCAGGCTTGATACACATCGCCGCCCAATGGGTAAATTCAATTGCAGTCTGATAGTTCACACTCGAGGTTTTCTTCATCATCAACTGTAACATTTGTAAGATGCACAAACCATTTTCTTCATGTTGCAAGGGTGTGTTGCGGCCTTTTGCAATCCTACAACCAAAGTGAAGCCTAGCCCCATGTTACTGGTTTGGTTTCAGCGACTTGATGGGTCTTCCCATCCTTTTTTGTTATTTTCATGTGTCCCTAATTTTCATAACCAAAGTGAAGCAACTTATGGGGTAAGTAAAGAGACCTCCTAAGTTTCACCAACCCTTCACTAATGTCCAGGTCGGAGTGTAATACAGTGCAGGTCCAATATTTAAGTAAGTGGACCTCCTAAGTTTCACTAACCCTTCACTAATGTCTAGGTCGGAGTGTAATACAGGTCCAATATTTAAATAAGTGGTTAGATAAGATAACAAAACATGCAACTACGCATGTTAGCCATGTGACATAATTTAGATTTCAGACTTTCCTACTCTTACAGTCTAGAAAGCAAAGAGAGGTCTTGAGAATACATCTCATCTTGAAAGTCATTCTGGAGTTATTGACTTCAATGTTACACATGTAGGATCTGTAACCACAATGTCCACAACAGTAACCTGTTCCTCCAGAACTAAGTATATGTATGCCCTAACCGGAGTTGGCTATAAGGCATACCAACGCTACTTCCATGTGAGGTATCCACCCTCTTGTGCCATAGCAAACATCACATCCCTAATGACATCATGGATAGCTATCCTATGTCTTCCGAATGGTCAACAAGTCATATGGACCGCGCTACATCTAAGGTAGTACCACACTCACATGTGAGTAATGAAGATGCAGATGGAACTTGGTCCTCCTTATCTAAATATAGATATGTCATTCATCCGGAAACTGGATCTGATCTTGCTTAGTAGCTGAAGTTGAGCATAATGATGTCCTACACGTATACCCACTGCGACCTGCATACCTTCTTTCTCAAATCCAATTACGACGATTGTCAAGGAAATCCTTGAAACTAGCTCGATGAAAAGGATTCCATACACTTACCTTTTATGGCATAGCTACTATTACCGATTCGCCCTTATGCCGTAAATATCACTCATGCCACTTCACTTGGCATGGGAAAGTGGGAAAGATGCATAAAGATTATGATTGGACCACTAGAGAGGCACACATGAGTCATGCAATCTCATCGATGTTTGTAATTTTGGGGATCACACATACTACGTCGATCCATTCGTTGATCATTCTGGTTATACCGATTGGATCGTGGGAATGGTTAGCATCCCAGTCAGGTTCTATTCTAGGGATTTTTGAGACTAGGTTCTCATGTGCTCCATGACAAGGATATACGGGCTTTTTGCTTACCTTTCCATCGGTTGGAATGTGATCCTATGAATATATTAGTATGGTTTTTTTTTTCTACTTCCACAATGGTGTATTCGTTATACTAGGGATAGGGGAAATGCTTGACATAGGGATGTGGCATCTAGATTTTAGAGATTTAGAGTAGAAGATTTGGCTATATTGTAGGAGGAGTCCATACATGCCATACATATGAGGACACAGTCACATGGTACTTTAGATTTGGCTCCATTGCAACAATGTAGGATTTTAGGATATACTCAAGAGTATAGTACATCCATACTAGCTCTTCATCCTTTGTCTATAGCTAGTTTTTCTGAGGAGATTGTTTACTCTTTGCGCATTTTACATCCACCCATGGGCGAGGGATTACCATTAGAGTTCTTGGAGTATCACCTAGAAGGGCTCTTATATCTTGATAGATCATTTTATGCATAGCCCCACGCTATCCTAAGGAGGCTTGTAAGGAATGGTATATGAGCATCTTAGAGAATTCTTTTAGGCATATGATTCCTCTAGTGATTTCATTGAGTTCTTCCACGTGACTACATTAGTTGTGAGATGGGGAATTTTGTTGTTAATAAGCTAGATGCTAGTCGTCTTTTCACAATGGAGAATGACATGAGGGACATTATAGCGATTGTTATTGAGAAGATCTTATTGCGTCTTGTTAGTCATACCATGGTCCTTTAGCATCGTTCCCACTTCTAGTATCATCTTTGTCCACATCAATTTGGAGTCCGCCATTATGAGGTGGTATGGTTGGGCATGATTGGACATCTCTGTCCCAAGATTGACTAAGCTCGCTTGAAGAGAAGAGAAGTCATACTTCTATCACTAATTTCAGTTCAATTATTGGGACATCACATCAAGTTTTAAAGTTCTGTTTAAGAATTTTAGAACACAAACTTCATAAAAAGAAAGTGATACGAGTATCACTACTATGAATGATGTTGTCAGAATATGTATACATTGAAATAAACTTTGTTTAAAACTCAAAGCAAATTTTAAGACAAGAGTAGAGTAGACATTATGTGCACCTTGAAAATCATGTCATGCATTGTGAGAATCTTTATGAAATTATTGAATGTTGTTAAATCATTGGATGAGATGTGTAGAATTTTTCACTTTATAAAAATTTGGAATTACATTCTTAAAAATAACAGGGAAATAAAGGCATACAAATTCTGAAAAAATTTTAGAGGTATCCAAATTGACTTGTAAAGGGTTAAAGGCAACCGTAACATTTCACATAGCAAAACAAGAACATGCAAGCCGCAATCAAAACCATTTATTTGTTGAGCTTTATGCAAGATTGAATGAATTCTATATTATACAAACTATTCTTTCTAAGCGGGATATTATGATGAAAATGTGTCAAAATTTTGATACATTTCCATTTTTATTGAAAAATTAATGTTAATTGTTCACTTTTTAAATTAATTTATCCATGTAAAATATATAGCTTTAAGCTCTTCAAAGTTTATTACTTATTATTGATAAATGCAAATGAGATGCATTCATTTTAGATATAATCAAATATTTATATTTCTTATGATGTATTTTGTTAGATTATGAGATGAGAAAAGCATGTAAATTAATTATAAAGTCAGTTCAAGTTTAAAATTTAAACACGTTGGACTAAGCAGAGAGTCTGGACAGATCTTATCTTTTGAGCTAATAATAAAGAAAAAATTTCGTTTCTTGACTGATAAAAAAAGATGAAACTACTTATCGGAAGAAATATATTGAAATTCAAATCTTAACTAAGCAGTAAGCCATAGAATCAGATGAACATAATAATTTTCATCAGAAGTCTCCAAGTATCTTGATAAAATTTAATATCGTCATGATGATCACATACGTAAACAGTTCAGGGTGAAGTAAGCATAAGAAATACAAGACCTGGATCGAGCAGTAGTTGTACGGAAAACTATGGAGATAATACCCACCGTCACACAACTTACCATCAAACAAATTTCTTTGAATGCAAAAAAGATGTTAATGTTGTATCGTCTTCGAAAAGTATTAAATACTATCAAGATTTCGCTTTGTTGGTATCTGAACTCCAAGGTTGAAAAACTAGTTAGGTTTCTCACACCCTGACCCACTCATCAATATCCTGTACATAAAATATGGCTCCTTCTTGTTGAACTGGGCAACGAATAAACAGATGAGTTCTAAACACGTCGATCCATTTCTCAAAATTGTTCGGATTCCGTCCGATTTGGACCTCATATACAAGCGGATGTCAAAGATCATGATCTTTTGTCACCTGTCTCTGATCACTTTTTATCTACGATTATTAAATTATCATCAAATAAGTTTTCTGAGAAGAAAAGGCTTATATTGTTTCTGATAAGCCAACCTCAATGTATTGTCCTCTACATCAATTGAACTGCAAAATCCAGTAGAATAGTAAGCCCCACTTTTTGGGATGAAATGTAAATTTAGTTGATTAGACTGTCACTCGAATCAATAGCCACGAAGGTTTTAGTAATTAATTTGGTATTCCGGGTCTCAGGCAGAAGTAGAGTGATTTGTTAAGAATGTTGTAGACCCTAAACCCAACCGGTAATTGCGCTATGTGCCACTTTCACTCCTAATTCATTGTCAAGGGTATCCATATGGCCATATCATATTCAAGATCCATAGTAACATGCTCCCATAGTTGTTCGGGAATGGAAATGAATTGTAAGGTTTTGAAGGTTTGAGGTTTAACATTTCAAGATCAATATGGATCCTACAAGATCCAAATTTACGTACAATGTTATTGTCACGATACAGCCATTGCGGGGCACTGTCACGATACAGCCATTGCGGGGCACTGGGAACTGAATCTGTGTGCAGGTTGCATCTCTGTTTATGTTTCCCAATGGACACCAGATCACATGATTATGTTCCCATTGTTGCCCACCGAATCAATGAATAAACGAAAACGTTGAGAAGTGAATTAAACTTCTCCGCAAGTCCAAGGGGACTCGAGGGGGATAAAGGTACGTTCTTGATCCGAGCCCATTAAGGATTTATTCCGAACGGGGTCCGTAGAAGCTGTTGTGATGGACGAGATTTCATCCGGGACTGGAATTGCCAAGAGGTCTTGTTCGGGAGCTGGGAGTGGAGGTAATTGTGCGACACATCGACGGAATACATGTTCGATTTATCGAACACAGCATGGGGAAGCGCGAAATGTCGAGCCCGGTGACGGTCTTCATCAGCGTGGTGAGCCATGAAGGGATGTAGAATGAGGTCCCAATTATGAACTGAGCAGGGAAGGTGTCCACTTGGGCTAGACCGTCGAGCCGATCGTAGGACAATTCGACCTGTCCGATCCGAGACCACGAGAGTGGGAAGCCCCCGGTGATCCGATTGTGACTGCGGTTGATCTGACGGAGGGTGTGGCCTCTGTACGTGGGAAGCGGCCCTGTGAGGACGTTGTGGTCTAGGAAGATGTCTCTGGGCACTCCGGAACTTTTCGGGTCTTATTTGATGCTGATCAAGCGCTCGGGAGTCGGCCAGGTTAGGCGATTCCTGCCGACGTCGATGGAGCAGGCCTTGTCGAAGCACATGTAGCCCAGGCTCGAGAGAAGGTTGTTGCGGAGCTTGAAGTTTTGCATCGATGAGAGGTTGGCAAATGTCGAGGGGATTCCTCCGAACAGGTAGTTGTTGTCGAGGTCGAAGGTCCCGAGCCTTCTCATGCCCGAGAGCTCGGGGTATAATCTTCCCTGAAGGCTGTTTTTGCTCAGGCTCAAGAAGAGCATCGACGTGAGCCCAGAGAACTGCCTCGGAACCGTGCCGGTCAGGAGGTTGTCGTGGAGCTCGAGATGCTGCCCAAACTCGGACGAATTGTTCCTGGGATCTTGTTCACCGACATGTCGAAGATAAAAAGCGGAAGGCTGCCCAAAGTGGTAGAAATCGGAGCATTGGACTCATTTCTGTCCCGTACAACTGTCCGAGGCCAGTCATCTTGTGGATGCACTCGGGAAAGTTCCCAGTGAACGATTGCTGAGCTAGATTTCAAACTGTGAGCTTCGCCAAGTTGCAAATCGAAGACGGAATCACGACCGAAAGACGCTTGGCTCCCTCTGTGCCTTCTCCCCACTTTCCTATAAATTATGTGCAAATTTTGCCGAGCAGACTCAGCTTTCCCACCTCTACGGGAAGCGTTCCTTCCATTTCACATTCTTGGAGATTCATATGCGTGAGAATAGTGGGTAGTCTCTTTGGGAAGTAGCCGAGCTTCACCATGACGATAAACAAATCCCTCAATCGTGTGAGGCCGGCCAGTGCAGATTCTAATTGTCCCCGTTTCGCAGGATTGGGAATCAGATTCTCGCCCGCCGGAACCGAAAGCTTAGAGTGATAACTCGACCGTCTGGCTCACGTTACATCTTCCCGGTGGCAGAAATTGTTCCCCTGCCAGTTCTGGGCTGGCGGAGTGTTGTTGAAGAATGAATCCCTCGACTTGAGGAGAGCAGCCTGGTCGCCTTAGTTGCATACGACACCATAGCAGCTTGATATAAGACCTGCAATGACGAAGAAAGCTGCTACACGCCTCGCGGAGCTGGCCGAGTTCATCCCTCGTTGGCCCATTTGTATCGTTGTGCTAGGATAGGACTGAAGGCGAGAAAGAGATGAAAAACTCTGGAGATCTTTGCTAGCTTTAGGCTAAGCAGCGTGATTTCTCGAATCTAGATCTGCAAAATTAACGTGAGGACGATAAGGTGAGCAACCAAGTCTTGGTAATATGCTATGGTCGAAATCCACCGGTACTTGCTGTTTTAGCAGCTGCCGATATCACCATGCCGTTGATGTCAAAAGAGAAGATGAGTGATGCCCAAACGGTATATACACGTTTTACAGGCACCGACTCACGTTCGTCCCAATGGTGATTCCGACTGCTATATACGCCAGGAAGTTCACATGGTTTATGTTGTGAATTAATTTCACAATAATACTATACCAGTTACTTTCTAAAATGTAAATTGGATTGAAAGTTAATTATAGAATGTAAATAGTAATATCTGCAAGGGTTAGCTATGTGCTAAAGAGTCACATTCCAATCCGGTTTAGGGTTTCGGATTTGTATTTATAGTTTGAAAATTGAATCTAAAAGTTATATATATTAATGTGTAGTGAATACAACAATGATGTCATGGATGTGATAATTTCCTCTTGTAATTATCACACATTTGAATGCTAGATTGCCAAGAAGTGGGGTGGAATTAGCACTCTAGCTGAATTTCGAGTTGATCTGGTTCAACTATAGAAGATGGTCCTAAAACATGGATGAGATACTAAGATTGTATGGGTACTATAAATATTGTAATTCTCTTCTAGAGAATATAGAGAAGAGCTTTGCTCATGAGGTGTTTGAACATAATCACCTAGTTAATTTGAGGCTCTTAAATGATAGTCTCAACAATGAGAACCTTGGAATTGTGGAAGATATTCCATATGCATGGGATATTTGGTCCAAGCTGAAAGATGTGAACAAGATCAGATTATTTACATTTGCAAATAATCCGATCATGATATGTCTATCTTGAAGCTTGATGATGACAATCATAATGTGATAGGTCACATGGCTAAGCTTCATTCATGTTTTACTAGGATATGTGAGTCAATGTTGATTATTCCTCCCCACTTTAGGGTTGCACATATGTGTCCTAGCATATCTCCAAAGTATATGACTTTTATTCTATCAGCCTCTTTTGTTGGGTAAGGATGCACTACTTGGTCTTGGTATACCAAAGACCAATGTGAAGAAATGTCCATTTTAGATTTAGACATCTCTTGGAGATTCTGTGATGCATTAGCACCATACATAACCCTAATCGAGTTGACTATGCAAGTGCAACTAGACTATCTGTGACTATGTCATGGATAAATCTACAACTCAAAGCCGTGTTGTTGTTACACTTATAGAGTTTTATGATATATTGGTGAGTATGGTAGTGTTACATCCAATGGGGTTTAGCATTGATTATGAAGAAGAGACATCCTCTTATCAACCAAGATACAACATGATATTCACATTTGCTACTAATAGCTTGTAAGGAAATTACTTTTCTTGCTAGCTTAAGAAAGAAGTGGGAATAGAAGAGTGGTACACATGGGATGAGCAAAGAGACTCGGAACTAGTATTCTTGTGGTGAGAAAGGTCACTTGAGATTCTAGTGCAAAAAGATATCCATGAAAAGCATAGATATTTCTAAGGCTAATAACAAACTTGAGGAGACCAAGAGAGTGACGAAGAAGAAGAAGAGAGCCAACCTAGTTGAGTAAGTTTCTTCAAATGAAAAAGAGAGTGATTTTAGCAACATGACTGTTTAGAGGAAGTATGAAAAAGTGAGATATCCTAGTTGTTACTTGGACTCGGCTTGTAGTTCTCATATGAATTATGAGAATCATCTATTTAAGAGCATGAAGAAGTGTTGAGATGTGTAGAAATTGGAAATGGTGATGAATCTCTAATCTTTGGAGTAGTAACTGTTTCTGTGGCTTTTGTTGGAGGAGAAAAAAATGACAAAGAGCATACTATGATACTGTAGAAAGCTAGATATTTATCTGATTTTGTCATAAACCTGATGTCAACGAGCAAGCTCACGACTGCAGGTTTTGGTTTACATTTTTGACGTGGAAGGTAGTCTTGCTCCATAGAGAATGATACACAAGTTGTTTGCAATGGTAACATGTTCACGTTGCTAGAAGTGAGGAAACAAGAAATATGAAAAAGCTTATTTTTCATAAGAAAAGTAGATGAAGTTGTGACATAAAAGGTTGGATCATCTTTTTGATTCTAACATGATAATATATTTAAATTATTATTATTATTTATTTAAAAGTTATTATAATTATTTAAAAATATATATCAAATTGATTTTTATTTTTTAATATCTTTTTTTATTTAAATAAAAAATAGATTAGATTGATTTATTTTACATATGATCACTCGTTATACAAATCAAATGTATAATACGTAAAAAATTAAGTTATATTTGAAGTAACTTTGGTTGGTATCTTAATTGAAACAAATTTGTAAATTAGTTTATATACATTTGCTAATTTAAAGCACACCCTAATTCTGTCAAGTATCAAATCATTGTTTAAAGTATAGCATTTATTTAAGTCACATTTTTTTTTCCCGAACATCTATAGTTTTGGAAGCAGCAAGATGACTTCTGAATCGGTACAAGTGAAGGGAGATAATTTGGAGCTTGTCTCCGACAACAAGCCCACCGCCTCTTCTTGAAATGTAGTCGTTCATGTCACCTTGCGGCCAGTGAACTCCACTGAAGTTCTGTCTTAAAAGGTTCTTGCTGACACGTACTTTGCCAACTTCAAGGACAGACTCGTCGTCGGGTCTCAAGGTGCTAGCTATATTGAAGACGTATGCTTCAGTTTGTAATGAGAAATCTACTCTTTTCCACGTTCACACAACTCCCTCTCACTTGAAATCTCAAAGAAAATGTAAGCAATCGCTTATGATTTTTATCCTGTCCGATGAAATCTTTACGTTAATCCCTGATTCAGTATGCTTTTCTGTTTTTGGTCAGGACTGGAGGTCACAGAACACAAAACTTATTGCAATCAGTCTCGCTGAAGTTAGGCGTATATTCTGATGTGGATAGTCGGTTAAATCCCACAATGTCATGTGAATTTTCACGGTGCATCCTGATTATCCACTGTACTGTGGGTTCCAGGTTGGTGCAGGGGTGACCAAGTTGAAAGTAGGCCAAAGAATGGTGCCAGCTGTCTTCAAGAAGTTTTATATGGAGGGGAATGGTTCATGGCAAAAGTATGTCGAACTACCCAAGGACGAGGTTTTCGTTTTGCCAGAATCTATCTCAGATGAGCTTGCTTGCCAGCCATTGTCAACCCTTGGAGTGCATATGGACTTCTTTTGACTCAGAGCGTGCCCAAGGGCGAATGGCTCATCCACACTGCTGCACCGGCTCAACTCGGCAAGTATGGCTATCTGATCCCTTCTGAATGGGCCCGCTACCTCTTCCATTGAAGGAATCCATGTGAATTTCAGCTTTCAGAGCCTCATATCGTTCCGATCGGTCACCATCAGTTTACACTCAATGTTCCTGACCGTGCTTATGGATCTCTGTCGTGTCGCAGGCGAGTGATTCAGTTAGCTAAGCACTACGGTATTAAAACAATCAACCTTGTTCGCCGTGATGACGTTATTGACGATTTGAAGTCTCTAGGACCAGATGTTGTTATCAACTCTTCCAAAGGAGGAGTCATTTCTGAATTCTTTCCTTCAGCGTTCAATCGAATCAGTTGTGTTATGACAACTATGCATGCTTCGCAAATTTTGTAATCTGTTTGCACGAATTGCAACATAACATATTTCCCTCACGTAGATGATGGACGGTTATATGCAAACATATACATATTCCGCATAAGAAGGAACTTCTATAATTCATCAAATATTGTTTATCATAAGCACACGCAAAATGTTTACCTCTTCTCGATACTCAAAACTGTTGTACAAATACCGCCAATACGAGCCGACAAAAATTCAATCATTCCCTTCATGCACATTCCGTCTACTATCTACATTGACACTGGTCAAAAGCATTAACTTTCCTCCTCTACCCTGCGTCTCTAATTATTCAACAGCGTCTTGGAAGTGTTCTATTGGAATCGTCTTAGAGGCCGACTGGGGAGTCATGATCTTCTTATCCAACACCTTAAAAACCTCAGCTGCAACTTCTTGAGTCCGCTCTGGGGTCGGAAGGATCATAAAAAACATCCAAAACGAAACCTGAACTCTGTTGATATCCGAAAAGGAGACGATAATGTCCCTACCTTATAGCACACCATACACGAGAACCTTCCCTCCATCTCTCACACAGGCGGCAACCATCTGCAGTTGTATGAATATTCATATCAGTACGTGGGAGCCAAGATATAGCTACCTATTGTATTTACTGCATATCTGGAAGACAGCAGTTGAATCTTTCAAAACCTGCATCAAACAAATAACAAAATTACAGATGACCATCCTGTACCTTGGTTCCCTCCCCAGCGACCCTGTCGATACCTCCACACGCAAGCTTTCCTCCAGTGACTTCCTTCACTTTCTGGACCACATCTGCAAATGATGACACCCGTCGAACATGAGAATCGTCTTCATCAATTGACAACATCTTTTTGCATGTAAGCAGATTGGAAGGGAATCTGCTTTGCAGAATTTTGTGCTGTTCCTTCTACGTTGAAGTGGATGGTTGATGTATGTAGTTCATTACACAATGTTACGCTGAACAAGTCTACTGTACTTAAACGGCTTTAGGGACTATGGATGTGAAGACGAGACGGAAAACACGACAAGCTTATCATTCTGCTTTAATTGACTTATCGAAACTCGTACATTCTTACGTAAACTGACGAGGTCTATCAAGTTACCTGTCACACATAACTTATCAAGATGATATTAACTACCAACAATAACTACTATTCACATGAATACGATGATATTTAAGCCAATAATCAATGGTCAAATGTAATCCTCTCAACACAACTAATGTATCATTAACAAAACCCCATTGATTACTACCAGAAGGTTGCAAACACCTTTCACAAACTTCAACAGCTAGTCCATCATTCCGATTGTTATCATTTTTTTTTACATGTAATTGATATCACCACAAACGATGGTGCAACTTTTGCCAATGATGCAAAGGTTGGATTTGTGAACTCTAAGCTGAGAAACCGAACTGAAGAAGAGAATATGTGGCAGATGATGGTTAGTAAAGTAGGCAAAAGAGAGACATTACATTTTCGGGGTCTATGCCCTCACCTCATATCGCAAAAGGTAAGGACAAGTTTTCTGTAGTCAGAATGAATCTTGTAGCAACCAGCCAATGAATAGAAATTTCTGTTCGCTCATCTAGTAGAAAGACAGCATCAGATTAGTAACAGAAGAAATTTCGTCAACTGCGAGACGGAAATGCTTTCGAACTTCACGGCTCGTGAGAAGATACAATATGTCAAATTTCAAAACACCCATGGAAGATGTATGAGGATATTATCCTCTTTTGGTTTTCGCACGAGTGGATAAATCGTAGCAGTGCGGCTGGGCTGCTGACCGATGCAGGACTCCATGGGAGCAAAAGTACAACGTCCTTGTGAATTCAAGTTCGTATCAGTGACCATTCAACGACTCTGGTGCAACGATATTCCCATGCGTGCCGACCGATGCATAGAATACAGACAGTTGAGAAAGCTGTAACGCATTGTTTACATGTCTGTGCTAAACACACAGAGGTTTAGAACATTATGAGGTTAAGCACATTGGATTACGCACAGTTTGAGCAGATCTAATCAAATCTTCAGCTGATAATACAGTACAGTAATCGTGAGTTGATACATATTGTACATCTGCTGTTCTCTGAACAGTACTATTGAATGATTATCTTGTAAAGATATACAAACCTATGTATCGAGTTTCTTACTATAAATGTTGGCATGTTTTTGATAAATTTTTATTACTTATAATATTATCTTACAAAATTTAAATTTATTATTTTCGATGTTTTTTATATCCGTAAATACGTATCATATATTATATGGCATTTTTGAATGCATGAAAAAGCTTAAATGTTGAAAAGAAATGAAATATTAATTTATAACTTTGATAAAATAGATAACACCCTTTAAGTAACTTATAAATTTCAAGACTATTTTAATTATCAATCCATATTCTTGATTTTTTAAACATAAGCCATTTAATTTTCAAAATTCCAAATTTTTATTTGAAGTTAGATTTATAAATAATCAAATAATTCTTGAAAATAATATATAAAGTCATTGTAAATCACAAATTTTTTCCAATATTTAAATATATTAAATATTTCCGGAAAATATGTCCATTGATATTTTGAACAAAATTTTTTGTAAATAAAAATAAATTATAATTACGTTGAAATAAATTTTTTCAACTATTGAATGTAATTTCTTATGAACTAAAGAATCTCTAACTGAAATGTTTTTTTGACGTTTTTTTTATCAGATATTATTAAAGGAGAAAAATTAATATTTTTTTAAATAAGTATTGGTGAAGTATTCACAGCATATTTTATGAAATATAATTTCGTGCATATCCACATTGCAAGAATGAGTCCATTGTTCATCACGAATTTTTTGCAAATTCATATTAAAGATTACTAGGGCCAATAAGCTTTAATGATTTTTGAGTGGATCAGTTAAGTTTGGGACCATGTTGTAAACCATTCGTCATCTAGTATGGTGAGAAAGTTTAATATAATTTTCTCGTTCCATGTCAGAGATGAGAAGGTTTGCAAGATTTCAGAAATTTGAACGTCCTCAAATTGTTTTCTTCCACAATTAAGTCTCCAGTCTGCTGCTTCACGTCAGGAGGAATCATTATGTCTATCTATACCAGCTATGGCATATTATAGATTGTTTATTCAAAACGCGAGAACCATGAACGGATATGGAGAAAATAATAAAAATGTAATCCAAGACTACACATGAGATCTGTATTTGTGTAGGCAGTACCATCTGAGCTGATAGTTATCACAACATCGCTAATAACTTCAGTTTTACTTTGGAAGTGGGCCTAATATTGACCTAGGAAATGCATAGGATTTTTTATCAACTTCTAATCGAAACGTATCTAAATTTACGTTAAATCTAGATACGTTTCGAATAAAAACGTATCTAAATTTGGGACAAGTCTTAGCATTAGTATGAGTTCATTGGCCACGTATAGCATAATGAGGATATTTCAGGAATATGGGGGTGTCCAAATTTTTTAAAATAACTTGTCAATATAAACATGTTTTAAGGGACTGGTGATTAGCCCTTTGTACCAGGTCGTACTTCAAATGTGCATTCAATTTGCATGCATTTCAGGAAACAAGAGCTTGTTTCTCACCTTGCTAGATTTTGCAAGTGATCAATAGTAAAATCAGATTGTCATGTTTGTATATATATATATATATATATATAAATTTCAAATCATACATTTTAAAATTAAAGCATATGAACAACAATAGATTATTACTCATATGTCCTTTAAAGTCCTCACGATCAATGAATCATTAATTTTAAACCAGTGATATGATATCTTTGATATCAAATTAAATAAAACGTATTTAATAATGTATAATTTTTCAAGTATACATACCAATTGGACAAAAAAGTAATTTAATAAAAAAATTAGAATGAGTATAAAAATAATTAAAATTTACATTTAATTCAATTTGAATAATTTTTTTGCCTACATTTTTTCATCATTTCATAATCTAAAATATGTCACCAATTTATTTTTATCCAATTTTTAATTTAAACAAACCTCACAAAACTTCCTTTACAACCATCAAATACAAGAAGAATTTTTTTTAAAGTACAAATTGATAAAGTATCATTTTTATATTGAATAAAAATTTGAAGCAAGTTTTTAGATTGGCAAAATTTCTTTACCGTAACAACCTTTACCAATCCCAAGATGAGTTTCACACCTTAACTACAGAAAAAGTGATTCAAAAAGTGAATTTTTAAAACTTGTTCTTTTTTATGTAATATTTTTCTTGTGTATCTACACCCATCAACAACTCCAAGCAGCTTTGGTAAGCAAAATCCTACTACTAACAATTGGTGGTTTCAAGAAACGATTAAAATTTAGTTATAAGCAGGTGGTCTACGGTCCGGATAAAGTACCCATCCAACCCAGTCCGGTTCACCGGACCCGTCTCAGCCCAAGAAGATTCAACAAGTGTTTGCAGATATTGAAAAGTTGATTGCAGTTTATTCTTGAATATTATCCATTATAAATCATTGTTAAAGACATCGAATAGAGCTTTTTTACAAGATGGAAGCATATGGTCGTTTAAATCAGTGTCTATGTTTTCAGTTCTTCTTGCTGTTAAGGATATCTGTGGATGACTCTTTTCTTCCATCAGAATATGTTTCCCTCACATGATTCCAATTATGGTGCGTTGATATCTATAAGTGTTTACTTCTCATTTGAAGGAGCATAAGGAAGCCAAGACGTTCAATCTAGAAAATTCCCTCCAACATCAGCCGCCAAATATTGTGGTGACAAGCTTGAAAATGCAGTAATTATTTTCATGCAAAACTTGTGGTTGTTGATTGCTTCTTGGTAGATGAGACCACTATGTTTGCTTATGCTTCAAAAAGTTCTATGTTTTGATGTATGCAACTTGCATACTTTGTCTCATCAGGTGTAATAGCAAAGGAAAGAATCAATTCATCTAGGTGCTCAGATTTAACAAATTATTTTACTTTTTTAGTTTCAGTGTATGAGGAGATTGAGTTCTCCAAACTACATTTTTATTACTTAAGATACAATATTTTGTGGCACGATATACAATATTTGGTGATGCGACAGTAGTTTTAAGTAATATCTATTAACCTTCGAAGTATCAGGATATACGGGAGCACAAAGATTGCTCCAAAATATGAGTTTGAGAAAGTGAAGGAACTCGAGTGAAAAACATATGTAATCTTGCTTACAGTAGATGAAGTCAAAAATTCCTCCAAGGTTTTCAGATCATCATTGTTTAATCAAAACTCTAGAAAAAAATTATCCATCGCAATTTGTTCTTGATATGTATTTCAAGATCTCTAATGAAGATAGAAGGCGAAGGAAGGAGACCGAATACATTAAGAGCAGTGAGACTAAAAGAAGACTGAAAATATGATCTTCAGATGCCCATTGTGGATGGATTGATTTTTGTTAGGTGGGCTTGTAAAGGCGAGTGTGTTGCAAAATAAAATTTTGTTGTTCACTCTTCTAAGTAGAGGTTGATTAAATTTCCAAGAATGGAATGCCTGGAGCAGCAAGATTTCTATAACAGTTATTGCATCTAAAATCAAATTATGAAAAACTCATAAGCATCGACGTTGATTTATAATTAAGCGTGTACATGAGACAATTGTAAATTTTAACATCCAATTCAAATATTGTCTGTAACTAAATTGTAAGAGGTTTCCAAATATATCAGCAACTGCTTTAATGAGCGCTGCCTCTGTGAATGCACTCCTCTGTGTCCAATATGTTTATCTTCACTCTTTGTATTTAGTGTGATACTCTTTAGAGAGCGTCACGTTATAATACACTTCTTTTTTTGACGAACGATATATACATGAGCGGGCACATCATGCGCAATAGCACAAAACATCAGTTAAGATTATCCCTGTAATGTGATCTCTTTATTTCTCTTGGTATCTTTCAACAATTACAACTATTAGATATCAAAGATTAGAACCCAGCTAGACCCTACACAGGGCCGACTGACACGAATGTTGTACGTTTATATATTTATATAAAATAAGAAAACATATTTGTTTATGATCATGTGTACAACTTTAGCACGCGAGTGACACCAAAAGAAATTACTCAATGATGATAAAACTGACTGACAAGTATAAAGTAATAAGTATATATATAATATTTAAACATCACTATAAATAAAGAAAAATATTTCTATAGTATGAGTATAAAAAACGTTAAATTAAAAATTGAAATCATTTAACAATGATTTTGAACGACATGGAATTTTTAATTCATTCCAATTGATTTTTTTATATTCTATATCAAGATCAATTTTTTCTATCTTCTTCATTCATTTTAAGTTTGAAGTAAGAAATTTGATTTACAGTATAAAGATTTCACAGACATCATCAATTTCGAATATAATGAAGATCAAAATTAACTAATTTTATATCATAAACTGAAAAAAAAATGATTTTTTTGAACATAACATAAAAAAAAAATATTAAAACGAAATTTTAATTTTCATTGCCTAAGCTTCAAGCATATTTTTTCAAAATAAGAATATTACATGATAATTCCAAGTACTTAACATAATACCACGTATTATTCATGAACAAAAATGTTTATTAATGAATTATCTTTTACATTGAATACTTCAAATCATGTATGTTTCAAAGCTCAAAGTTTTGTTTATTTTATTAAGTTTCTTCACAAAAACCATTTTATTAATACCAAAAACGTTATGTCTTGGAAATTAAAGAAGAATTCAAAGTTTTCCAAATAATGAAAAGTTGAGAAGAAATTCAAAAATAATGAAAAGATCGGAAATATATATGTACATTCGATACGTAACCATGATTATTATATTTTAGTTTCGAATATAAGATAAAAAAAACTTTTTACATTCTTATTCTTATAATATATCTTTAAAAAATTATAAAAAAATTATTTGTATTTTTTGTGCATTGAGGCTGAATTCAATTTTGATCAAAGAATTTAGATAATTACTGATTTGAGAAATGACCAAATATTAATATATCCTCAACTCTGCTTTTCATACTCTTATCACAGGCATTGGAAGATAATATACATATAGTAGATAATATGTATATTATCAAGAATCCAAGACCTGCTTCATGCTTACATGAGTATTGATAATCACTTTAAAGGATCGAAAACTTGGAACAGCGTATCATTTCTGAACTCCGTACTCCACATCTTATTCATGAAAATTGTTACTGATCTGATTTGTTACCTGAAACTCTGAATTGAACTATCAACGTGCATAACATATCTAGGCCTTAAACTCAGAAGTAGACGAGGGCCACATCCAGCGGTGTGCTGGCAATTTATTTCTTTGTCTATACTGTACTAGGAGATGAGTTTTACTATGCTTGTGATGAATAATGGCGGAACCTTATCATGAGAGGAAGCTCCTGCTTACCCCCTGAAACCTTTTTACAGTATTGAGCAACACATACTATATCTATCACTATGGAATCTTCTTTTCCTGAAAGAAGATCGATCAGGCAAAGCTTCAATCGCAGCCTAACATGTGAACGATCTTCCTCTCCACACTTGCATTGACCTTGATCCATCTTTCTACAAGTGGTTCAACTCATGTATCTGCATATCTCCAGCGCCAATCAATGCGCAGTCGTGGTCAGGATCGAGCATGGATACAAGGAAAGAATTATAATGTGATGCTATGTTTGGGCAATTCCAAGTCTCGATAATGAGACGGAGTGCAGCACTATTTACTGCAGGCACGTACGTCTGCCATAACTTTCTGGACATGGAGACTGTAAACGCTGCTGCAGGCATTTGCATGAACCTGAACAGAAGTCCATGCCGGTCTCAAGAATTCAGACCCCGCTGGAACTTCCGAACTCATTTTGCTTTATACTCTGGTAGAGCAGAAAAATGTTCAACCCAGCGATGATAGTGGCGACGAGACAAGCAACGACTTTCACGATCCGGCCGTTGACGAAGCTGGGTCCCATCTTGGCAGTCGAGCTCGTGAAGTGAACCAAGGGAATGACAGCGAACGACAAAGTCAGAGACAGAAGCACCTGGCTCATAACCAAAAGCTGTCCAGCTCCAGAGTTGCCCCCCACGGCAGCAACGATGGTGGCAGGAATGACAGCAATGCCTCGAGTGATGGACCTTCTGATCCAAGGCTTGACCCGGATCTTCAAAAACCCCTCCATCACAATCTGGCCCGCCAGGGTACCGATGATGGTCGAATTCTGCCCACTGGCCAACAAACCAACTCCGAACAAAATCTTAGCAGCCTGACTTCCCAACGCAGGAGCCAGCAACTCGTAAGCATCGGTAATATTAGCTACATCTCGGTTGGGATTGGCACCGTAGTGAAAGGCAGCCGCTGCCAGAATGAGAATCGACGAATTCACAAAAAAGGCGAGCATCAACGAAACGCTGGAGTCCCATCGTCCATACTTGATGGCCATCTTCTTGCCCTCCTTGGTCCGTGGGTACGCCCTGGTCTGAATAATGCTGGAGTGCAGAAAGAGGCTGTGAGGCATGACAGTGGCTCCCAGAATTCCAATCGCAGTGTACAGCATGTTGGCATCCTGGAGAATTACTGGATCCGGAACCAACCCCTTGGCCACCTTGGCCCATTCGGGCTTGACCACCGCCAGCTCGTAAGCGAAGATGCCTGCTATCAGGAACGCCATGCCGCCCACGATGAACTCCAGAAACCTGAAGCTTTTGATTCCGAAGACGAGGATGAACAATGTGTCCACGGCCGTGATGAGTACCCCGGCCCAGATTGGGATTTTGAACAGAAGGTAGAGAGCTGTTGCGGAGCCGATCACCTCGGCAAGATCAGTGGCAGCTATGGCAATCTCGATGATTACCCAGAGGAAGTAGACGACATACTTGGGGTATGCATCTCGGCACGCTTGAGCCAAGTCTCGCTCGGCCACCACTCCGAGCTTGAGAGACAGCGACTGGAGGAAGATGGCGCACAGGTTCGAGAGCAGAATGACGGTAAGAAGAGTGTAGCCATACTTGGCACCTCCTTCCAGGTCCGTGGCCCAGTTGCCGGGATCCATGTACGCGACGCTGATCATGAATCCGAGCCCGACGAGAGCCAGCACCTTCTTGTACCATGGGGATCCGGCCTCCGGCCACTTCACGGTCGAGTGAACCTCCACGAGAGATGGTGCGAAATTTGCCTGCCTCCAGCCTCGGGTCAGAAACGCCTCCCGCTCCGCCATCTCCAGTGCGTCTCCGCTCAACTTCCCTCCGCCTCCTGCTCCCGCTTCCAGAGCCACCATCTCAGTCGACGAAGGATCCATCTCCCCGCTCTCTTCACCCGCATGAGGAGCAGAAGGAGGGCGATCTCCCCGCCCCCATCCTTCCCCTCGAGAAGCGCCTCCCATGGTCATCATGGCAATTTCTGCTGCAATTTCTGCTGGAGATCACTCCCGAGTCTACTGGACCGAGATGACGACGAGCAAATCTACCATTCACTCTGTGGCAAGCGCAGCCAGGAACAGAGGGATCGACCAGTCGGTCGGAGAGCGCACTGTGTTTATCACAGCTCGGACCGACAGGAAGACATAGATTCTGATCGTGAGCTAGGAGATCGAAGGCTTCGAGTAGGGACTACGTCCAGTCAATGGGATGCATCCATGCTCGGAGGAAACGAAGGAAGGAGGGATGGCCGCTGGCTCGACACCTTGATTTCCTGCCTTTTGAGTGCTGGAAGACAAGGCTTATATAGGGGTCCGATTCCCACAGAGAGATGTTCGTTGGGACGCGAGCTGTACTGCGGCAGCCACTGTGTACTTCCCCGATAACACTCCTGAATTCGCAGCACTGCAGCTGCTCACGCTGTGGCCCCATCGCGCTGGGCTAATTCACCGGAGGCCTATGCCCTGCCCCCACCATTCCATCTGATCCATCTTCACGTTTGCATAAAGATCCCAACACTTATCAGCTCTTCACTCTTCCGCCATATCTTCTTCTTCATCCTCGTACAACAATGCAGAAGATCATTTTCAAAATGAATTGTAAAGGAGGATGGCTTTTCCTTGAATCATGATAACCATTTATCAATTTTCTCATGGATACGTTAGCTCGTACGCCATGCAAACGGTGGGGACCGTTGTATTTTGTTGCCATTCTACGCTTTGCGTGAGTGACATAAGGGGCAGTGTTGTAAATATGCCCTTTGTATCGAGTAATATATTTTGCATGACGTGTTCTCCAATGAGGTAGTTTTGACGTATGGGGAATGAATTATTTCGTTTTGGTATTTCACAGAGTCTTTACGTAACGCCTTTTCGGTGCGTCAGTTATCGAAACATTTCAGAAAAGTCACGATATATTAATGGTAAACAATTACAAATAAAAGTTGAATAGTTATTTATGTGCTTCAAATTTATTGACAGTTGTTACTAATGCCTTGGAAGTACAACAAAAGAAGACTCTTTTTGAACAAAACTAACATAGAGATGATTACTCAACCAGCTCCATTTGACACTAACATATACATGACGGATTCCAACGATACGAACTTCCTAGAGCAAGTAGATAAAAATATGAATGTAAGGTATTCTGCGAGATGATTACTCTGTACGGATGGTACGACACTGCTTACAGGGACGGCTGACTTTTCGTTTCATTAAAGATCACTAGTTTAGTGACTGATACTTAAAGACTCTGCATCTTAAAGTGCACTGTGGAAATAATGTTCTAAATATGCATACTTAAAAAATGGTTCTAAGAGATCGCTCTAATCGACGATGCGGAGGCCTCCAACTGCGTCACACAGCAAATGAGCTTCCAGGCAGTGAACGCGGCGCGATATGGCCGCTAAAGGGGCTAACAGAGCTCTCCCATAAGGTCGCCACAGACCGTGGATTTTGGCGAGGGGTAAATCCCACCGTAGTTTTGTCGCGCATTTTGTAGTCAGTTTGTGCTCCCGGCCATGAACAACACAGTAGAATTTGCCATTTCTCTCTCTGACTTTTTCGAATTTCACTCGCTTTTTGAGGAGATGTAAAACTAGTTTAGTATCAGACGGGCTTGTTATGAGAGTTCTCGTACGTCCGGCCTTGCGTCATGAGTAACTGTAGGGGATTTGAATTGATGGGCCCTTTGTACAGGAGTGGAACGTGTTTTGTTCGTGGAGGCAATGGGTACGCCTATCCCTTTCTTCCACTTGAACAGAACACTGTCCTTCACAGTGATCAAGCTTGTGGCCTCATGCATCGAAGTCAATAAGGTCTACAGAGCGATCCAAGGTTGCAAGCAGCCAGACGTGATTAAGATCATGGACTTATACAATTGGAAAACTCAGATTTTCAATGCGACAGAAAATGGCCGTCATCAACATGAGCAAACGTAACCACCAGGCAAGCAAACAATGATTGTTGGAAATCTTAAAAGTATGATAGAAGGCATAACAAAGCCATCCTAGCGATTGTAAGGCCAGGGTATCATGAAAAATATTGGATCCCAGATGCATACGATTGATCAGGGGCATACTTTGATCTTGCGATCAGAAAGCAGACAACGCATTATCTTTAAAAAAAAAGATACTCTTGAAATTACAACGGATGATCCTGATCGAGAAACAGTCTTCCATTATCTGAGAAATGAAAAGCTTACAGCAGTTTATATGTCACAAGCCTTAGGCATCCACCATTTTTCATTATAATCCGTAACCCATCTCAGCTATGGGACTGAAACAATCTAACCTCAGTAGAATTCCTAGTAATCTAGTAAGATGGAGCTTTTGCTATTCTTCAGCGTACTGAATTTTCCATCTTACAAGAACTCTTTTCTTCGGATGGATATAATGCACATCTGCAACTATCCTGTTCTGATGTGCATTTGCGAATGACGACTGATGAACTATTCCCTTCTCAGGAAATGGACGTTTTGTTTTCTCAGCTTGGTGGATCCTCTTCTCGGTGTTCTCTAAAGTTCCATCACTCTTGATAAAACCTCCAGTCTCATCGCTCCAGTAGATAATTCGCGATGAAGGATGAGACATAACATCTGTAAGCGCTTGTGGATTTATTTTTACGTCAAAGCAGGCTGGCAATTCAGCAGGGGCATAGGAAACCTTGTCATAATCGCATTCTGCTGACTTCGCAGGAAACTTCGATGGAGTGACACCACCTGATACCACGTGCTCGTCTAATTTAACCACTGTAGCTACTGAGGAGCATGCAGCGGTGATTGCACATTTTTTGACTTCATAACTTGGATCAGAACTCGTTTCGATTTCCGTTTTGAGAGTGGAACCCTCCACGATACTCTGCAGTAGATCAAACAACAATCTGTGTTCAGTTTTATGTCACTTAGCTATGAAAAAGACTTTTAGATATAATAAAATGCAATCATAGACATCTGAAGTATTAGTTACCCTACGTACATATTGTATAACATACATGGTGAACTGGAGTGCATGAAAAGCAGATAATCTGAATACACTATATGATACAGATCATGTAAAACAGATACACAACCAATCACTTTGGTAAACAAGCTACAACTTGAGCTTCCTACTCAGAAAAACAAGAAATGAAAGAGCATGGAGATTGCCAAGTTTTCGTTACTCAGTTTGAGTATTTCCTCGTGAAGTTTTTTGTTGGGTGTCCGTCTAGATTTTCTAATATATAGGAACCTTGTACCGACAGAACCTTATTGAAAAAATGTAAATAATGGAACCCAGGGTTCTCTGTATTCTTACATGAGAAACCATTCAACAGTAAAGATAATGTAATATGTAACTAAGCATAAAAATCGATGCAGCAGTGATAGCCAGTGACGGGAGCAACTAAGCAAGTCTCATAGAGCTCAGTGAATCGATTCTTTATCCAACCACCGGAATTGCCTAACCGCTATTGTAATATATAAATGAGAACATACAGGGCAGCAAAGGTTGCAGTTATAGTTGCCCTTACTGATCAGCGATACAGTGAAAGAAATTGATGTCAAAGCGAAAGGCTTTCATTTTTTCTCAAAATCAACTCCATATTTCTTAACCAATACTCAAGTTGATACGAATCGAACTTGAGTCGAATTTTGGGACGACATGGAAATGTCACAGGTTTTTCATGAATTTTGTCAGAAATCGTTAAAGTCTGCACCTTATCAAGGGGCCTCGTTTCCATTCGGTTATGATTTTCATGTTTGAAACATTCTTCCACACCGCAGCAGCTGACATCTTCTTCGGGTTCCACGGTACCCTTGCCATGCCTTCTCTTTCTTATTTCTCGATTGCTGAAACTCAATGTCCCGATCACACTGGAAGGACGACTGACGAGGTCTGCTACTGCTTTGTGCTTTTTGTTCCCAACTAAACCTGCTTCAATGCACACAAAGACCGCTTCTCCCACGCTCACCATTTTCGAAAACGCTTCCTCCGCTCCTGCCCTCTTCCCCTAGCTCCTCCTCGTGAAACACCAGTGAATGAGACTAAGTGTTTCGATCACCTGATAGAGTCAAGTCTATAGAATAAGCCGAGACCTACGAGTAGTAGGCTGACGATTAACGATGATATCACGAGTGATGCGAGGTAGGCTGACGTTTGCTGCTGTACAAAATCTCACCTGACTCTCTCTAATCGCCACAACTTGACGTGACCCGGAAGTCGGATCTCACCTCCCGATTGTTCCACAAAATAGATTTTTACAATAGACAGTTTGGCGTCATCAAATTCTTACAAGAGTATTCAACTTAGAATAATTGTAATTAAAGCATGAAACTGTATTTTTTATAGTCTAGATAATTAAATTATATGCAATATGATAACTTGTTTATACGCAGTCATAGATACAAAGAAATTCTAGATATTTTATGAATAATTTTTTTAAATATTATCCATGTAATATTTAGACCAATTTTATGAAAGATCTATTTGAATTATAATTTTATTTAGTTTCTAAGATATATGTGATCATTTATTAAAAGAAGATTTGAAAAACTAAGAAAAATCAATAGATTATTTATGTGTTTTATTCATTTTTGGGATTTATGTATTAGATCGTACTAAAATTTCATTCTTGCGAATGTTATTTCGCATTTCATAGTAGCAAGCAATGAGATGATAGCACACGCTGGACAAACTCATCTGATGGAGTAAATGTTTTGAAACATTCTGCTTAATAGTATTACATTCAGATTAAAAAATTGATTTATTTAATTTGTAACTTCCAATTATATCCAACATAATCTTTTTGTCCTTTGAAAAAACATCCATAGGTGTGGAATGTAAATTTAACGTCATTCTCTTGAGGTACTCTGTTGCTTTTAGCTAAAGTAATAAATTGAGCAGCTACCATAAATTCAACGGCATGATGTGACAAAATATGGTTATGTTTTCAGAATTAAAACGTTACAGTTGTAGATAGTTTGTATATTTTTACTTACATCAAATTTATGTCAATATTCTGAAAACGCTGAGGGGTTTTAACTCAAACCTATTAACCTCATGTGTGGACCTATAAAACTGTGTTACGTAAATCTGTGGTTGGGCCGGAGTTATGGCGAAAACTCTAACTAGTCTTACGAGATATTCACTAGTATGGTACTCTAGCAGTCAAACTCTTCTATTGCAATGTGACTACTGAAGGTGCAGTCGAAATCCCCTAACAAATCCAAATCTTCAGCTAGGTTCCTCGAGTCTTAGGTTTCTCAAGTATTGAGCAATTTGATGATATTATGACCAGATAATAGTTGTATTTTTCAGTAAAACTTTATGTTATAAGTTCATATGAAGAGCTCATTATCAGTGATAAACCAGCGAGTGCAATGTATTATATTACAAAATAGAATGCATTCATTTGTGAACCTTAAGCTTTATATTTTTAAGATGTGAAATAACATGACGTTTCCAGAATCATTGATTATCTGAAAATGTAACGAAGCCATATCATTAATTTTCCAAGCAACTGAATCATAGTTTGGTGACAAACAACCGCCAATTTCAGTCAGTTTGAAACTTCTTGCAAATCAAGTCAATTCGTCTCTGATACTAATTTCTTAGCTAAAATTCTCCGTATTCAACTTTGTACTCTTATCTTATTGTATGTTCAATCTACACCTTGACAAAGAATCAAGTAAAAATTTGTTCTATCTTAATTAAAGAATCTATCGCTCAACTAATCAGCTCACATAATCAAATCATACACGAACAAAGCTTGACAATATTCTTGGCTTGTTTCATCAAAAAGTAAAAATTATAGAATATTTTCACCTCCTATCCTGTACTTTGTAGTAAAAATTTTCATCTCTTTGGAACCTTCATACATTCTCTTTCTCACTAGCGTTAGATTAATGTTTGCAAGCAGTTTCCAGTGCTTTGATCGAGGTGTGTACTTGAGCATTTTTTGTTATTTGCCAATTTCAGCGCGTAGTAGATGTAGCTCCAGTCGGAAGTATAAAGGATTTCTTAACAAATTATTTCCGAATATATTTTATCATTCATGGATTCCAAAAATACACGGTCTAAAACATTTATAGCGTACCTATTTACAGAAATACACGGTCTACAAACAACAGACGATGACGAAGGAAGGCTAAAAATGTGAAGGCACATGCACGTAAACCGCAACTAGTTCAAAAACTACGCGGTCTACAAACAACAGACGACGACAGAGGAAGGCAGATTTTATTCTCTCATACCCCAAAAACTGCAAAATGACTTACTTGTACCCCAAACCGTAAAATGTACTTCCTCATCACATAAAAAACGTCCTCGGTATTCGGTCATGTTCTTGTGCGCCAAGGGATTACACTGTTGGCATGGGTGCATTGTTGGACTGACTGAACGACAAACATATTTGTACAGCCTGTCCTCATTCATTCTACGGGGTAAAATCTTGCTCGTTGCTGAAGCGCGTCCTCGAGCTTCCACCTCTGCGAAACTCCTAGAATGATTGGAGTTGCAAGCTCTTACGTACATCTGAATCAGAAACTAATCCGACTCAAGATTCACCGTCACTCTTAGATATCGATTTCACTCTTAGAGGATGTTTCAATCTTGCTGTACTGGAAGGTTTCGATAAGTGATTCAAGATTATAAGCTCCACATGCGATTTTCAAAGAAATCAAACAGCCAGACAAAATTCCACCGTAGGATCTTGTACCTCCTGTGATGAATAACAAAAATTTCACTCCGAACAGAATTGAGCCACGTCGACCACCTGCAGGCGCCCATAGCTTAAGTCTCCCTCGTAGTACTTTACTTCCTCATACCACAAAAGAATTGTAGAAGCAATTCCAGTTTGCTGGAACACGGTGGAACTGTGTTTGTGATGTTCTAGTGAGGACTCTTGTACCAAACTTAACTTCCCTGTTCAGTGGATCTGACAACTTTTGTCAGATCGGGGTACGAGGAAGTCATTCTTACGGTTTGAGGTCCGAGGCAGTAAATTTATAGTTTTTGGGGTACCAGGAAGTAAAATTCTGCAAGGAAGGCTGACAGTTTGAAGGCACATTCATGTGAACCGTACCTGTAAGCTACAGCGATATGAAACTGAAAGCGGAACGACGACTGAATTTCTCCTTTGCGCCAATAATGCCACGCAAGAAGGTATGCCGGTTAATGGATGGGAGGAAACCGCTCCGATGAAAGAGTAATGAAGCATGGGACGTGCTTGAGGTTTCAGACTGGTAATTTCGAGATCGGAAATTTCACAGTAGGCGTGAGAGAACTTTGAGGTGAGTTCGACAATTTCAGGGCGTGAGATTCTATAGCTACTGGTTGCGGGTTTTCGGGCTTGGCAGCAACAAGAATCATTCAAAGACTTGGGAATGTTGCAGAATGACTGCCAGAACTATGAACAAGAGATCTAGACAGGTACAGGGAAATGTGTGGATCGAGAGGACTTCAGCAAAATACCGTGCATGGGAATGTGTGTTTCGTTGACACGACAATGTCCTACATTTACTTCCAGAGAAATAGTTGTGATGGTTTGTGTCTCTTGCAGTGGCCCAAATGTTGAGCTCGCCAGATCATGATCGTCTGTCTCTTATTGATACTTCGCATAAAGCTCGAACGAATCAGTTTTGTATTCTTTGGACCAGCATCTTCTTCCTTCGATGAAAGCCAAATCGTGTAATCATGAGTCTCGTTCTTGAATCTGAATATGGAAGTTTGGTGACGGTAGCCTATGATTCAAGAATAGGATGATAAAGGTAACTGCATTTGTGAACGGAACGATCTTAACATTTCTTTCCAGATCTTCTGATTAAATATTGCTTATTCAACTACAAGTTTCTTCAAGACATATCTTTATTCGGGTTATTCATTTCTAGTCTCGGTAGAATGTAAAATATTATAGCTCTCTCTCTAATTTGATCGACTATACATTTTAAGTAGCGATAAGATATTTATACACATACTACGCATTTGTGTTAAGTTCCTTAATGTGAATGTGACAATAAGGTTTCTCTAATTTTTCCGATTCAAATTTTCTTTGGTATAGTTCAAGATGGCTGATTTTGGCGGTGAGACATATCTACGCAGGTCATACAGGGAATGTTTCTACTGAAAGTTCTGTAGTTCAAAAACCCTTTGGTTCTTTTTAGTTTTCTTCGGTTGAGAAAGATTTTCACGTTCTGGCCTCAACATTTTAGTTTTTACAGGAGGCTACATACAGTAGGCGCTAGTTCCATTTTCGTAACCTTTTCTGAATTATTTAGATATGATTCAAATATAGTTTTACCAGTGTAACCGTTACATTAATTCAGATGGGAGAAAACAGCTGACTTTCATGGGTTTATATCATTTACTACTTACAGTCCTATATATGTCTTTGAATCATGAACTAATTTTAATAATTTTAACTAATTTTTTTAATATTATATAATACATCAAACCATGACATGTTTTTGTTCAATTTTTTAATATCGGTTTCTTTTACAAGTTAGGATTAAAGTTTATGAAAATAAGTTGTACTTTTATAATTGACCTTATGAATTATCTAATATTTTGATCTTTCTTTTAATATATTGACAACAGCTCCTCATATGAGACTCCTATCAGTAATAAACAAACTTTTTATGTATCGTTGAATATCATATGAATAGAAATAAAGTAATATACGAATGTATTTAATTCAAATTATTATATAAAAATAATATATTTTTAAAAATCAATATAATATTTTGTAAGTATTCTTTTACAAAATAAAAATAAATTTTTTTAATTTGAATATTGATTTTTTCATAGTAATAAATATTGCCTTACGTCAAGTGTAGTTTGAATCTCAATTTTACATCATCTGAGTATTGATAAATTTTAAATGAATAAAATATTGACAATGTTTACAAAATTAACCTACTACACATGGATATTAAGCTCAAAACTTTAATATATTTATTTTAATATTTAAAATACTTTTAAATAATTTTAAAAATTTTGATATTTTTAAAAAAATTAAAAAATTGGATGAAAAGCACGTTGTAATAGTATTTCAAAAAGTCTTTGAAAAAAAATCCTATGCAACAAAAAAAATAAAAATTGAAAGACTTTTGCATGACAAATAATCTGAAAACATTTCTAATTAAAAAAATAAAAATTTAAAATATATTTTATATTATTTAAGAAAAATGTATTTTTTAAGAGAACATTGTGCTAAAATTATGTAAAAATTACTTTGGAACTGGATTTGATTTTGGGAAATTGATTAACATAGAAAAGGGGGTTTCAAGATAGACCCATAAAAGAATGGACATGAATTTATCAATTCCCGATAATCCAACTTCCATAAATTTGGTACGTTTTAGTTTTAAAGTACATAAAAAATTTATGGAAAAATCTAAGGAAAACAACACATAGTGACCAAAAACGTCACGGGATTGGTGCATAACCCATAAAAAATAACGGGTGCCTTTGAAAGGTTTTCCCGTTACCGTAAAACATTACGTGGGATTTTCGTGGAGGGTTCTGCGCAAGTTATGCTACACCCTAATAATCGTACTTAGTGCGGAGATTAAGATGATGATACTTAAAGTGAGGACAAGAAGATATGACTGAATGTTGTGAATTAACATGTGGTGAGTACTAGTGACTGATTATTGAATAGTACGTACAATTGAGACGTGATGTTCTTTAAGGGACTAGGGTATAACACTATCTTCTGAGAAGTAACTAGTACTTGCTGAATAACGTGTAGAATTACAAGTAGTGACGAAATGCTGTGCAGAAGAAAATTGGACTAACTGGTGTGAACAAATTGGTACAAGATTAAAAGAGTGAAGACGAAACAAAAGTTGCTGTATATAAAATGGAAATTACAGGTATATTTGATTTAAGAAGATAAAACTAAATGCTGAAGAGTAACTAACACTTGCTGAGTATTATGGGGTATAAGAAGATGTGATTAAATGCGAAGAAGATGAGATCGAACATAGTGATGGACTCATGACTAATTCGTAAGAATTGACTAATGAAGCTGGATATGATAAAAAGAAAACATATCAGAACAAGAGCTGTAATCTGGTCTATGCAAAGTGCAAGTAAATAACATTGAGAACCTACTATCGGACAAAACCAATCGTAAAGTTGAATGAATTTACTTCTCAAGTACATACAGATATTACATGGCATTTCATGAATCTGCTTTGTGGCAACTCTAAGTCGCATTCGATGTGATGACATCTGAGTTTCATGAAAGTTTTCTTGCAAGCTTGGAGCCGTTGACTCTCACAAGTCTAGCTAAAGTCATATGATGTATGAAAGTATTCAGATTCCATAAGAGGACTGGTATGTTTTTTTCCCCTCTTTTGACTCTTCCTTCTCTTTCACTTTGATGACCACTCATCTGTAGAAATTGCTGTTTTCACACTTTGTATTTCCTTTAGTAGCGATTATTATGTGCGGCTCAGTTTGCCACCACATTTATAATTATGTTTTTTCATCATCAGTTTCCCTTTGGAGATTCTCAAGTAAAAGTCCGCACATAGCGGAATGCAAACATTTTCAAATGCAATTACACCAATTATGCACTTATAAAGAGTAATTGTACTAGTAAAATTGTAAGTTTGTAAGAAGATGGATCTAGACGGTGTGTGGGGGCTGTGTCAAAGCCAATTTTCCAGCAAGTTATAGTCTTGGCTCTGAAAATACACATATAGCATATTGGTGCACTCAAGTACAATGGGCTCTCCTGTAATTGGATTGGGTACAAATCGATGTCTGCTACTATCTCAATATCCTTGCTCCCTTTAAAAAATCTCTACCTAAGGTGCTGGTACCGTGCACTGATTAATGGACCGTGCACGGAAGTTAATGTTAGGTAAACGAATTGGGGTACTTTGACAAGGAGCTCACATCATAGGACACTTTTTAATCTTGTAACTACACCGGACATCAAGTATGAGTAAATTGATAGCATCGGACCACCTTCATTACCATGGATGACTAAGCTGTGTATCCAAGTGGAAGATTCATCATATGGTGGAAGATTTATTATATTAAATACAACATTTAGTAAATCACGACACGAGTTATGACAAGCTACGGCCACTTTACGGTATTTACCTATTGTAAGTACTGGCATACTATTATATTTATAAAGATTTGACACTACTGCTATGACCGAGAGTTTGATGGTCTATGTTAGGAAAATGAGCAAAAGGAGTCTAATAATAACTTCTTTGTTGGATCTAATATACAAGCCTAATGTAACAAACAACTGTTATTTGAGGCATGTTTGATAAGAGATGGATATGAAACATGGCAAGCTAATGGAGCTAGACAAAAGAAATTCTTCAGCAATGCAACATCTATTTTCTACGCAAACTCAGAACTAGTATGGACGTCATCACCGGTGACTCAGTTCCGTCTCGCTCACGAGTGGTTTTCTCTCGTGTAAATATTTCGTTAAAGGCGTCTTCGAGCTTTTGGAAATAGAGCCTTGTCGCTGACTCTCCAATATATGCTTCCAGAGCTAGGGTAGAGGTTCCTCGATTCGCAGTTACTCTTACTCGAGCCGCCTCTCTAGTATCCGGGTATGAGGACAAGAAATTTTCGATGGTATAGGTTATAACTTCCCGTTTCTCGGTTTCGAAGACAGAGCTGTAACTTTCCAACTGCGTGTTTACCTCGTCCAGGCTCCGAGAGTAAGTTGGGGTGTTGTAGCCATCCCTCAATTCTTCAGAGACTGCCCCCTGTTGATGGTCGGTAGCAGTAGTCAGAAGAATAGTGAGAACTTGATAACAAAGTAAGAAACTAAGAAAGCTGCAACCATCCATTTCGGGGAAATGGATGTGTTGCTAGAAGCAACAGCGGTGTGTAAAAAGAAAAATATATTTGGCTCGAGTTTGTCATGCATTCTACCTCCAGAACCAGGGAATCCCAAACATCCTCTACACCACGTTGCCATAAACCCGTTCTGTATGGTTCATCACCCCTAGGGCGTATCATGAATGCCAGGAAGAGTAATCCTCCGGGCGCAATTTCATGAGCCCTAGCGGCAAGAAAGTTGTCCAGATCTTTATTTGCCTGCTCTGCATAAGCTTCTATTGTAGCCAAGCTTGACCGATAAATATGAGTGTGACCACCGTTGTAAGCTGGAGACGCTCTATCTCGAACTGCGGCCGGAACCTGAGAATTTTCCAGAAGCAACAGAAAATCATTATCACTAAAATAGTTCGTGGACTCTAGATCATAACCATGGCTTCCCAGATTCAACTCCTCCTATTATAGCTACAGCTGTAATTACTTGCATCAGAAGAAATTGTAATCATTCTAATCCTTGTATGTGTACTGCGTCGCATGCCTGATCGTTTCCAGTACACGCTGCTGCTTCCTGAATGATCGGACCCAAACAGAATGGATTGCGAAAATACGCAATACTATAGTAGGGGACTTGGAGTGAGTGGGATAGCTAGCAGTACTAAAGTTCCTCACATTACATGTTGAATCTATGAAGAATAAACTGCGATCGATCAAATGAGACGTGATTAGGTGTGCGATCAGTTACCTACGATACAGGACAGAGACTGACACCTGGAAACGTTCATGAGTACCTCAGAGATCCAGTGAAGACCGAAGGTCGAGATAGCAATGTTGATTGTGGATTTGGGAAAGAGGCGATCATAGAAGGAACCAGGAACGGCTGCTGACATATAATTCTGGACCTTCTCCTCATCACAACGAGGTTGTGAAAACAGGAGCTTGATCAGCGTGTTGAAATCGGTGCTAGGTAAGTCCTGGAAGTAGACTTGTATCTCCGGGCCAGAACTGGCACCCACCTCTGCTTCCCTGTATCTCGCCCGTACCTGCTCGATGACTGCTTCCACGTTACGTATGGTGTTGGGGCCGGACGAGCAACCCAGGTCTGCGATTCTAAAAACCTGATCAGGATCTGTCAGATTCATGGACTTTATCGCTTCGAAGAACCTGGGCAGTATCACGTTGACTGCTTTCCCTTGCAACTGGGAATTTTTGGCATAGCTGTTATCTCCTTCTCCTGGTGACATTCCTGAAAACCTGAACTCTACATTTCCGGGAGAAGAATCCGAAGAAGTTATCTCTTGCCCCATTGTGAAAACGATAGTTAGCCTGCTTGCCGCTGCTGCTACGTTCTGCCACCCATAAAGCTCCCGATCTTCTCTTCTGTATGAACTAGGATCTACCAGCCGAATTCGAATACTAGGAAAGATCAGATGATAGCCCAATTACAGTCCACTCCCACCAATCTTGATATACTCCGTCCGGAATCGGTATTACCTCACCTGCCCTTCTCCTCAACATGGAAGCGTTCTGACCACTGTGCTATATTGAGCATGCAGTTGACATTTCCTTTTCCGTAATTTCCGTGTCCAAATGCTCTGCGTGGGAAAAGCATGTTGTAGATCACGTTTACAATCTAACTCACCCCACATCTGAGTACGATATGATTCCTACGGACACATGTGGATTGAAAGAAACATCCCATCCCTCCTCTGTAGTCCGACTGGAAACCATTTCTGAAGACAATTTAGTCCTCGGCCGTAGTGATAAATCTGATCATGAGGACTTAATTTGGAGTGAAACACGGGTTTACAATATTCCGTATCCTATGATGTTCTGTTCGTCATGACTCGAGATTAACGCTGTAGACAAAACGTGAGACTCGCATTGTGGAATCCGAGATGCTCTACCATGGGACAAGGGTTACGGCATACCTGTCCTCAGTTCCGGAGTACCATGTCATTATGGCGGATGTGATGGTTACCTATACTACTAGAGATATAGTTTTAGAAGGGGTGATCACCCTCGAGGGGCGGCGAGTGGAGCAGCAGCACCCAAAGTCTCCAAGTATATGGGTATACAGAGAGGTCAGCTCTTTGTTCTTCTAGCTTTGGAGTTATGGAATTATGGACATCGATTTCGACATGTTTGTGAGGGAGTGCGCGAGAGCCTATCATACTAGGTCGAAGTGGATATCACTCTCTTTAGGTTACCGTTGTCGTGTTGTGACGCGGCTACTATGAGAAGATGATGACATGTGTCATCTTCAGAGTTGTTGTCATGACGGCGATAGTTTAGGTTAAGATAACCGACGGCGCACTGTAATGTTGTTAAGAGCCCACCGTTGGATCTACTTTGTAGGGTCAGGATGTTGAAAAGTCTCCAAGATATATTATTTTGGACCTTATCATATATAAAGCGCAGTCATGATGGAAAGGGTACGGGAGAGAGCTAGACACATCACTTTGTTGACTAATGAGCATATCTGATCGAAGTGGAGCCGACGAGGACATGGATAGAGGACAACATGATCCTCCAGATGTACCGATGCCTAATCCATTTGTGATCAACATCCGGTGCCTTCATCGTGATCATTTTCGGGCGTGGTTAGTGTATCATTTTGGAGATAACTTTCTACAACAATTGATAAACTCTCCAGACCCGATTATTCTTCCAGTTGTTTCCTACGACGCGATTTGGGACGTAACGAAGGTAATGCTTTTGATTTAGTTTGGGCGCTATGGATTTGAACTTACCAGTAGTGGTGGCTTTCAACACATGGGTTCCAATCCATCACTATTGCTTACCAAAAACAAGCCATACAGAGTTGATTGTTAGGAACTTTGGCGAGGAGTATTATTCTCAAGTTATAAACTCCTCGGTTCCGTTTGTAGTTCCATTCATACTTAGCCGGTTTCGAGTTGTCATTTTGACTCTTTATTAGTGGCAACTCGTATTGTGTATAGGATGGCTAAGTAATGTGTTTAGGATAGTTGTAAAGCTCTAAGTTAAAATGGAGCTAATTTGGCCACACTAGAGGTCAAAATAACACTCTTCATTCTCATTGGTCTTGGAGTTTGGGCCAATGAGGTCTCTTGGGCAACTTCTTCGAGGTTTTGAGGAGTTTTGGAGACCTTTCAGGGGGACATTTGGAGATCTGAGGAATGGGTTGGAGAGCTGACGGGACGAGCTACGACGTGGGCTCAAGAATGGATGGATTTGAAGGCTTTATCACTCTGAAATGATGATTCAAAGTTAGAGTGAGAAATTTAGACCTTTGAGTGTATTTGGGGAGTTTCTGAGAACCTTACGAGGGTTTTGGGAGATCTGAGTCAACGAAGATATAGTTTTAGACTCACGCTTGTGTTTTGATTGAAGTTTTAACTCGATTGGACGAGTTTTGAGTACAGAGTGATAGCTTGAAGTTTGTGTATACAAATCGAATTGCAGATCGCACCGATCGTCACGAAGTTAGTACAAAGATCATATCTTTTGATATCAAGAAATTTCTGTCAATAAAACTTTGCACAGTTCAAGTTATGATGATGAGTGACCTTATCATAAAATTTGGAAGCAATTGAAGTCAAAGATTGGGATGTGTGATGGGTTTTGTACACAGGGGTCTGCATATCGCCTTGTGTTACAGTGGGTAAATCACCAATTGTTTTGAGAGATCTAGAAAAGAAAAACATCTGAAACTTTTTTGAGTGATAGTAAGGGTCGTGGAGCAATTTTCTGTAAAGTTTGAGCGAAAGTTATTGGTCGAATCATCAGATATCATAATCTTCTTCCGCTGAAGTTTTACCGGCTATAATGTGGAGTGCTGAGGAGAAGAAGAAGAGATTGTCAACTCACACGAGGTTCTAGAGGGTTCTTCTACAGCCAGGCGCTCGGTCGTTCTCAGAGCAAAGAAATGTCCATGCGATACCGTATAGCCTATTTTTAGGTAACGTGTTTCCATTGTTGTACAAAGAGCTCTATCTGGTGTAATCTATAGGATAGCAATCACGTTATGTGATGATTCTTCAAATCTGCTCGGTTGTTTGTAGACGGTTTGACCTAGATAGTTTGGATACCTTAGGTGATGTATGGAATATTTCCCAATGTAATGCTATTGGGACCTAGTCCCAAGTTACTGGTGTCGTGTTGTGACGCGGCTACTATGAGAAGATGATGACATGTGTCATTTTCAGAGCTGTTGTCATGACTGTCATACTTTAGGTTAGGATAACCGACGGCGCACTATAAGGATGTTAAGAGTCCACCGTTAGATCAACTTTGTAGGGTCATGATGATGAAAAGACTCCAAGAGATATTATCTTGGACCTTATCATATATAAAGCGCAGTCAAGATGGAAAGGGTATGGGAGAGAGCTAGACACATCACTTTGCTGACTAAGACTTAGTCAGCAAAGTGATGCCGAAGTGGAGCCGATAGGACATGGATAGAGGACAACATGATCCTCCAGATGTACCGATGCCCAATCCATTTGTGATCAACATCCGGTGTCTTCATCGTGATCACTTTCGGACGTGGTTAGTGTATCATTTTGGAGATAACTTTCTGCAACAAGTGATAAACTCTCCAGACCTGATTATTCTGCCAGTTGTTTCCTACGGCGCAATTTGGGACGTAACAGTATACGTTTTGATTTAGTTTGCGCGCTTTGGATCTAAACTTACATGTAGTGTTGGCTTTCAACACATGGGTTCCAATCCATCACTATTGCTTATCGAAAATAAGCCATAGGGAGTTGATTGTTATGAATTTTGGCGAGTAGTATTATTCTCAAGTCATAAACTCCCCGATTCTGTTTGTAGTTCCGTTCATACTTAGCCGGTTTTGAGTTATCATTTTGACTCTTTATTAATGGCAACTCATATTGTAAATATGATGGCTAAGTAGTGTGTTTAGGATAGTTGTAAAGCTCTAAGTTAAAATGGAGCTAATTTGGCCACACTAGAGGTCAAAATAATACTCTCCATTCTCATTGGTCTTGGAGTTTGGGCCAATGAGGGCACTTGGGTAACTTTTTCGAGGTTTTGAGTAGTTTTGGAGACCTTCTAGGCAGACATTCGAACATTGGAAGAAAGGGTTGGAGAGCTGACGGGACGAGCTACAACGTGGACTCAAGAATGGATGGATTTGAAGGATTTGTCACTCTCAAATGGTGATTCAAAAATAGAGTAAGAAATTTAGACCTTTGAGTGTATTTGGGATGTTTTTGAGAATCTTACAATGGTTTTGGGAGATCTAAGTCAACTGTAATATATTTTACGACTCAGCCTTGTGTTTGGATCAAAATTTCAACTCAATTGGACGAGTTTTAACTACGGAGTGATAGCTTGAAGTTTGTGTATACAGTCAGAGTTGCAAGATTGCACTGACTGTCATGAAGTTAGTACAGAGATCATATCTTTTGATATCAGAAAGGTCTGTCAATAAAACTTTGCACAGTTCAAGTTGTGATAATGAGTGACCTTCTCATGAAATCAGTGAGCAATTGGATTCAAGGATTGGGATGTGAGATGAGTTTTGTACACAGGGGTCTGAATATCGTCTTGTGCTATAGTGTGTAAATCACCAATTGTTCTGAGAGATCTAGAGGAGAAAAACATCTGAAACTTTTTTGAGAGATTGAAATGATTGTGAAATTTTTTTTTGTAAAGTTTAAGTGACATCTATTCGAATCATCAGATATCATAATCTTCTTCTGCTAAAGTTTTACCGATTTATAATGAACTCGAATGTGGAGTGCTGAGGAGAAGAAGAAATTGTCAACTCACACGAGGTTCTAGAGGGTTCTTCTACAGCCAGGCGCTCGGGCATTCTCAGAGCAAAGAAATATCCATGCGACACCGGTTTGGTTACCGATTTATAATGAACTCGAATGTGGAGTGCTGAGGAGAAGAAGAAGAAATTGTCAACTCACACGAGGTTCTAGAGGGTTCTTCTACAGCTAGGCGCTCGGGCATTCTCAGAGCAAAGAAATATCCATGCGACACCAGTTTGGTTCCATCCTTGTACGATGTGATGGGGTCTTCCCATCCCTTTTGTTATTATACTGCGTCATGGCAAACAAGATGTCTTTTCCCCTTTGCTCTTTGTTCTCTACAATAAAAAGTTTTTATTCCTCAACTTGTGACTTAAACCTGACTCCCAACTGAACACGCTAAGCAGTTGGTAACTTCACCGGATGTAACTTGAATTCATTTGAATATCATCCCAAGGACTCTGCCGGTTAGATTCTCATTTTTGTCATCAAAACTTGTGGTTTCATATACGCCTCAAGGGATTTTTTCAATAATTTTTGATTCGAGGACCGAGGAAAGTCATGTCTGTTGGGCTCTCGCCGTTATTTTCTTCTCAGAATGGCAGGGAAAATTCCTGCCACTAGGACAGTGGAGAGAAAAAAACAAGTCATTCAAGGTGGCACCAAGTGGTCCCGTACCTATTTCAGCTAAGGTACAGCTTCCGAAAAGTCGCAGGTTGAATAAAACTCAATGAGAGGTCTTAAAGGAAGGGAACAAGGCACAATCAGGTAATCTAGTTCAGTGTCAAAATAGAGATGATGATATGATCTGAATAATACGTAGCTCACGTAGGCAGTGTTCGCACCTAGGTTTTCGTGTAATGAGAGGAAACAAGTGAAATATTCTCGGGACATAGGTGGAAGGAAATCATAATACTGGGTACTCTGGCCTAAAATCTCTCTAAATTGAGTGTTCTGACACTATAGCCCTATCTCACGGCTAGTACTTTTTCTATTTTGAGATTATAGTGTGTAAGGATTTCAGCACATCATGATTCACTTATACGTGAATACAAGTACTTCGATGAATCCTAATTAGTACGAAAATCATGGCTGATTTCAGCCAGGTGCGTACCGGACCTTAGAACTATACAAATCTTCAATCGAATCTGTGGGTTCAAAGCTGATGATTTGACTATCATGTTGAACACTCCAAGCTCGTGATTGCGACCTTATGATTCAGTAGGAAAGGATGCAGAGAATCCAGAGAAAACAACGCCACTACTAGTCTGCCATTTGAATGTGCTGTCCATCCTTCGAACATCACAGTCAATGTAATACTTACATTGAAATATTCCATACATATGTTTCCTAAAGAATTTTGTCTGTTTCATTTTTGTAGCCTGTTTCAATTACTTGTATGTACGTGATTTTCGTGATTCGTTGTACTTTTTGGTGAGTTGTGTATCACCGCCGACTTACAACATGACAATGTGACCTTTTGTCAAACTGTAGGTTCCTAGAGGGACCAGAGGTGAACCAATGGGACTAACTGCCAACGGTGCCGTAACTGCAGGAGAATGAAAGACAAGGAACCCAAAAGTTTTCACCTCAAGATTCATTTTATTTGTTGATCCTGGTTCTCCTTGCCCAAAAGTATGCGAAAAAAGTACCTATAGACAGGTTAATGCACGCCAATATTCTTCTGCACTGGTCACACTAGATAAAAAGCACAAAATATAAATATAATATATTTTTAAAAATTTATATAAAAAATAAATATTTTTGTATATTTCATCGCAGTAAATACTTACCACAAATTTTGATGAAATGTATGTAACTGATATTCCTACTATATGAAACATAAATGATCTCCTCATCTTTGAGTTTATACTTCACATATATTTTTTTTCCATATTTATATTCTTCAAAAAATTATATTATATGTAAAATTCAACTCAACAAAATAATCAAAAAAAAAGTGCAATATGTTTATATCTTTTACATATATAATATATATTTTTACATTCACAAGTATATAATATTTTCATTATTCATAAAGTTTTTGTTGGGTTTACTCCTAGGTCTTGGTTAACTCTAGTTATGTTACTAATCTAGTTAGATGTTGACTAGAATTAGTTTGCACCACTATATAAGAGTGCTTGTGGAAGCTCTCTATGATAATACTAGAATTCATTCTTTCGGATCAATTTAAGAGAACAAGAGAGAAAGCTTAAGATGAGAAAAGCAATTTGTGTCTTCTCATGGACATAGTCTCAAGGAGGTGAAACACATATCTCTTGTGTCAACTACTTTGGTGCATGTATGACTCATTATTTTTTGTCTTAGACCTACAATTGGAATCAGAGCTGATCATCTTGATTGGTTGTAGTTGGCACCTAGATCTTTCCTCGTCCGTCTACTTGCGGTGGGCTGGCTGCTAGGTTGGACTTGTGGGGTAGCACTCGGTCACGATCATTGAAGCAAGGCACGAAAGATGAGCGAGAATCAAAAACATGCAGATATTGATGGTTTCTCTTTACGATAGTTTTTGTTTTTGTTTTGGGCTTCGTTTTGCGCTTGACGGTGTCGTGTTGTGGTGCAAATACTATGAGAAAATGATGAAATGTGTCATCTTCAGAGTTGTTATTATGACAACGATATTTTAGGTCAGAATGACCGACAGCTCATTGTAAGGCTATTAAAAGCCCATGGTTGGATCGACTTTGTAGGATCATGATGTTGATAAGCCTCTAAGAGATATTATCTTGGATCTTATCATATATAAAGCGCAATTAAGATGGCAAGGGAATGAGAGAGATCTAGAACATCACTGTGCTCACTAAGGAGCTTCTCTTATTGAAGTGGAGCCAATGTGGTGCATGAATACAGGATAACATGATCCTCTAGATGTAACGATGTCCAATCCATCTGTATCTTTATCGTGACCACTTTTGGCCGTGGTTAGTATATCACTTTGGAAATAACTTTATGCAACAAGTGATAAACTCTCCACACTCGATTATTATTTATTGTTTCCTACGGACCGATATGGGACCTAACACTCTATGTTTTGATATAGTTTGAGCGCTATGGATATGAACTTGTCAGTACTGATGGCGTTCAATGCGTGTACCAATGCATCACTATTGTTTACCGAAAGTAAGCTATATGGAGTTGATTGTTAGGATTTATGGCGAGGAGTATTATTCTCAAATTATAAACTCCCGGGTTCCATTTGTAAATTTTATTCATACCTAGCCGATTAGAAATTGTTATTTTGACTCTTTATTAGTGGAAGCTCATATTATTTATATGATGACTAAGTAATGTATTTAGGATAGTTGTAAAGCTCTAAGTTAATATGGAGCTAATTTGGTTCCAATATATGTCAAAATGATACTCTTCATTCTCATTGGTCTTGAATTATGGACCAATATGAACACTCGATCAAGTTCTTCAAGGTTTTGAGAGGTTTTAGAAGACTTTTAAGAAAACATTTAGGATTTTGAAGAGATTGCTAGAAAGTTGATGGCAAGAGCTACGAGATGGACTCAAAGATTATGCAATTGAGTGAGTTAGCACTCTAATATGATGATTCAAAGATGGAGAGAGAAATTTAAATCTTTGAGTTTATTTGGGATGTTTTTGAGAATCCTACAAGAGTTTTGACATATCTGATTCAACTGAGATATAATTACAAGTCAAGCTTGTGATTGGATTGAAATTTTGACTCAATTGGATGAGTTTTGAGTATGGAGTGATAGCTTGAAGTTTGTGTACATAGTTAGAGTTGTAGGATTGCACTGACTATCACGAAGTTAATACACTGATCATAACTTTTGCTATTCAAAAGTTTCATGAATTAAACTATCCAGAGTTGAAGTTTGGATAATAAGTGAAATTCTCATGAAAATTGAGAATAATTGGAATAGAGGATTGGGATGTGTGATAGTTTTAGTACACATGGATCTGCATATTACTTTGTGATATAGTGTACAACTCGACAATTGTTATGAAAGATCTAGAAGAGAGAAACATATCAAAATATTTCAAGAGGAGGAGAGTGTTGTAAACAATTATTGTTAGGGCAAGAGTTATTTGTCTAATTATTGAAAATCATAATCTTCCTTGGCCAACATCATGCAAAGTGTATAGTCGGTTCGCTCTACCAACCCGTTAGCATTGGGTTTGAATGAAGTAGTCACACGTGCCTTGATGAAAAAATGATCTAACATGGCTTGTATAATACTTCCAACAAACTCACGACCTCTATATGATACAATTTCTAGAGCGCATCCAAATCTAGTTATTATACTCTCATAGAAAAATCTATCCACTTCTTCCTCACTAGTAGATTTTATAGGTCTAGCTTCTATCCACTTGGTTAGATAATATGTAGCTATCACAATGAAATTGTTATCACGAGGAGTAAGATTCAAGGTCCTACAAAATTTATTATCATTTCTCAAAAGGATCTAAAATAGGAACTGATGTTAAAGGAGGGGATTTCATGGATTTTTTAGCAAAAGCTTGACACACATCACAACTCTTGCAAAATTCCACACTCTTTGAAAATGCACTTTCAATGATAGTCTGCATCTAGGATCTTAAATACAATTACCTTTCCTGCGAAGTGTTCTCCACATACCGAACCCTTCATGAGTTGAATTGACTCCTCCCTTCCAATAGCCCTTTTGAGTAATCCAAATGCTCCTTCATGAAACATGTACTCTATGATGGTATAAGGTTCACATCTCTTCACCAATGCATTCCTCTCCCCTAAATAGGTGCCTTAGGAAAACTCTCCTTCTAAGATGAAATCCCATATCTCTTTGTATTCCGCCGGTACCTTCGTGATGGTGTCCATCATCAAAAAATCCTCGCTCGAAATGTATCATCCACCAATTGATTTCCTTCCTCATTGTATGCTGGAGACATCAAATCAGCATTGGCATGCTTCTTACCATGTCGATCCTCAATGATGTAATCAAACTCCGCCAGTAACAATTTCCATCTAGCTATGTTATCCTCAGCATTAGGCTTGTTGAAAATGTACTTCAAAGACTTGTGATCAGTAACGATAGTAAATTTTCCTCCCAATGGATAGTGTCAAAACTTCTTGAGTGAGAATATCATAGCTAAAGTCTCCATTTCTGTCGCTGGATAGTTTCTCTTAGATTGTACCATCTATCTACTAGCATAAATAATTGGATGATCATGATTATCATCATCTAACTGATTTAGAGTGCATTGTATAGTAATGTTTGATGCATCCGTGTAGAGAATGAAAGATTTATCCCAATTTGGTTAAACCAAATTGGCTAAAATAGGAGCCGTTACCAACGACTTCTTAAGAAGTTAGAACGCCATCAATATCTCTCCATCTTTGAAGATTAAATCGTAATCCGTCATTTTTTTCATGTAGATTATCAATGTGTAAGCTTTGTTGGAGAAGTAATAGATGAATCTTCGATAGTAATCCACCATACCAAGGAACTGTCTCAACTTGGTCAACGTCACCGGAAAAGCCAAGTCAAGTATGCATTTCACCTTTTTTGGATCCACTGCTATATCATCCTTGAAGATGATGTACCCTAACAAAAAACCTTCCTCACATCCAAAAATAAATTTTTGGATTGAGTGAGGTCTTTACTTTCTCCAAACGTTGTAGAATTTTGACTAAATGATCAAAATGATCCTCCTTCTTCCCGTACATACAAAAATCATCTATGAAATCTCAAACAAACTTCCTAATAAAAGGTTCAAACACCTTATTCATGAATCTCTAAAAAGTTTCTAAGCATTACATAGGCCAAAGGGCATTATCCTAAAGTCAAAAGTTCCCCATGGTGTGATAAAAGTGGTTTTGAGCTGATCTTCAAGGGCAATTTGAATTTGGTTATAACCACTATAACCATCTCCAAAACTATACCACTCATGACCTGCCACCTACTCTAGAATCACATCTATGAAAGGTAAAGGATAATAATCTTTCTATGTGACAACATTTAACTTCTTGTAATCTACGCACACGCGTAGCTTACCATTCTTCTTCTTGACTATCATAATAGGAGAAATCTATTCATAATTATCTACCTCAAAGATGAAACCGGCATCCTTTAGCTTGTCGATCTCCTCCTTCAACACCACAACCATTGGTGGATTTATCTGACGTTGCTTTTGACATATTGGACAAACTTTCTCCTCTAACTCAATGCAATGAGTTTCTAAGTTTACTTGTTTCAAATTCTTGTAGCTAAAAACAAAGACATGGATATATTTACGAAATATATCCAAAAACCTTGCCTTCTCCTCCATAATAACCTTGGGATCAAACATGAGAGTGGAGATGTAACACTGAAAGCAATGACTCCGGAATGACTTCCAAGATGAGAGATGTCCTTCTCAAGACCTCTCCTTGCTTTATATACTGTATGACTAGAGGAGTCTGAAATCCAAACTATGCTACATGGCTAACATGCGTAGGTTGCATGTTTTGTTATCTTATCCTAACCAATTCCTAACAGACGTCTAGCACACAATCTGATCCACCAATGCATGGTAACCATCTCGTCATTTACCCTTTTACTTTTTGGATAGTGCACACCACTATCTTGTCTTTTTGTGATCTAGTGACCACTCTACGCTTTGGCTAAACTAACTATGACTAACCAAGATTGGTTACAAACCTCCCCCCATTTAAGTCGTAACGTCCCCGTTGCAAGAAGACTCAAAAGTCTCTACAAGTATCTTGGCATTTGTAAGATTTGCCAATGGTTCCCAAGTAGCTTCATAAAGTGGATAACCTTTCCATTGGACTAGATATTCCACTTTGGTGTTCCGCTGCCCTCTTGTCCGTTTCTTGAGGATTCTCTCAACCTCATATTCCTCTACACCATCAATCATGGCTAGTAAAGGAGGAGGTTGATGTGGGTTGCCAAAGGAAGGAGATCGTGGGGTATACTTCCTCAAGAGAGACACATGAAAAACGGGATGTATTTTCATGTGTGTTGGCAACTCTAACTTGTATGCAACTTCTCCAATCCGTTGGACAATCAAGAAAGGTCCAATAAACCGTGGACTGAACTTTCGGATCCCTATTAATGACAAATTGGTAGTAGACAACCACACCTGACGCCTTTTGAAACTCCACATGTCGTCGATGAGCATCAGCATATTGTTTTTGCCGATTTTGGGCAATGACTAATTTGTGCTTTGTCTGGTGTACTCCTCGTTGGACTCATGCCACAAACTCGTTCACTGCTTCAACTTGGGTTGATGGTTCCTGTATGTGACCTACACTCACCAAGTTAGATGGTGTGATAGGGTGTTCTCCATACATCAAGAAGAAAGGGCTGACTTTTGTGGATGCATTGATTGAGTTATTATAAGCAAACTCAATCAAGGGTAAAAGTGCATCCCAACCGTCTTGCTCTTCCAAAGTGAAAGCTCTAAGCATGTCCTCAATAGTCATATTTGCTCTTTCAGTTTGCCCATCTGTTTGAGGATGATAAGCTGTGGACATGGCTAGTTTTGTTTTGAATAGCCCAAATAGGGTTTTCCAAAACATGCTAGTAAATTGAGTGCCCCTATCGGTGATGAGCACTCTAGCTAAGCCATGTTGAGCAAAAACTGCATCCATATAAATTCGAGCAAGTTCAAAAGAATCGCCTTTGTTTGGGCCTAATATGGATCATCTTGCTCAATTTATCCACAAAAACGACTATTGAATCATAACCCGTAGACGTCATTGGTAACTCACATACAATGTCCATACTGACGTGCTCCCATCTTCTAGTCGGTGTTGGTAGAGAATGTAGTAGACCTACTGGTTTCTGATTGCTAGCCTTATTTTGTTGACAAGCCACACAACTTCGAACATAGCTGGTGATGTCCTCTCTTAGTTTTGGCCAAAAGTATACCCTTTGGACGCCTTCAATGGTCTTCTCCACTCCTACATGGCCCGCAATAGCTGAATCATGTGCCTCCTCTAACACTGTTGTACGAAGGGCAACATCGAGGGGGTATCCGCATCTTTCCCTTGTAGAACGCCAATCCCCGTTCCAAATGTGCTCGACCCTGGTGAAGGGCTTGTGCAATCTCCTCATCCTCCTTGGTAGCTCGATTCAGGTTCTCCCACCATTCAGAGTGAATCTTCACCTCCGTGATGTGATTAATGCATGGCATTTGTGTCAATGCATCGGCAAGTCTTCTTCCCTCCACATACACGATCTTCATGTTGAAACGCTGTCGCCATTCAGCCCAACGAATCTGCCGCTTGGAGAGGTCCTTTTGAGTTTCTAAATAAACCAAAGGCTTGTGGTCTGTCTCAACCACAAACTCCTTATCTCCGAGATAGTGCTTCCAATGTTTAGTAGCCAAGACAATGGCTAACTCCTCCCTCTCTGTGGTATGATAATTTTGCTCCGCCGGCAAAAGTTTCCGTGAAAAGAAAGCAATTGGGTGCCATCCATCTTTCCACTCCTGTTGTAACACTCCTCCAACTGCCACACCTGATGCATCCGTAGCAAGTTTTGTTGGTCTACCAGGTTCGTACCATTTAAGGATTGGTGCATGTAAGAGCGCATCTTTCAAAGCCTGAAATGCAATCTCTTGAGTCGCACCATTGCCATTTCTGCCCTTGGCCTAAGAGACTTGTTAAAGCCTGAGCAATACGAGCAAAAGCTTCCACAAACCTTCTATAAAAGCCGGTTAAACCCAAGAAACTACGTAGTTGAGTCTGATTCTCCGATGCAGTCCAATTTTGAATGGCTTCCACTTTGTCACTCATGACCTGGATGCCATCAGCGCTAACTCTATGGCCTAAGTAATCTACTTCGTTTTTGCCAAACTCACATTTTGACATCTTAGCATAGAGCTTATTTTCTCTCAACACTTGGAGTATTTCTCGTAGATGTTTTTGATGATCTTGTAAGGACTTGCTATATATCAATATATCATCTAAAAACAAAATCATTGATTTATCCAGATATTTACGAAAAATATCATTCATCAGTCCCATGAATGTGGCAGGGGCATTGGTTAAACCAAATGGCATAACTAGATACTCAAAATGACCATATCTAGTTCTAAAAGTTGTCTTTTTGTATGTCTTCATCTGCCACTCTGATCTGATTGTATCCGCTTCTAAGATCAAGTTTGGTGAAATACTTAGCTCCATGAAGTTGATCAAACAAGTCATCCATTCGCGGTAATGGATACTTGTTTTTCACCGTTTGTTGATTTAGAGCACGATAGTCCATGCACATCCGCATGGAGCCGTCCTTCTTCTTCACGAACAATACTAGAGCTCCATATGGTGACACACTAGGTTGGATAAACCCTTTCTCCAACAACTCTTCCAATTGTGCCTTGCATTCCTCCAACTTGTTCGGTGCAAGTCGATAGGGACTTTTACAAGGAGGTGAACTTCCTGGTAAGATCTCTATCTTGTGATCCACTCTCCTTCTTGGTGGTAAACCTGGAGGCAAATCATCTGGAAAAACATCTTGAAACTCGCTCAAGATACAAGTTAACTCCTCGTGTATAAAAGATTGCTCTTCTGTAGCGCTTACATCTCTTATTAGGCCCAAAAAACATACATCTTTGTGACTGATAGCGGTTCTTCCTACCACATAGAGAGGTAAGTTTTTGTGTCCTGATCTAAGTCTATCTCCAAAGATCCTCCAACTCATAGTTTTTACTATCTTCCTTCGCCAATCTACCTCAGGATTATATTTTTCCATCCAAGGCATACCCAAAATAGCATCATAGCGAGCTAATCGAATCACTCTCCACTCCAACGATTCCTTGTATTGCCCAATCTTCAACTCCACTTTCCTAGGAATGCTCTCAATGCTCTCTGTTTGCCCATTTGGCAACTCTACCTTTTCATTCTCATCTTTCTCTAAAGCTAATCCCAACTTTATAGCGATAGATCGAGATAGGAAATTTTCTGTAGCTCTTGGATCAATCAATACTCTCACTTTTACTCCTTCTATCTCACCATTTTTCACAATCAAACATGTTTCCTTCTTTCTCAAACCATTTACCTCATGTTTGTGCTTCCTTCCCTCGCCCTTCCTCCTTTTCATCGAACCCGAAGGCCGCGAGGCAAGGTTACTTTGTGCTCGCTGTTTCCCAGGTTTCCATCGGTCACTTCGCCTCCACCTTCAAGATTGTTGAGGGCTTGTCGATAGGGGGTCTAGCTCCTCTTGCCGTAACTCGGTACGGCAATTCATGGCAATGTGACCAAATCTTCCACAATTATAGCACTGCCTCATTTCCTTCTTCCACTTCGCCTCCCTCCTCTTGAATTTGCTTCTCGATGAGGATTCGAAAGGCGACGATCTCCTCCTTGTGCGTTCACTCCCCTTGGAATGAAATCTTCTCTCCTCCTTATGTTGCCCAACTCCATAGGCATGGGTCCATAGTATTGATTCGAGGAAACTGATACCTCTCCACCGTTGTGATAAACATTGGACATTCGTTGTGCACAAGCAATAGCCTCGTTCAAGTTGCTTGGATTGTCCCGAATCACCTCCTGTTGAATCTTTTTCTTCAATCCTCTCTTGAATAAATCAAGGGCTTCAGCTCCACTCATATCTCGTATCTGAATTCGAAGATCTCGAAATTCCTCAATGTACTCCTCCACACTTCCCTTCTGTTCAAGTTTCCACAATCTCATCCGTGCCGTGATGATGGGATCAACTGCTTGAAAATTCTGAAGAAGACCTCGCTTCATTGCACTCCAAATAACCTGTTGGCCTGACTCATTGAGCTCCATCATCCAACCTTGAAACCAAGTAGATGCTTTCTCCAACAACAAAGTACGAACAAAAAGACTTGCAATGTGATCATTGATATTGAACAAAGCAAGATGATACTCCATTTACTCAATCCAACCTTCCAAAACTCCCATGGTTCAACTACCTCGGTAAGGTTCTATCTTACAAGCTTTTGTCATCTTCAGAATCATGGATGTCTGAAGATCTAGCTCTCTTTGCTCGTTGTCCGCTTTTGGGCTTCAAAAGCATGGGCTCTCACCGCTTTCTTCACTTTCCACCATGGATGGTGACGCTCCATCTCCATTGGAGTTTCTCTCATTCTCTCATTTTCCATTCCTCTCGCTTTGATCATTTTGTTAATTCTTGAGCTAACTCTTGTACTTGAGTCCGACTTTGCTCAAATGCGTTTCTCAAATCTCTCAACTCCTGAATCATTTCTCTCAAAGTGTCCTCCATGATTCGTCTTAGTCCACTCTCTCTCAAGATAGGGTTAAGATGAACACTCTCCAATTTCTCAAGATTGGCAACACAAAAAGGAATAGGTGATGCTATGACTTCTTGATAATACTCCTCACCAAAGTTTCTAATAAGTAGGCTTGAAACATAGCTTTAGGATGATACACACAATAGATTTCACACCGTGTGTTGAATCTCACCGTGGTGGTCTATTGAGGTCCATCTCTAAACTAAAATGTAAATCGTGAGATCCCAAGTAACATCGTAGGTGACTACTATAGGTAAGATAACGGATCTCGAGATCTCATCACTTGGTCTATGAAGTTGGCACCAAAATGAAACACCAAATATTGCGTCAATCTCTCTCTCTCAATGTATAAAATTTTCATATGAAAAGGATTAAGAAAGGGGAATCTAGGAACTATTCTATCTCCTCCATCCATAACCTTGCACCTGCAATAACCCCCTTCCACTACTTGGAGCTCAATGGCCACTGCCAGCCTCTAACAAACACTCTCTCTCCTCAAATAATTGTACCAACCCAGACTATTCTTCCAAGAGGGGTGTTCCACACTCATAGGAACAATAAGCCTGCTCTGATACCATTGTAACACTGAAGGCAATGACTCCGGAATGACTTCCAAGATGAGAGATGCCCTTCTCAAGACCTCTCCTTGCTTTATATAATGTAGGACTAGAGGAGTCCGAAATCCAAACTATGCCACATGGCTAACATGCGTAGATTGCATGTTTTGTTATCTTATCCTAATCAATTCCTAACAGACGTCTAGCACACAATCTGATCCACCAATGCATGGTAGCCACCTCGTCATTTACCCTTTTACTTTTTGGATAGTGCACACCACTATCTTGTCTTTTTGTGATCTAGTGACCATTCTACGCTTTGGCTAAACTAATTATGACTAACCAAGATTGGTTACAGGAGAGCCGTCGAGTAATCTCCTCTTTACTCATCTTCATCTTGTTGGGATCTTTCACCACCCCTGGCCTAGGAAGTAAATCCATTGCAGCAAGAACTTGTACTTGAACATCATCATCCGAGATGTCTTCAGATGATCTCTCCTCATCGGTCAACATGTTGGTGTCGACCTCTAAAAAGCTACCAGTTTCTTCATTTTCAAACTTTGAATAATCAATGGTAGATCTATCTAAGTCTGATACTGCTTCTGCGTCACATGTGAGAGGAATCTTGACTTGATGGTTCTTCGGCACTATACGAAGATACCCCTTATGCCAACGATCATCCCCCTCAATCAAGATCTTCCTAATAATAAGTCGTAACTAGCCTTCTCAAACATTTGAAAGAAAAACAAGGTTTGAACTCCCATCACACTGACAACCATCTTGTCCACCCTTCCAATGGATTGCATCTTTTGCTTGTTGGCCATCCCAACAATGACGTTGGAAGGTCTTGAAGGCTTCATCCCCAACTTCTTCAACAAGCGTTCCGATATGGCATTCACCGCAGATCCTCCATCCACCAGCACATGTGAAACATCATGTCCATTAATACGTACTTCAATCTTTGAAGCTTGAGTACATAACTCCGAGACAACGGCATCCATCAATCTTAGTCCAACATTCACCATGGAGCTTCCTCTTGGATCGTCAAGTCTTGGTTCTTTTGAAGCTTAAGCCTCCCCTCAACTCCTTTCTTATCATAGGATTTAGACAAATCAATTGGCCAACAGTCATATTGACTTTTTGATTCCCCACATCCTCCACCACGTCGTATTTGAGTTGGATAGACAAAATGGAGAAATTATCCATTCTCAACTTCTTCTTTGGTCCTCTTGGTTGACTCATACCACTAGATCACTCATGCTTCGCTAGCCACCAAACTAGAATCATCATCTTCTAGGCTCTATCCCATTCGAATAGCAATGCGAATAGCCTCAACCTTAGAAGATGGTTTTTCATATCTCATCTTGCTTCAAATCTGAGGCTTCAAACCTCCAATGAAATTCTTTGTTAATATCGCCACAATCCCCATCATTATTGGCTCCATCTCGTCCCCACTATTTTTCAATACCACAAGAAAACGTGATTGCAACTTTTTCATTTTCTCCACGTACGACCTCACCTTCTTACTCTCTCCTTGCTTCAAAAAGGTGACTTCACACACCAACTTCTCGTAACTTTCATCCGAAAGAAAGTTTTCAATAAGATTTTGTGTCAAACTCTCCAAAGTGTATTCCTCCACATGTATCTTTTGGACAGAAGGATCTTGTTTAAGGGGGTCGCAAATTACAAACAAGAGATCCAACAATCCTTTTGGAAGATAGACTGCACCGTTGTTGACAACTTGAATCGCTATCTATACTTTTGGCTATCTTTGACACTTCATGGGTATGACGGTTCTGCCGTAGGTATTTTGTTGACAGAATCATTCATGAGATTTTATGAAAGCGATGCGCATCAGTTCACTAAAAAATTTTTTGTTGAACGGTAAGACCCATGTTGTACATATAGGATGAAATGTAAGTATATCTAAATTGTGACTAAGTATATCTTAATCATGACTATGTTTAGCTAGTTATGGTTAAGTTGGAGGAAAATATAGAGTAGCTCTCGGTGTGGTATATGAGAACAACTATTTTGTTGTTTAGTAGGAATCAAAAAATAGATTCTATCACATGGGTATCTTGATTTTCCTTGACTTGGACTAGTTTTTATTGGTTTGACTTGATAAATACCCTTAAATCTAGGACGAGATTGACTTGATACACTAAAGTCAATTGGATGATAGTTGGGATTTTAGAAGATCCAAGTGGACCAATTGCATGTTGCCATGTACCCTTTTCCTTGGGGTTTGAGATCTCCACCTCGATTAAATTTGATAAGAGAAAGTTACATGATGGTTACCTATAGTTACTAGGGTAAGATTCTAAATAGTTTAAATAGAGACGTTGATCCAAGTTAGTTTTGGGAGAAGTTGGTTTTGCAGAAATCTTGTTTTGGGAAGCTTGGTTTTTGGAGGAGTCATGTTTGGGTTGGAACCTTGATTCAATGAAGACTTAGATCATCAAAATATCCCTTCCTTTTGAGAGATATCTTTCTCTTTGTGAGAATATGCATATTAAGTTTGGAATTTGATAGTTTGTGTAAAAGTGTGCATTAGTATCATGGTTATAACGTGGGAACAAGTCCTTTTAGATTCATGATGTACTTTCAAAAAGCTATCGGAGATAAATTTGAGTGAGAGTTAGCCCAGAGGTCACAAAACCCATTTCACATAAAAATTATGGTTTAGGGATTTTACCTAGGGTAAATTTTCCAATTTTTTCTCATATGAGTAAGAAAAAGACACGAGGGATGATTTTGAGGGCCAACAGACGAGATGGCAGTTGTGAAGATTGGGGATGTCTGATTTGACATTGTCAAGTATGATGGATGTTCCGACTATCTCTTATGGGAACATCAAATGAAGGGCATGCTCAAGGCTAACAATTTTGGAAATTATTGAAGCCCAAGACCGATTTGATGTCAGAGGATAATTGGAAGGACATGTAGAAGATGGTTGTACACATGTGACATTATATCTATATCCACATGTAATCAAGCAATTGGGTGATTACGTGGACTGCGTTATTCTGTCAACAAAAGTATCATTAGAAGAAGTTGTCAAATCACCTCTACACGTCTTTCAAGCTGATGAACTTCAAGATGAAAGACAATGAGACCAAGATACAAGATCATATTCACGTGTTCAATGATCTTGTTGTGGACTTAGAAAATCTTGGTGAGGACTTAAATGATGAGGAGAAGGCTCTCCATCTATTAAGTTCTCTTCCTACATCCTATCAGTCCTTGTCATGAGTATTACTACATCGTGATAGGAAGACCATCACCTACAATGAGGTGGCGAGTGCTCTTCTGATGGACAATCTTCAACTGAAGATGATGTTACGTTCTCAACCATCTACTTCTTTAGGAACTGCGATGAACGTGAATCGTGGAAGGCCTCAGAAATGGACAAATGTTGGGGAGAAGAGAACTTACACTAGATCTAGGTCTGGAGGGAGATCCCAAGACCAAAAGACTTTACTCTATTGGAAGTGTGGCAAAGTTGGCCACCATTGTCATGGCAAAACAGATGAGTCTTCTTCAACCAATGTGGCAAAAGAAAACAAGAAGGAATATGAGGAGGACATGTTTGATTACGACTATGCTCTATGAAGCCAACGGTATGCCCTATGCAAATGGATTCTAGATTGTTCTTGTTCATACCATATGTGTTACATGAGAGACTTTTTTAGTTCTTACTCGATATCTAACGGTTTAGTCTTGATGGGGAATAATCATCCTTGTCGGATTGTGGGTATTGGATTTGTTAAGATTCAGATGTTTGATGATATTATGCGTACATTGACTAATGTCAAGTATATTCCTAACATGAGGAAGAATTTGATTTCTCTTGGCGTGTTAGACACAAATAGTCATCAATAGGAAGTAGTTGATGATGTAGTTTGAGACATGACTAGATGAAAGGTTATCTTGAAGAGAAATAGGCATAATAATCTACACGTGAAGTAGTTGATGATGTACTTTGAGACATGACTAGATGAAAAGTTATCTTGAAGAGAATAGGCACAATAATCTACATGTGCTAGAGAGCAATACTATTTATGAAGAAGCATATGTTTCTAGATCTCATCATGAGATTATCTACTTGTGGCATTTACAATTATGTCACATTAGTGAGAAGAGCATGTCTATTTTTCACAAGAAAGGCTTTTTTTCTACAGTACGGTCCAGTAGTTAAGAATTCTATGAGCATTGTAAACTAGGGAAGTAGCATCGTATTGCTTTTGATGTTGGAACTCATAGTTCCAAGGAGATGCTCGAATATATATATAGAAACATGTGTGGGTCATTCTCTACTCCCTAATATTCTAGAAAGTTTTACTATTTATCTTTCATCAATGATTATTTGACATTTATATAGATTTATTTCCTACATCAGATGTCTAAGGTTTTTGTTAGTTTCAAGAAGTGGAAAGCCCAAGTTGAGACTTAGACTAGTAAGAGAGTTAGATTTCTGCGATCATATAATGACAAGGAATACACTTTTGGAGAATTTGAGGTGTATTATCAACAAGAGAGGATAACTCACCATCTCACTACAGTATATACTCCATAGCAAAATGATGTTGATAAGCAACTCAATCAAACACTATTGGAACGGACGAGGAGTATGTTGAGCCAATCAGGTTTATCACATGAGTTTTGGGCTAAAGCTATCAACAATGCGGCTTATTTGATAAAACTTTCTCCTTCTAGTTAGATTAATAACATGACACCGTTTGAGATGAGCTATGGATGGCCGATAGATTACCGTCGATTGGTAGTCTTTGGATGTAATGTATACCCCACTCACATCCAAGGAAAGTAGATCTAAGTTGGATTTTACTTCCAAGAAATGTGAAGGATTATAGGTTCTGGGATCCCCTCACCTGTAAGTTGATTGTCAAAAGAGATGTTTGAAATGAATCCAAATCATCTAATAAGGGGGAGAAAGCTCAGACTCCTTATACTGACAACCAAAAATTTCCTCTTAATATTGTTGAGGAGTAGATTAATCATGATGGGTTTCATGATGAGGCACAAGGAACTGCTCCCACACAGAAGAAAATTCCTCAATTTGAGGAAATCTAAGAGCATGATGAGAGTGGCGAACCTCAACACATGCCAACACAAGAAGATCAATCTAAGTCATCAATTAGGAGGACGTCTTGACACTCTATTCATGCTTTTGAACGATTTTGCTAATGAGCTAATTCAACTTAATTAGGAGAGGATATCTCTCCGAATGATGACGATGGCATGTCTTTGATCTTGGAAGAATGGGAACCTTCTTCATACAATGAGGCTCAAGCTTCTATGGACAAGATAGAGTAGATGCAGCTATGCATATGGAGATGCAATCACTGATTTAGAACAAGACTTGGGAGTTATTCAAGCTTCCAAATGGTCAACAACTAGTGGACAGTAAGTGGGTCTACAAACTAAAGGATAATCCCACTAACAAACAGAAGAAGATGTATAAGGCCAGGTTGGTGGCCAAAGGATTCACACAAGAAAAAGATGTGGATAACAATAGGTTTATTCTCCAGTTGCTTAGTATATTTCTATTTACTTGTTGTGTGTACTTGTGGCTTTGTTTGGTTTTATTTTAGATCAAATGGATGTTATCACTGCTTTCCTCTTTGGCAACTTGGATGAGGTGATCTTCATGAGACAACCTGTGGGCTTTGTGAAGAAAAGCCAAGAGGATATGGTGTACAGGTTGTTAAAATTGTTGTATGGATTGAAGCAAGCCCTAGACAATGGAACAAATGGTTTGACGATTTTATGAGGGCACAAGGATTTAAACGGAGTATCTTTGATCCTTGTGTATACATGAAAAAGGTGAGTAATGATGTCTTTGGCTTCATTATTCTAGACTCTTTTGGATGACATGCTCATTGCAGCTAGGGACAGATTTAATGTTGATAAATTCAAAGCTCTCTTGAGTTATGAGTTTCAAATGAAAGATCTTGGTATAGTGAAGATTATTTTGGGGATGGAGATCCAAAGGGACTTGGAGAATGGGAAGCTATGGTTAACTCAAGGAAAGTATGCTAGGAAGGTAATTTTGAGATTTAATATGGAGATCTGCAAGTGAGTATTACTTTAATTCCTCACTTCAACCTTTCATCAGCCCTTTGTCCAATAAATGTAGTGGAGAAAGGTTTGATATCCAAGATCCCCTACGACAAGGGAGTGGGAAGTCTCATGTTTTTTATGATTTGCACTAGGTCTGACATTGCTCTAGCTATTGACAAGAACAACATCAAATCCATGGAATATACATTGGGAAGCTGTGAAGTGGATTCTCATATATCTCAAGGATACTTTGGATTTTGGTCATGTGTTCGATGCTAAATCCTACAATGCCAAATCACTAATTGGCTATGTAGATGCTGACTATGAACAAGATCTAGATGAGAGGAAATCTACAACTATGTATGTGTTCACACTTGGAGGTGGATGCATAAATTGGAGGTCTACATTGCAAAATTGCATACCTTAGTCTACCACATGAGCTAAGTATGTATCGGTAGCGGAATCACGGAAGGAAGCAATTTGGTTGGATAGGCTTATCATAGAGATGGGATTGACATATGACATTGTGAATCTTCATTGTGATAGTCAGAGTGTTTTACATCTAGCTGTAAATCAGATGATGGACAGTAGATTGAATCACATCGACATCAGGTACCATTTTTTCAGACAGGTTGTGTCTGATAAAATAATTGAGCTAGTCAGATTGACGGTAAACTCAATCCCGTTAATTAATTTTTCCAAAGTGATTCCTTTGGAGAGTTTTTTGAGACATCATGCCAAATTGCATGTGTTGCATATGGTCACAAGTAGAGTGGACTAGCGATTATGGTATCTCTATATATGATTTTACTCTATCATGTTTAGGCTACGGTGTCGTATTGTGACGCGGCTACTATGAGAAGATGATGACATATGTCATCTTCAGAGTTGTTGTCATAACGGCGATACTTTAGGTTAGGGTAACATATGGCATTGTAATGCTGTAAAGAGCTAGGGAGATCTAAACACATCACCTTGTGACTAAGGAGCTAATCTGATTGAAGTGGAGTCGATGTAGGACGTGTATAGTGGACAACATGATCCTCAAGATGTACCATTGTCGAGTCCATTTGTGATCAACATCCGGTGTCTTCATCGTGATCGCTTTTGGGTATATTTAGCTGCTTTCAAGTTGTCATTTAACTCTTATTAGTGACAACTCATATTGTGTATAGTATGTCTAAGTAGAGTGTTTAGGATAGTTGTAAAGCTCTAAGTTTCAATGGAGCTAATTTGGCCACACTAGAGGTCAAAATAGCATTCTCCATTCCCATTGATCTAGGAGTTTTGACCAATGAGAGCACAATGGCAACTTTTTGAGGTTTTTAGGGATTTTGGAGACATTCTAGGAGGACATTCAAAAATCGAAGGATAGCGTTAGAAATCTGACGCAACGAGCTACAACATGGGTTCAAGAATGGATGGATTTGAAGGATTTGTCAGTCTGAAACGGTGATTCAATGTTAGAGAGAGAAATTTAGACCTTTGAGTGTATTTGGAGTGTTTGTGAGAATCTGACGAGGGTTTGAAGAGATCTGAATCAACTAATATACAGTTTACGACTTGGGCTAGTGTTTTGATTAAGGTTTGACTCGATTGGATGAGTTTTGAGTATGGAGTGATAGGTTGAAGTTTGTGTAAGCAATTAGAGTTGCAGGATTGCACTGACTATCATAAACTTAGTACATCAATCATATCTTTTGATACCAGAAAGTTCTATCAATAAAAATTTCCAAAGTTGAAGTTCGGATAATGAGTAACCTTCTCATGAAATTTGAGAGAAATCGGAGTGGTGGACTGGGATTTGTGATGGGTTTTGTACACAGGGGTCTTCATATCGCCTTGTGATACAGTGGGTAAATCAACAATTGTGTTGAGAGATCTAGAGGAGCAAAACATATGAAACTTTTCTGAGTGATTGAAAGGGTTGTGGAGTAATTTTCTGTAAAGTTTAAGTGAGAGCTATTGGTCCAATCATCGGATATCATAGTTTTCTCTTGCTAAAGTTTTATCGGTTATAAGGAACTCAAATGTGGAGTGATGAGGAGGGGAAGAAGAGATTGTCAACTCACACAAGGTTCTAGAGGGTTCTTTTACAGCCAAACGCTCGGGCGTTCTCAGAGCAAAGAATTGTCCTCTGTGAAAACGGCTTAGTTCTGGTTAACTCTAATTTACAGAGGGACCTAGGTTAGATTTCTTTATATGACTTCCCACAGAGTACTCATATAGGCAATAATCCCAACATCAAAGTCAAGGGTGAGATTGTTGGATTTACTCTTAGGTCTTGGGTAACTCTAGTTAGGCTGCTACTCTAGTTAGATGATGACTAGGGTTAGTTTGCACTATTATATAAAAGGCCTTGTGGGAGCTCTTTATGACACACAAGAGCTCATTCTTAATGAGCAATTTGAGAGAACGAGAGAGAGTGAGAAAACATAAGATCATTAAAGCGATTTGTGTGTTCTCGTGAACATAGCCACAAGGAGATGAACCACGTTTCTCTTGTGTGGACTACTTTGATGCATGTGTGACTCATTGTTTGTCATCTTGGACCTACAATTTTGAGTGTAAGTTTTCAGATTTTAAAAATTAAACTTCAAGTATTTGAATATAAATTTAATATTTTTTCAATCAAATGAATTTTCTTAAGTTCAAATTTAACTTGTTGAAACAGCCTAATTTATTTTTATTTTTTCAAAAAAACTAATTTAAAATGTACATTTCAAGTAATTTTAATCTTTTTTATTTCATATTGTAGACTCTATGATTGAAATATATATTTCATATTATTATTATTTCTAAATTAAACTAAAAAATAAAAAATTATTTATCTCACTTAAAGTTGGGCTCTATTGCTCCATATCTTCTAATCTATATTCCATAAAATGAAATTTTAATTTAAATCTAAATAAAAATTAAAAAAATATTATTATATTTTTATTTTATTTTTTATTTAAATGAAAAAAATTTAAAAATAAACATATTTTTATGTTATACCATATAAATTTATGTTTTTTAAATTTTATTTATAACTTAAATTATTTTTAGTTGTGTAAATTTGACATCAAATCATCATTTCATCGTAATGAGTTTTTAAATTCTTAATCTCAACAAAAAGTATTGTATGCATGCATTGATAGATAGTTGAAGAAAAAAAACAAATTTTTTTAATTTATATATAAATATTGAAATAGATTCAAATTACATTAAGACATGTTTTTAATCCTCTAGAAGCAATCTTTGTATTTTATGCTGAATTGATAAAGGAATCAAAACATTATATAAATAATTATGGAGATAAAAAATATATATTTTGATAAGGCTCTTGTGCAAAGATATATAAAATTAATCAAAAATGGAGAAGAATAATGAAGATAAAGTAAACAATCAAAAAATTTCTACATTTGTTTATATTTTTAATTATAAATCCAAGCAAAAAAACTCAGTTTGTATACATTTATATTTCAAATATTTAATTACAAAAATTATGCAAGCCGATGTGATGAAAAAATAGTGTACAATTTATTAAAAATATATCTTATGTTGAAATCAAAAAAATTATAAATATTTTTAGTTGGAGAAGTTGAATATTTCAATAAGATTAAAAAATAATTTGATATATTTTATTTTTTTAACCAAAACATTTGTTATAAAATAAATTGGTATACATGATTAAAATATATAAATTTAGATAAAGGATAAAAAATTTGAAGAATATTAATATCATATTATAAAGATCCTAATTTATTATTTTTATGCATGATGATTCATAACTGACATTACTCAGGATATTTTAATAATCTATCTTTATGATGTTCGTATTAAAAAAAAGTTTTGATAAAAAAGTTAACCATTATATTTGATGATTTTTCATTGATCCAAGATAAATTTTTATGGTAAGAGGAAAATCCGAAAGATAATCAATTATGGTAGACATAAAATTTAAATAAATCTTTATGATATTGAAATTAATTTGAAATTCAAAATTATGGCTGAAGATGATAATATTTAATCATTTCAAAAAAAAAACATGAATGAAATAATATTTCAAATTTATTTTAAAGCAAGGCTTATGATTTTTTCATTTTTTATTGATCCAACCATCATTTGATTAAAAAATATAATAAATTTAATCATTATTTTAAAATAAGTTATTTTAAATAATGAATTTTTATTTATTAATTTTAAATTATTCAAATTTAAACTTGAATTATATTTGAACAATAACATTAAATTTTTCATCATTGGCCAAATGTAAAAAGAAGTAAGATTATTTTTTTATTATCATATAATTCTAATCATAGATATATACATCAATAATATAAAAAAAATTCATGCTTATAAAATAAAAATTTGAAAGATGTGATTTATTCATATTTTAAATTTGCAAGTTCAATTTGGTAAACAAAATTTGTTTTCAAATTTCATGAGACTTTGAATAGATTGAATTGATTGAATAAGTTGTTGTTCCTTCTTAAACAAATCTTTATCAAACCATCAAAAAATAAAAAATATATTTTTTGATGGTTTGGTAAAGATCATGTTTAAGATTGAATAATTACTAAAATTCATGAAGTTAAATTTCAAAATGTAAAATATTATGTGACCACGTCTTACTGATTTAGTCAAAAAATATAGCAATTTTTTAACAATGAGAATAAAGTTATATTTTTTAAGTGATGAATTTATCAAATAAAATTAATTTTTTTAAGATTCATAAAACATTTTAATATTCATATATTAAAAATAATTTAAAACTTAAGAATTTTTTGAGTTTAAAAACTTGTATAAAAGATGAAATATTAAAAAAATTACTCATTATTTTTTTATAACAAATTTAATTAAATAAATTATGCAAATTTTTATCTTTTATTGAAAAAAATGTTATATTGGATGTTGTATTTATGTGAAGTATCATATATTTAATAATAAATTAATTTTACGTTCAATAAAATTTAAAATCTAAATAGAATCCTTTTATTAATTAATATGAATTTTTTAATTTTAACTTATCGTATAATATAGATCAAAAAACCTATATTTTCAATTTATGATAAGATTCAAGTTAAATTTATTGATAATGATCCATATATAATTTATTCAAATGCATAAAAATATTAATTTTGAAAATATTCTTCTTTATTATTAATTTTTGGATGTATTAACAAATTAATATTAATAGATTAACATATCTTAAACATGTAACCAATTTTGATTTCATATGTTATATCCATTTTTTAAACATCATCCTTACAGCTTGTTTTGATTTTAATTTTACATTTTTTTTAAATTACTGATTTGATATATGTACATTTTTATCTCAAAATTTTTTATTTAAAATTAAAAAAATAATACAGAAAATTTTATTTTTTTTCTTGATAAAATGAATTCAATAGATCATTATAAAATATTATATAAATATACATGAATGAATGTAAAAAATATATTAAAAAATGCCTTATTGAGGTTTACACCAGAAATCAATTTATCAACTGGAAAACATTTAACATGTTGCAATAATATTTATTTTTAATACAGAATTGCATAAAAATTTATAAAAATTATGGTTATTTTTTGAGGGTTTTATTCAAAACCAGTGAATCATATATATGTATCACATTATTGTTTACATACACAAATTTCTGCTTCTAATATTTTCAATAAAATTTTCAAAACGAAATAGAAAAATCCCATAGAATCAAAATGTATTCATAGTGCTGATTTTATGAAAGATGATGTTGTACTACCCATGTAACCAACATTTTTCTTAACAACTAAAAGCCATTAGTACTGCTAACTCATTGTTTTGACACTCAAGATTGGCATTCTTATTATACATTTAGTTAAGTTTATCCTCAGTCCCTCAATAAGATTGGATACCGATACTCGTTTAATTATCAGTAGTTATATGTGATACAAATACATATCATCACTGGGAAAAATGCTGGTGATATTACGTATATTGTCCCATTTCATTACAATGATGTGATACTCAAATACCTTGTACATGCATAAGAAGTCAACTATCTATAAAACTTGTAGTTTCCCCCAACAATTCTCGACCCGTAATTTCACATAGAATGTCATATGTTGCGTGTTGGTCTTATGAATAATATAAAGATTATTACAAAAGATTTCGCTTAAACCATTATTTGATAAAATTTTCATCATTATTGCTTCCTACCTCCTTTTAACCTCTCATGAACCAACCTCGTTAACCATATAAGTTCCTTATTCTCTTCTACTCCATGACCGCACGTAACACTGTGCTTGGTATATTTAGTGTTTTTCAATGAGTGTATATATTGTGTGTATTCACCGGCACATGGATAATATGTGGTTGGACAGAGGGGTATGTACTATGCTATTTCGCTTTTACTGTAAACGGATTGCGATTACATCGAGCACAGGCCAACAAAAGTAATTCACGGCCTAAACGTTTTGAGGAATGTGAACTTGCTAACCACGTGGACATTTCTCAAAGGTTTTGGGCTATGTGTACACAATCTGAACGACGTTTCCCAAGACTTTCGAAGTGACGGAACTGCATTGGAGATGCAGTTCCTTGAGAGGTCTTGAAATCCTTGAAATCCTTGAAATCAAAATAGCCTAAAATTGAAGAGTGGAAGGCAAATGAAATATTGTAAGAGTCAAGCTACAAGATAGTCTGTCGATCAAATTGACGACTTAGCTCTGAAGCGATCAATTGCGTGGAGTAGATCTAGCTTGACAGAACATTCAGATTTGAGGCTAAAAAACCTCAACGTTTGGACGTCGGGTGCTCAGTAGGAGCTCTGAAGCCTTCAAAAAACCATAACAGCTTTGTGAAGACTAGAGGAAGAAAAAATAACCAAGAAAACTATAATAAACACAGAAAGCTGTCTGAAATCTCAACCTTGGACGCCAGGTGCTTAGGTAAAGCAGGAACCCTGAAGCCTTAAAAAACTTGCTATAGAATTGTGAAGGCTGGAGGAAGAACAAAGAACCAGGAATTCTAAATATAAATAAATAATAAATAGTTGTCTGAAACATCAACCTTCGGACACCAGGTGCTTAGATGCGCAGGAGCTCTGAAACCCTCAAAAAATCATTACAGCATTGCGAGGACTGGACGAAGGAAAAACAACCAAAGATTAAAAAATATGAAATCAAATGTAAAAGGACGAAAGTAGAGAGAGAGAGAGAGAGAGAGAGAGAGTGGTGGGTGATGTGCATCAACGTGCAGATCTCCTGTCAAATGCCGGCATTTCACGTGCCAGTAATGAGCTTTCGTATATATTGTAATCTAGATAACCATTCCATCCTTGATCAGGGCATTCTCCGAGACAACAATAATACCAGATCGGATATAGATGCCATCAGAAGGCTGTTCTGCCTCTCGAACGCCGTCTGTGTTGGTGAGAATGACATTCTTGCCAATCCTGGCATTTTTATCGATGATACACCTCTTGATCTTGGAGTTTTCTCCAACACCCATGGGTACTTTTCCAAGAGCAAGCAGGCGTCTCCTCTCTTCTTCTGTCTCGTAGTCATCAGCCCCTATCATCACAACGTCGTTCAGCTGCACTCCACTCTCGATCCGGGAGCGAATGCCAATGATGGAATGCTGCACACTGCAGCTACGAAGAAAGCATCCGTGAGACACAATGGAATCTACGATTCTGCAGTGCTCCACCGTAGTCGGAGGCAGATAACGAGGAGATGTGTAAATTGGATTGGACACATCATAAAATTCAAACTTGGGCTGCTGGTCGGTGAGCGCAAGATTCGCCTCGAAATAGGATTCGATGGTTCCCACATCTTGCCAGTAATTATTAAACAGATAGGCTTGAACGTAGAAATCCTTGGCAGCAGCGGGAATAATCTCAGATGCGAAGTCGTTGGAATTCGGATAAAACCACTTCAAAAGCTTGATCAAAACATCCTTTTTGAAAACATAGAGCCCCATGGATGCCACAAACGGACTGTTCTTCGCAGCTCCTTCTGGTACCTGTGAGATACCCGAACCTGCAGCTGCTGCAGATTCCAGAAGCATACTGAGCCCATAGCCATTGCCAGCCATGGCTTTGTCATGGATGGACAAGACCCGGCCTTTATGGTCGAGTCTCAGCAAGCCACCAGCAGAAACTTGGCAGCTACTGTCATCCATGGACAGAGGCACGCAAGACACTGTAATATCAGCACCACTGGTGTGGTGATTTTGCACCAAGTCCATATAGTTCATGCGGTACAAATGATCGCCAGAGAGAACGAGGACGTGTTCTACGGCCTCGCTTCTGACGTTATCAAAAATCCACGAAAATCGACGAACAGCATCAGCAGTCCCCATAAACCAACGCTTGTCTCCGAGCGTTTGAGTGGCTGCCAAAACTTCCACGAATCCATCTCGGCACGTGACGCTGTTGTAAGTACGAGATATATGCCGATTCAGAGAGGCAGAATTGAACTGCGTGAGAACGTAGACTTTGTTTATGCCACTATTGATACAATTGCTCATCTGAATGTCGATCAGCCTGTAGGCCCCTCCCATGGGTACAGCAGACTTCGCCCTTCTTTTTGTGAGAGGGAAGAGCCTAGATCCTGCTTCGCCTCCCAGTATCATGCATGCAACAGACTTGGGGTCCACTTTGGATCTGACTTCTGAATCCGTCGACATCGATGCCTGTGCAGCTATCTCCTTTGCAATGTCATACAGCAGCGAGGTTGTCGCTGCTTTATTGACCCTCTTGTTGTTCTTACCAGCCACAGCCACAACTGGACTTCCATTCGAGCTCTTGCTCGTGGTCCCTCTGCAATTGCAAGACTTGGAGGTCGAGCTGAAATAGGGAGTCCCACTCCAAGTCTTGATCAGTCTCCACATTTGGTCCGTGCGGCCGAAAAATCTGTCCCTACTGCTGCTGAAAAGACTTCTCGAGGATTTGGAGGTGCTGCTGAAAGATCCAATGCCATTGAGCTGGGAAGAATGCAACATGAGGTCGAATGGCACGATTGTTGCTACAGCCATCGCAACTTTCTTGCAATGCAGTTTCTAAGTATCAAAAACGTGTATCGTTATTCGCACAAGCTAACACTCGTATCACAAACCCACACATCAGTCTGCCTTCCTCATGAAGGCTGCGATGGGCTTAATATTGTTTTCTCTCATATGGATGCTCTCCTGAACTCCGGGAGGAGACTCAGCTCTCTGCACGGGTACTTCCACCACAATCTTCCTCTTCTAGGAGAATGTCCGCTAGCCAGCCAGCCAGTCAGCCAGCAGCTACCGCACTCGTCCCGTCCTGTGGTTGAAATGCAAAGATACTACATGTTTGTACAACTCCTCACCTCCCGCACTTGTACAATCAAACGTAGAGGCAGTGAGGCACCAACGCATCACCAACAATTCACAGGTTGTCACGGAATGAACAGACTAGCTAGGAAGTTGAGGAGCGTTTGGTGCTTCTCAACTGGTAGAGGGGACACAAGGCCTAACCTTTATTAGCCCACCACACCGTACATTGCATACGAGGAATACCACAGTCTCTCTTAAATTATGTAGCATTCTTTTCTTGTGGCAGTCTTTCTGTGGGCAATTGGAACTTGGGAATCATCGAAACGAGGGGAGACGCATGGTCATGCATCTGGCTGCACTTCACTTGTCGTCCGAACTATGGTTGTAATTGAGGGGCTAGTAGCATCATAAAGATTTTCTCAACCTCGGTCAAGTGAACTGGACCCGGTGGTCCGGTCCGAATGGAACTCTGCTGCACAATCATATCTGATCAGTCTCGCTCTCCTGCTCGAAACCTCCATTTGCAACGTCGATACCAATTCCGCTCTATTATAAGTAACTGCGACTGGCTGGTGTATTGATTGCGAGAGGATTAGAGAACTTAATCTGTGATTACACCTCAACTATTGACTTCAGCGAGGTGAGGGTTTTCTTTCCTTTTTCACAAAATCTTTTCGCGCTTTATCCAGGTCCCCATATCTCTGATACGAATTCCACCATACGTCGAAGCCTTACGTCCCTCTAGAGGAAAGCAAATGCATTTGTCGGACCTCTCTTTTGATTCGATTATAATTGGTCGCTCCTTACAAGCACGCCTTAACCCAGTTGTTCATCCTGCTAATCTTGGAGGGATTGCGAAGTTTTTCCCTGACAGACCCCAAGGACAGAAGCATGCGCTCACGTCCACCGTCTGACCACCAGGCATCCTTCCAGAAAAAAGAGTCCAGATGCGAAATCCTCTAGCCGGAGACATGATGAACTAGATTAGGTTTAAGGTGGTAGTAGCGTTCTCCTAGAACCAGATTTCCCATACTCCTCTCGAGGCGGATACCTCAGATCACTTCAGTCTGCCATTTGCATGGGATATGACCACCGGCCTTGTCAGTCTCGATCGATCGATCGATCGATTGATTGATAGCTTGCACCTTCTGCCGGACCTGGCTGCCAAGTATCCACATCGCTATGATCGAAACGACACAATTATTAGCTTATTAACGTGTAGCCTTCGCATTATCTGCTGTTGTTGTTGTTGTTGTTGTTGACGATGCATCCGGCGTTCGGCGGACAGACAACGACAGACTGTCGGATCATACAATTCTGAATCGATGTTTCGCAACACAACCTTTAGCCGACGTCCCCCGCAGTGCCTGCAACGTGCAGTTCAGGGCCGGGCTCGTGGCGCTCAGCAGCAGCAGCGACCTGAAAAGGCTGAAACTTGAAAGGCTCTGTCTCCTGTCTCTCAAAATCTGTTCCAGATTCTCTTTCTAACGCTTGCTCTTCCCGTGCTCTAACCCTCGAGTCCGTTCACCTGATGGGTCAAGATTCAAGATTCCAGTTACACAGTCAGCCTGCTTCCTTTAGTTACAAGAACCACAGCCCGCACACAAATCCGCAGCCCTCGTTACATTCCATCATCAGCGTTCTGAACGAGCTTTGAAGTTTGAAATTTGAAATTTGAAGCTTGCCCAATTTCGAATGCGGGGAAGCTTCAGGCTGACGATAAGCTAGGTCGTCTAAGGGTCTACGAAACCTCGTACCGTTTGAGAAGGTGCTGACTGTGAGTTATCGAAGACCCATGTCATTACCGGTCAGGTTCTGGCTGGCGGTGGAGCCTTCTCGACATTCAGCCCGGAAGGAGGATCAAGCGTTCACCACAGGTTACCGATATAGGGTTGGCAACGCAAATGGATGAGAGCAAAGAAAATTTGCTTTAGTTTGATTATTGTTCATCACTCGGGGAGCTCATTTACGATTGGTCGTTCTGAACGGAATGACCACATGAGTCGCTCGATGTGTCGGGGGCAGCTTCTAGAAACTGATGTTACATGTCGCTGTGATCGATGCTGATCATTGTGAAAGCATTGTGCTCTGTAAGGTGGGGCATTGTGAGCATGTCTAAAATGCGAATCATGTCGAATGTCTTGTAACACTCCGACGGCATTGATGTTGCAAGTACTCTCGGCATGATTGTGTTCGTTATGCAGTGGGACCTACCGAGTGAAGGAGATCAGAAAAATATCTATATTCGGTGGAAGCAGACATTTTGCCAGTGATCGGCATATGCTTCTCTGCTGAGGGCACTAACCTCAACAACTCTTTGATAGGAAACCTTTCGCAGTCACACTGCCCATGTAATGGATGTACGACAGTCAGAGCAACACAAACCTGCTTCCTGTGCACGTGTGCCAAGTTTCTCATTAGCAGTGTCAATCCCACATGAGTGCAAATGATACGTCCCAAATGTCATTCATTCTAAGTAGGTTCATCACTGAAGATAAAAGGTCCGAGAAAGTATAATAACAAAAGGGATAGGAAATCCCATCAAATCCTACAAGGATGGAACCAAACCGGTAACATGGGGCCTAGCCCAATAGTATCACACTCGGAAATATGTCCTAGAGCACCTAAGATATATGAAGTCAAAAGGTCTACAAACAACATAACATCCGAAGAAGCATCACCTAACGTGATTGTTCTCCTATGGATTGCACCAGCTAGTGCTATTGTAGAGCAATGGAAACATGTTACCTAAAATAGACTATACAGTGAGCTAAAGAGAGTGATACCCCATGTCGCCTAGTATGGTAGGCTCTCGCACACTCCCTCACGAACATGTCGCAGTCGGTGTCCATAGCTCCATATAACTCCAAAGCTAGAGGAACAAAGAGGTGACCTCTTTGCATACCTCTATACTTGAGACCTTTATCTGCCGCCGCCCACTCGCCCCCATCCTGGAGGATGGATGATCACCCCCTCTGAAACTGTGTCTCTAGTAGAATCGGTAACCACCACATCAGCCACAGTGACATGGTCCTCCCGAACTAAGTACAGGTCTGCCCTAACCCTAGTCGACTGCAAGGCATACCAACGCTCTCTCCATGTGAGGCATCCACCCTCTCGCGCCATAGCAAACACCATATCCCTAATGGCATCATGGGTAACTATCTTCTGCCCTCCGAATGGACAACGGGTCATATGAACACCTGCTGCATCTAAAGTGATACCACACTCACATGTGAGTAATGAGGATGTAGATGGATGGACTAAGCCAAGACGGAACCTCATCGTTGTAGAGAAAGTAGCTGGTGCGAGTCGGAAAGCCCTGATGCATGGTCGAGCCAAGATCCACGAGTCTACACCCTTGCCCGAGCAAGAGCATAGACGAGGAATTGCCGGATCCACTAAGAGTGAATGTAGAGTCTCTTGAAACTGTCGGTCCATCAAGATAGACTATAGACCCCTAGTCCAATCGGTAGCCAAAGAGGAAAAAGATGGGAACTCATGTCGTACCTCTCGTGGTAAAGCATCTCTCGTATGTCGTAATAATACATGTAAGATAAATGATCCCGTATCGACGTCCCTCGTATATATCTCCAAAATATGTCTATCTGCGATCACAAATCGAGAAGATAACAAAGGTGCATCGAGCGTCCAACTCGCCAAGAAAGCAGCAGGTGCCGTCTACTCCATCGATAATAAGCCTACCCCTCCATACGAAATTGGCAAAGATGTCTGTCTTCTTGCCAAATCTCCAGTCACACACTCGAATGTCCCTGGTCTGATGATGTCACCTAAGACGCCCATGATCCTCCTATCAAAGGATGTCAAACGTGATATGAATGTAGGTGAAGGAGGAACCGTGCGAAGAAGATAGGTGGGTCAATACTAGATGATAGTATACCAAACGTCACCTGCGGATCCCCTAGTAGAGGAAGGTTGTCTACATGCAAAACATCCTCGGCCAATGCAACGTCAAGGTAGCGTGAAACAAAATCCTGAGTCCCTACTGGCACTCCTAGAATACGTAGGCCATTTGTCGATATCATACATCCCTTTGGAAGCTGAAGGTGAGGCGGAATGCCCAAAGGAGACCAAGCCCTATACTTTGACACCTTGACTCTCAAGTCTACCAGATGAAGCTCGGTAGTCAAGTAAAGGTCTGCCTAATGCTGTCTACATGGCCCACAATGTGTGTATCATCCGCTAAGGAGGGGAACACACAACCGGGCACGGCCAAAGCAGTAGACACAAGAGCTCTATAATGAGCCATGGCAAATAAGGGTCCTCCCAAAGGATCTCCCTGTCGAGTGCCAACGGCGGACTGTATAACGGTGACCCTCTCCTCGGAAAAGCCAAGCCTCGGAAACTCCTCCCATCACTGAAGCACTTCTTATCTTGTTTATTCTCAACGACTTTGATCTACACATGATATATTTGTGTTAAATATTGTCTTCCATGCATCTACCATGTAAAATTGTGCGATATGACTTTCTGTTGCAAATGGACACAAGTAGAGTAGACTATCAATTATATTATCTCTATATATGATTTTACTCTTGCAAATGGACACAAGTAGAGTAGATTATCAATTATGTTATCTCTATATATGATTTTACTCTATCATGTTTAGATTACTATTTAGTTTTAGTTAACTTTAATATAATCATATAATAGACATATAATGATATAATCATAAAGACAATAAAGATTAATGATCTCAAGATAAGAGTCAAAAGTGAAAGATTGTTAGATTTACTCTTAGATCTTTGTTAACTCTAGTTAGTCCAATGATGACTAGCGTTAGTTAGCATTATTATATATGCTTGCGGAAACTCTCTATGACACACTAGAGCTTATTACGGAACAATATGAGAGAACGACTGAAAGAATTTAAAATCATTAAAGCGATTTGTGTGTTCTCCTGGCCGTAACCTCAAAGAGATAACCAGGAAATCAGAGGTGATAATAAAATCACTAAAAACTAGTATGTCTTGGATGAAAAGGAAGGTGCCCATGGTTGGAAGGTCGCTATTAAGGCCTACTATGAAGCTTAGACCATGTTCAATGAGAATCACGAGTTCGCACACGACAAAACAAGATCTGCTCAGACACTCGTTGACGGCTAACTTTTCGTTCTGACACTCCCGTAGTTGTTGACGACCTTTTAGTATTTCCACACAAATAGCATTGCTCTCACCTCGCTCATCAAGCTGTGTATTTCTAACCGACTTACACCAATTTGCATGCACAGATCTTGGAACTGTACGACACTTTCATCAACAAAGCAATGATTGTCATGTAGAGATAAACTCCGGTACATTCTGTACTTCAGACAAGTTTCCTCTTGCCGATAGACCTGAAATAAGACACTCTGCATGAAAGAAATGCCACTCTGCATTTGGGCCACATGGTGCGAGCTCACGGTTACCTTGGGACTCTTTATTAATACATGCTCTTCATCTTTAGCGGAGTTTGCCCAACATAAAACAGATAATATCATAAGCGACCCAGTGCAAATAGAAGCCTGATTCATAGAGGTCATTCAGAATCTGATTCTCGGCAGTAAAACTAAATGTTCTACTGATTCACACGCCTACACTATACTGACAGGAGAATTCCTCGGGACATCACATGCACAAATGCATCTTCACAGACGAATAATAAATAAATATCATAAATGAACAGATGGATCATCCAAAGCAGATATTCCGTAAAACAACAAGATCTGCTTCTTGTTCGGAACCAAAACTTTCTGCTTCAAATTACAATTAAGAGGGATATTTGACAGACGCAGTTCCAGCCTGAAATGACAAGCTTGATACACATGTCATTCAAGTATAATGATATCATCGCTCGCAGAAAAACGACAAATCAGATTCCAGTCAGCCACCCGTTTCGAATACAACCTTTATAACAGAGCCAGTTGAGCTTTTAAGTTTACAATTTACTTGCCCGTATATGTACACGGATTTGCCCCTACCTTGCAATTGCCTTTCTAAACACTAAAGAACAACGTCATGCCACTATAATGTTGACCTATCTGGAGAAAAGAAAAAAAAAAGAGGGGAACAGAGGGACAGTCCTGAAATATAGACAACTTTGATTATGCTGTACGCAATGCATGCCAAAGCTCATTCAGAGGGGTTGAGATTAGTACATCCGACGAATTTTCGTCGACTATCCACCATCCTCGCCTAATCTCACTGCCAAGCTGCCCTACAACCCATTTAGCATGCCCGTGCAAAACGTGATGGTCAAAGCCTAGATCAAGTTCCTTTGAAGCTGCTTCTTCAGCTGCAGATAAGTCAGATACACCAATCCCGTTTTCGTTCTTGCTCCCACCTTTCTCTACATCTTGTGCGCAGTCACGGACAGATACAGAGTTCTCAGACAAATTACAAGCATCTAGTATGCGTAACACAGGCGAGATTTCTCTACCGAGATAAAGTCCAGGGACGAGTTCGTGCCCCCATTCTCGAGAGAGTACCAACTTTTCTTCACCTGCTGATCTACCTGCCCACTTCGCGCATTCTTGGCACCTATGTAGAACAGTCCACTGATCTTGAGCATGAGGACCACCAATCCCATGTTCTATTTGCTTCATAGCTGGTCTGTTCTGTCCCAAAAGCGCATTTTTCTCCCACTCACGAACGACATCTTCCTGTAAAATTGCATATATAATTCACATAAGGTGTATCCTACAACTGTTACCAACGTAGCAATGTGCTGGATTCAACGTTTCAGCTAAAGTCATGTAATCAATAAGCATCGCATACGGACTTCTTAGCTAGCTCTTTAGACTGCTGCTGTACGTAAGTGCACAAAGACAAGCCAACGATACTAGACAGCTTTACACGATGTAGGAAGGTCATACACACCCCTGCTTCTTTATTGAGAACAAGACCACGAGACCCACTGCATCTTTGATGTTCATAAAGAAGTACCTTGTCACATAGAAATGCCCCAACAATATCAGAATTCATTGTCCAGATGGATCGTCCACGAAGAATGCTACCTACATTTGGTTCAGCGGGGAAGTGCCGACTGCTTTGTGCAATTCATAGTAGCGACACCAGTTCCAAGCACCTTGTAAATACTCGCGAACTAACCATCGCTGAAAACTCAAAGTTGCATCAAGATCACGAAGAGAGATCTTACCACAGATCCAAAGAAGTATGGAGATGGCATTGACGACGTGGCAATCAAAAGAGTGACAGGGTGGAGGCGATTAGAATTGCTGGAGGATGCCCATCCCTTGCTTCCCAAAAGGGAGCTGCTGCAGACCCCGCATGGCACTCCATGAGGGTTAGTTTCTGTTCATGCTTGCAACAAGCCCTGCATTCTCATCCCTCCATCAATCTTCCCTGCATATGTGCATGAGCAGACTCTGCACCTATACCTTGTTGTCCTACACTGCCAGCAAAGAGGGTGTAAAGAAAAATTCAAAGACCATTTTGTGCATTCCAGATTTCTCCCCCGAGACTAACGCTACGCAGGGTAGAAATCGACAATATCATACCCTACGCATCGACAGGCTCAAATTTCCATATTTTTGCTTTGAACCCGGTTCACAATACCCACCTACGGCTCCTGAATGACAGGGATTCTCTTTACACAGAACAAGAATAATATGGCAGTATCACTGTCCCAAACTACATAATTGCGCAGGATTCATAAGAATCAAGGTATCAGTCTGCTATGCACTCATACATCTTTTGCAAACGGACATTGAGACACAGACTTCAATACCTTTAGGCACACGCTGGTGCTGTGCAATCCTTAATGCATGTAATCTGCTGGCTATGTTCTACAGTTCAGTTCACTGAAACGTAGACGTAGAATATTTATTGATCAAAAACTAACAAGGGACGAAGAATCGTTTGAACCACGTCCCAAGGGTGTCATAAGATGAAGATGGAATAATTACTTGCAATTTCCTGCCGTGCAATCGTCTTCCACGGAATTGAGGCGAAAGCTGCAGGGTAGAACCTCGCGAGCCAGAGCAAGACCTCCTTCGAGTTCGTCCAGCAAAGACTGGAGACTGTGACCGGCGAGTGCAACATAAAAGGCACACTGCATGTTCAACAAGGACAATTAACTGCGTACTTATAGATAAAACAACCAAATCTGCAATAGGACCTGCGTATCGAAGAAAGTATCATGGAAGAATATCTCACGAGAATTCTTCACCATGTCCTCTTTGTAGGTTCATCATGCATAATTATAAAATTATTCACTAGCTACCATCGAGACAAACCTGTCAGCCTCTTCACCAAACTCAACACTTTCTCCCCCCGCACATCCTACCTGATGCCAGCTTCACACACTATCATGATAGTTCGCATGACCAACCCTTGACAAGAGCAAACACCTTACTGGCTAGAGCTTGGGGACGGAAGAAAGATAGATTCAAGTTATCCAAATGTTTTATGCCGAAACCAGAAATGATGGGTAGCCATAAAGTACACTAATAAGCCAAAAACACCTATGAACTCAGTACCAAATATATCGTAACGTCGTACGGCTACAAATGGAGATAGGCTACTAGAACCGCTCCCAAGAAGAATTTAATTTATCGTGTGTATTGCTGTTTCCGACAATTTCTTGTAATATTCCCTTACATGTACCAGAAAGACCGAAGTGAAAACAAACTAAGAAAATGTACTCCAGTTCACTCCTTTCCACTCACTGGAAACAATCGGAAGTAAGAGAACCCTATTCCTGTCGCATTTTCTACCTACTTAATGGCTCCTCCTTAGCCAGTCTTGATATGCAGTACTATTTCAAGTGAGTTTCAACCACAAAGTAAAACGCGCTAGGTCTAGCAACTCTTACATCGTCTCCTGACCTTATAAAAAGAAAATACTATTTTGTTATAACCCATGATCCCAGATAAGAAAGGATTCAACTTATCTCCAAAGCTGTGATGTCTTTGGAACTTCGATTTTGCTATTAAACGACCTACATGGGGTCAAAAACCTTGTAACATTACATCCTCACAGCCACAAATTTCTCCCTTCTCACCACAGAAGATCTGGAATATTGTTGAAGATTCCAAAACTCTCAGGTTGTATTACTGGAATACAAAAAATTCTTCGCTTGAGATCGTTTGCAGCAAACCCGAAACCTCTCAATCAATCTTGTGATAGAGAATATCAATCCTCATATATCACAAGTCAAAACACAGGCTGAGGTGGCAGAGAACATTCGTACCAGTATGATAAGCAGCCCTGTAACTTCACACGAGTAGCCTGCAAATGCCTTCCAAAGTTGACAACCTAGGGGTGGCCTTGGGGGTGCCACAGAAAACTTTTGTGTACACACTGAGCATCTGCTTCCCCCGCACAACAAAGAACTCGTCGTCACGTAATCGTACACTGGAGGTAGAAAAATTTAGCTATAACTGACTCGATTAAACTTAATTTCATGAAAATAATCACATCAGGAGAAACATCCATCTGAGTGAGAAGTGAGAAGCCGCAATTTCAAATACAGTTTATTGATATAATAGTCCTCTCTACGAAATGCATCAGTAGAACTCACACAAGTGCTGGACCATGGCCTGCGCCAGGTCTTCTCGTAGCCATAACCGAACGCTGCCATCGACGTAAACACTTAAAATGTACGAAAGCTTGGGTACCTGTGACAATTTGTAAGCCTCCGTGAGCCAGTATTTCTCATCATGCCATAACTAACCACCTTTTGGAAACTCTACATCCTTCCGTGTATGTCTAACCACCAGCAGCTTCAGAAAAATATATTTCCTAGCATAAAGTCATTAACACCGCTTCCGCCTGATCTAACATATTAGAATTTATAAAAACAAGCGGAATAACAAAAGAGAATGGGATTCACCACTGCAGGCGCATGGAGAGATTAGCCGATCGTCTTCCAAGAAGAAGGAATCAGAAAGTTTTGAATAACTCGTAGTGAATATAGGCGACGATTCAAGACATATCCGACATGTCTCCTCCACCTGCCCGCCCTGAGACATTTCCTTCCCAATTCTGCAACGCCTCTTCTGAGCTCCTGAGAATGATTCTCCAAAATGGCCTCACAACTCGTGAATCAGAATCAAACCCAGCGACTTTCCCACCTCGTGCGAGTCTAAGGAATCTTCAAACAAGGACAGCCAATTCATGCACTGACAGACAGACCTCCAATGATAAAGAGTTGAGAGTCAAGCGTCACATAAACGTGTCCCATCCTCTGTTTGCGCCCGTCCAAGCTTCAATTGTGCTGTAAGTCCATAACAGTTACAATCGTCACCACATATCGACCCACTCTCAGTTCACAAAAGCAACAGAAGTCCTGGAATCTACGCTGAAAACGAACCGGTCCAATTGTCGCAGATCAGGGAGCATAATTCACGCCAAAAAAAACAGTAATTTCTTCCAAAACTTTTCCCCTCGATAAAATCCACCGTCCCAATCCACTGCTCTTTCCCTTTCTCGTCTACCGTAAAGAACCACACCAATCACGTTCAATTCACCAACACCCTCCGCGGACATCCATCATCAAACCAGATCTGCCGGTCTGTATCTCCAAAACTCGCTTCCTTTCTTTGCTGGACCTTTCCCACTCATCTCGCAACCTCCCAGCCGAAACAGAACGCAGTGGCCCGCAATTCCTGCTCTGCTATGACGTAATCCGATCGCCTTCGTTCTCTATACCACTCCAACGCCACCGTTCTTTCCTCTCCTCTCCGTTCCTCTCTTCTTCTCCTCTCCTTCTTTCCCCACTCGAGCCCCCTTCGAAAGCGCAATCGTCTGCCCGTCTCCCGCGGCCCCCTCTCCTGCCTCCCGCTCCCGCGTCTCCCTCCCTCGCCCTGCGTCCTCCTGAACTTTTCGTTCATCTGTTTCTCTCGCTCGAGCGTCGTCACGTCTGCGAATCCTCGCCTTCCTCCCCCGCGCCACTCTCCCTCGTCTGGTCAGCTTGGTCTCCCCTTTTTCTTTTTCGCTTCCCCTTTGCGTCTTTCTTTTTTTCTTCTGTCTGACTGGATGGGTAAGGCTGATGTGACCGTCAGATGGTCTGGGTCCGGGTATCTCTCGGCACTCACGATTCCACTTGGGACCTCATCTTTTACGTCGTAACAATTTTCAGTATGGTTCTTTGTCTCCGTGGCCCATGCAGTTAATCATCATCAGCATCCAGAGTCCAGAGGATCAGACACTCAGTACGATGACGGGGTACATGACACGTACCTTCTTTGCATGAAATATACTCGCGGTCCAAGAAAGTTTTGAGCTTCGTTGGAATGATTGCCTCCTTTGAATATGTGCAATGAGAAAACCAGCCACATCGAAGAAACTGAAAGGTAAAGAGCTGCAACGATACATAAATAGAAGAAATAGGGTCAAACTCTTGGAAACTTTCTTCTACTTATTTGTTATCATGGGCCAAAAATACAGGGAACCGAGAAAACGAAAAGTATATTTCAATACTCGATAGTCATCCTTCTATGTATTTTTCTTCAAACTAATCATGTACGTTCTGTTCTTTTCATCCACTGTCACTTTAACGGAGCTTGTTTCTATACTCAGCTTTATTTCTTTGTACAGGTGTGACGGTAGTAATGTTCTTTGTAGTGGTTCTTGTCCCTTTTCTTTTTCACATGAACTTAGTTGAATTCAACGGCATATCATTTTGCGCAGGAAAGTAGGAAGCAATCCAAATCGCTTTAAGCATATGAAAATTAATTCTCAGTGTGTAAGTTACGTGTCACAATATACACACTTATAAACATGACAATGATTATTTTGCACAAATAAATTCATGTGTAAAGTGATGTGTACAGTTTCATAGTTGTCAATAGTCTACATACTTTGCAGGTTCGATCCACCTCATATTTGACTTGCAAATGAAGGTTTTATATTTGATTAAAAAATTACAACTTTGACACAAGTTTGTAAAATTTATACCAATACATGTTATTGAAACATTAAATTTATAAAATTAATAGAAAATTAAAAAACAATAAATATGTATAAAATATATTTATCTCATCTGTATATATTGATAGAATAAATTTTATTTTGGTTAAAAATTATTACTAAATTTTAATTAAAATTCAACTTTAAATGATTGAATAATTTTTTGATAAATTTATATAATTTTTTATGATATAATTTTTATTTATAATTCATAAGTTTTAAACTGATTTGATATAATTTTTATTCATAAAAGTCTGTAATATAATTGTGAAAAAATTGTGATTAAAAAAATATATTTTAAAAAAAAATTAGCTTAATTTATTTAATATAATTTTAATATGTTTACACATACATCTTCATTAATACTCTTTTTGGTTGAGAGAAGTTGGATCAAAGAATAAGGTGAAGAAGATTATATTAAGGCCATTTTAATGCATTTATTCACATATTCTCTGCAAATGTCATTCCAAGACCAAAATAATATTCACATGCATAAACATGACTAATATACATAATACTTAAAACATGAAAAAATAAATAGATGAGAAGATACTAAAGTTATCATTTAATACTATTTTTTTTTTGTCTTTTAAGCATGTCGTATGAACCTAGAGATTTTTTTTTCTATACATACATTAAAAATATCTTTAAAAAATAAGTCATGATCATATAAATGATCAACTTTGAATAAAAATAATAAGATTGACAGTTCCGTTATAATTTTACAAGAAAAAATAAAAATTATGAAATAATTCTTATCAAGCTATAACAGTTCACATTCATTCTCATTTCTTATTTTAGATCATCACTCACATTAGATTCAAATGTTTACTAATATTTGTGAATGTGCTACAATAGTCATCTATAGTTCATGAATAGTTTCAAAATTTTAAGTAAAAAAATAATGTGGAAAAAAAATTAAAGATAAAAAATAATTTGAACAACTAGAATTCATTATAAAACTTCAATTATTCAAGTAAATTCATTCAAAAATTATGAATATATAAAAAGACTTATTACAAATAAATTATAAACATACAATGCACAAAGTGTGCAATTATTTTACTCCTATTTTGGATTATTTCTGTTGATATATAGCAAGTCTTTAGATATTTTTATTTAAAATTACACATGTAAAATATATATCAAGTCATCAATACCTATGAGAGTTTTTAATAATGTTGATTATCGCAATATTTGAAACATTTTGACACAAATAAAAGTAATATGGATACATGCAAAATACTTTACAAAATTTTATTTTATTTTCACTGAAAGTAAAAATATATTTGAAAATTTGAATTTTCAAATTGAATAATGTTTTGAAACTCCTAAATTTTTATTGTTAGTTATTTAATGTGTTTGATTGTATGTGTCATATTACATTACAATGTAACGGTTTTGGATGTGTGGTAGTAAGCAAATTACTTTATATGTAGGATTTACTTTTAGATTGGTATGAATCAGAATTATAGAAACTTTTAGAACACACACTTCTTTTTAAGGTCCTAAACTATTTATACAACACTAACCCAAAAAATTATATTGAAAATACTTCCATTAAAATTTATCTCAGATGGATTTTTGAAAGCTCTTCATAAATCCATGACAGTATTTGAATCTGGATTACCATGACCATCTGCACACTTTTATAATGACTTTCAATGTCCTAACTCCGAATAAATTTTCATGATCTTTGATTGATTTAAACTTCACTCGAGGCTTCTTTTGACAATTTTTCCAAAAAAAAAATCACATGAAACATAAATAACAATAAAAAAACCTTTCATTGATGATCAAGATACTCCACAAACAATATCACGACTTATGTAGTAACACTCTTAGTTAGGTAGATGCATGCATGCAACAGCAAATATAATAGTGAGAGTTGATAGTGTCATTCGTATTGCAAGTCTAGTGCAAACGGCATCTTTAAGAGACTTAGGACTGAAGGGATCAAGTGAAGACCGTGGTAATCTAGAAATAGAGTTGATTTGAACTTGGTCTGATCAATTTTGAATTTGTACCTTTTCTATTTTAGTGCTTCAAATCCAAATCAAAAATTTTGAGAGTGAAAGAATTACTGAGAAATGACCAAGTGTGTCAAAACTTATAGTTACATTGGTACTTAGAATTGACATTGGCCAAAAAAGATTTCGGATAGAAGAACTTGAAGTCCAAAATTTAGTGTTTCAAAATTTTAGGTTCAAAAACTAGAGCTCCATGTTATAGGATTATCATAATATCCTTTGATGTGAAATTTGATGAAATCATAAACAATGTAAAGTATCATGAGTGAGATTAGAGATATCAAACATAGGGCCATTGGTGTCATAATTATGAAATTTGATGTTTAGGGGTTTGAAATTAAAGCTAAAGATTTTTGAAATCCCGCATAAGTTCAAACGGTGTATGTTTGCAAAATAAAATTAAAGAAATTAGAGAAATGGAAAACATAAGGCCTCCAAAATTGAGTTTTATTATTTTTAAATATCCTTATAAGGCTATGTCATTCCTAGTTGGATTGGTGTAATTACTTTGATGGATATTTTTGAGATTGTGGATTGTGATTTATGTAATACTCTTCTGTGTTGCTGATAGTGAGGCTAGATTTGTGAATCAGTCATACAATCTATGTTTCTCCAAGGAGACAAGACTTGTGGACATGTAGACTAGGTGAGTGCATGTGATGATGGTAGGTTTTAGATTGCCCTTGTGTTAGCATCTTGCAGTGCCTCGGATACCTTATGTTGCGGTTTTTGATTCTAGTTGAAGACTTGTTGATGATACGGTTATGAAGGTGATACATATGTGTCATAATGGATTTTTTAAAGGAAAGACTGTAAGGGTTAACAGAGGGTGCACCATAGAAAAGTGTGATATTAACCTTGACCATTGAGGTTCACATAAGACTTTGATTTGGTTTATGAGAGTGACACAGTTGAGCTTGGTGATATCTTGAGTGTGTCTCTATACCATTCTCCTATTTTTTTAGTTAAGCATTTATTGCTCTTGGAGGTATCATCTCATGTATTATGCTTGGCAACCAAACTTTATGAAAGCAAAAATGATGCATTGGTTTCTTTTGATACTAACAACATTAGTAATGTTGATCTTGGGATTATGATAGCTATTAGTGAAAATTGGCAAGTTGATGCTGCTCAAATGATGGAATTACCAGCGAGACAAACATACGAGCATACAAGGATGTCATCAAGTTCGGTGATGTTGGATAATAGGATTGGTATCTTTTGTTTTGTGGAACCTTCATGAAAGATTTATTGTCCTCAACGAGTGTTATTAGTTTCTGGTGCACATCCCCTTATGTTGGCTAAGGATGCATTGCTTGGTCTTGGTTTGCAAAAGACCGATGTAAAGAGATGTCCATTTCAAATTCAAACATCTTTTGCATGTTCTAATGATGCACCATCTTCATACATCAACCGGATGCATTGATGATGCAAGTGCAACTAGATCATGTAATAGATATATCTACAATGCAAGCATGTGTTGTTGTTACACTTGCAAAGTCATATGATATATTGGTCGGTGCGAAACTGTTATATTTGATGAGGTTTAACATTGATTATTGAGAGTAGACATGCCAAGTTGGCAACTTGATGAGGGTCGAGTGAATAGATTATTAATGCAGTTCAATACTGATTCTAGTCATTTACTGAGTGTTGAGAGTAGACATACCAAGTTGGCAATTTGATGAGGGTCGAGTGAATAGATTATTAATGCAGTTCAATACTGATTCTAGCCATTTACTGAGTGAAGGTTTGGCGTATGTTGCAGCTTCAGTGCTTGTGTTACGTGTCATGGTGATTTATTGGAGGAAAACATAGATCCACATGACAATCCATGTGCAAAAGATGTTATTATCATGTCAAGGCTTAGTGGAGTAGTGTCATCCATGTTGGATAAATCACTAGATACTTCATGTATATATCTAGAATAATTAGCATATCAGCTGATACATCAAGCTTGGAATGAATCTTTTGCTCGGGAGATGAAGGAGACGTAGGAAGTTATTCCCACTTCTCCTATGTTGTCACTTTTAGATACAACGCTTATTTCTTGGCAATATCTAGACAAAGGCTTATCTAGATATGTTTGAAAGAATTAGCACAAGTTTGGCTATTGTTTTGGAATCTAGCATACGAGTACATCGATACTTGTATGTCGAGCGAGATGAGATTGCAATTGGTGCGATGATACCCATATCTTCTATCATTGTCGACAGTTCAAGGATATTACCAAGCCTTGCCATCAAATATTTCGTTGCTGGGGGGCAAAAACTTCCTCGGCATGACACCATACATTTGGTTATTGTTGAATGGTCATTTCATGGACGCGCAAAGGCTAGTTATGATCATGGGCTACAAGATTCACGTTCTTGCATGTTTTGAAAAATGTTACATGTGTTACGATCCCTCTTGTCACAACAAACCTATTCATCACAAAATACTTGGGTGATCCACTTTCACAAATGATGACGAGTGCACATGATGTAAAGTCATTGATTGGACCAACAGTAATGATGGATGCAATTATAGTAGGATCTCGTATCAAGCCAAAATAAAATCACAGATGTGTCATTGTCCTAAAATATGATATAAACTAAGATATGATATATATAAAATTCTTGCCATACAAAAATGAATCACTTAAAAATAGTTCATATAGGCCTACAATTAACAAAGTGAACAACTAGATAGTTAATGTGATCGACTTTCTGTTTCTCACGTGGGTGAAAACAAATTTCCAGTTCAAAATTCAACTTCAACTTGCAACCTAAATTTTGATGCAAACTTGAAACACTACACCATGTAACCACAATTCATCATGCTATAAATTCACAACATGAGAACTCATGAAAATTCTCATGTTGTGAATGTCTAAGGTGGAGTTACTCTAGCTAAGAGATTTCATGTCAAATTCACAACTTACGTCACAAGAACTTTGCTTCATTATTCAGTCATATTCGATTGTAGTTGGTCAATATTTCCCCATGAAAAGCTTGTTAGAACTTACAATTGGATCATTAACTCTTTCTTGCATAGCATATGCTGAGAACACTACATGCCACTTGGACAAACGATATATGAACTTACTTTAATAAATTTTCTTTATAATTGGTTGACAAAAAAAAGAGACAAAGAAACTCATAGGAATAAATATATCTACATATTATATAAAAAATGAACCATGGAAATATCTTCAACAAAAAATAATAAAAAATGTTGAACTGTGGAAACATAAACATTTATCCTCATTTGGTAGTTTTCTAGTTGCTAAGACATATATTGACTCCAAAGTATGGTTTGTTAGTTTTTTTTTATTCCATCTCCAAATAAAATTTTAACGAGACTAAAAGTAGCTCTTTTGAGCTTAGTACAAACTAATAGCACACTACATGAGATGTCTAATAAATATTTTTCTCTCTGCGTAAGCAGCACAATAACAAAATCCATAAAAATGGACGGACTAAATGCATTAGTCTTCACTTAACTCCAAAGCTATACATGCAAAATGGATATGGGGTACACTTAATACCACAAAAGATAATTACACAATTATTCCTATATCATTTTTACAAGGCACAACACTCATGAGCAATATTTATATAAGTGATTCATCATCATTAAATTTAATGAAATCCACAAGATGAAAAATATACTTAAAAGTAATATTTGAGATAGTAACGGTGTTATTGCCTCAAGTCATGGTGTAGGTAATGATATTATCTTTACCACTAGACTTTACTTATCTTGGCTATTAAAAATAAATATGGTTTACTTAATTTATAAAAAAAATAGTAAAATATATTTTAATAACAATAAGATATATCAAAATTTAATAGAAAAGAGATTAATGTATGTTAAAAAATTATATGTAAAATTTCAACATCCATAAACAGATTTTTGATGATGGAAGAAGATAAAATATTTGGTGGTATAACTAGTGCATGATGCATTATGGAAATTCAAGACTCTATTTTACTAGACTTGCACAATATAAAACAACAATAAAAATAACACTAAACATTGGCAATTGAATTCTCAAAAACCAAGACAGTTTCAATTCTAATATACTAAATGCTAACCAAATTATAAATAGTTTACTTTTTAATTTTAAAGTAAAAAAATTTCATATAGTTAATAAAATCATTAACCTTGATGAAAATTTTTGAGACACAAATTTTAGTATCTTCCTAAGGATAATATAAAAAAGCTTTAGTTGCAAAAATAGACACATCACAAAAATAATAATGCTTTTACTCTAAACAACATAAGTAATATTTAAAACCCCAGGCTTCATTAAACCGATGAGTATTTTTAGTTAAATAAAATAAAATAAAATATGGATTTTTTTAATACTAATCTGCTATACTCTTCCCTTAAAATTAAATTGCTATGATATAAATTTTTTACGCACACTATCATTATGGGATAAAAAATATGTAAATTCTCTAAATCAAATAAATTTATATGGTGTGACCAACTCTATATATATACGACCAAAATGAAATTACTTAAATACAAAAATGCTGTTAGACAAACGCAGATGGCTCACGAAAAAAATATGAACATATCCTTGAAACTCTAGAGGACCAGATTCATTTTTTTATTAATTGTGAACATATAAAATTCATATGGATAAGAGTTGATGAGTTTTTCAACGACACATCGAAGACTTTGACATTCAAATACTTTGACATATGAATTTTTTTTTGGATAATGTGCGTATACACCCAATCAAATTAAATTAATGTGTCAACTCTTTTATTCGGAAACACTCAAAGTTATCTGACACTCTCGTTGTTTAAAAGTTTTTGAAAATATCCAAATGCATAAACAAGGTATTTGGGCTCTTATTTGATTTCGAGTTTCTAAGCTACTGAAAATCCAGTTTAATAAATTTATGCTACAAAGTAACATAATTCTTGTTTCAACCCAAACGGGCAATAATGCATTACAAATATTTATCAGTAATTTTTCAATCAAGTCAACTTTCTTTTCTATTGACAGTAGTAAGAATAATATCAATCTTGCTGACTACGTTAAACATTAAGTAGGTTTCTTTTTAATTTCTCAGGCAATCACTCGCAATTATCATTTTTGTACTCAATTGCAAGGGGGTGGCTAGGTGCAATGGCTAGGCGTTTTTGGTGATACTGGAACTCATGAAGAGCTTGGATTCAATGTCCACTCTTTGTGGAGCTCCCACCTCCCCACTTCGGAAAAAAATAATTTTTAAATAAAATTTGTGATGCGAGAGACTTCACAAAGCATGTGTAAATCTATGACCCAATTGCAAAACCTGTGGTGACATAATTACACAACGTAGTAGTAGGCATAGGGTGCATGTGGGAGAATATCACTTGTAAACATACAGGACTTTTTTGTTGTGCAAAAGAATCAACCGTTCATGCCTTCCCATAACCTTTTCTCAAATTTCCTAAACTACGGTATACCACGAAAAGGCGACAACAAAAGTTATCAAAAACATGAGGCTCTATGCTTTGCTCTTTCTGCTGTTGTTGTTGTCGTGAACATTCGTGGGGTTTGAACTGTTCTTTAAAAGGATTCACTCACCTTATAAAGAATCTCTAGTTGACATAGATGCCCATGCATGCCCTGAGAGAGTCAGATCGATCCACTGCATTTTGTACTGCATATAAATCGGCATGTGTTGGACTCTGGAAGGTGATCCGAGGATGGTTTTCATCAACGACTGATTACATTATATTACGGTACCTAGTAATAAGATATAGTTATACTGTAGAATGTTATTCGCTTGATGGTCATCCAACCACGAAACACAGAGCAGTACAGCATACACCAAGCCTCGAATCAAAGTACTGCAGCAGGAAATATCTTCCCATGCCAATCCTTTCAACATTATGTCCGGTTCGGAATTTACGATCGAGAAAATTTTACATTGACACGTACTGCACTTGGAGAATCCATTCAGTCTGCACCTGGAGATGATCCTTATGGCATCACACCATGTTCGTTCGATGCACCAGTGCGTGACAGGAACCCCAGGAGCGAAGCATATTGTATTGTTATATCCCGAGGTAGCCCGTCCAGATGCGTCGACCTCTATTATTTTCCAGGATTCTCAAAGTACGCCAACCCTTCAGAGCGAGGAGCTTTTGAAGCTCTTGTCACTGGATCGGATAGCGGCGAGATTCCTGGCGATCGTGCTCAGGACGGTTTTGGGTGGGTTGGGGCAAAATAGTCGTTAGAGGGAGGAATGACTTTTGCGTGGTGTTTCGGTCCTTTTCATTACTGAGATGCATGCGATGAAACACAATGGGCATGAAAGGTGCCTCGCGTAACTCGGATTCTCGGCCAGACGGTCTCACCTTTCTGAGAAGTTATTACGTTATTCCAGCTTTACACTTCGGGTGTTCAAGTTCTGAGTGTGCATACAGCAGCAAGGTATTCACTTTATGACAATCTTGAGGAGTCCAGCGGAATATCGGGCATAGAGGGTCCGATTCAACCGTATTCTGACTTTGCCACTTTTCAACTGCTGTTATGCATTATAATTTCCGTTTACGTACTCGTTTACATGAAAATCTTAACTCAGCTGCTTTTATGCCAGTTTATTCAACTGCACACAATTTCGTGCTAGGCGATAAGTTGAGAAAAACATGTTAGACGCAAACGGAATCGAAGTCCACATGCTGCCAGAATTTCTGAATACCGGTTGCTAAAGGATCGTCGTCAATTCATCATACTGGCATACACGAACCTGCCAAACCACTGTCCTCACGCGAGACTTCTCTCCAAACCTTTCATTGGGCAACCAAGTCTGGTTTAGTGATTTTGAGGTCCAGCACGAGGCTGCTTTACAGAAACAAAACTTAACCATGCTCTTTCTTTGTCAGTGATCTGGCTTGTGATGGGCGTACTTTGGGATTTGAATTACAGTGTCATTTTGGATGACTTGCTCGCACCGTAGTAATGTACCTGAAGACTTTTATTGTTTTTTAGTTGTTCCGATATATGAACCACTCTGGGCGAAGAAGCTGGACATAGAGCTTGTATTAGTCTCTTCATCTCAACTTCTTGCCACAACCGACTTAAAGCTCAAACAAGTTCTCAGAATCGGACCACACGAATGTAGCTAAGCAAGGACATCCTAACTGGAGCAATTTGTGTAGTTGATATGCTAATACGGCCCGGCAACGACTATGGGGTAGAAGTTCTTGAACTCTGGTAAACCCAGCAGGGGATCTGCTCGTCTCCATTCCCACGCTAGCCCTTAGTCTGGCAATTCGGTGCCCTGCAAGAAATGAGGATATCGTTTAGTTTGCAATAACTTATAAACACTAACACGGATCACCTATTCCATCCAATGTGTACTATTTGTGAGTTGTCAATCTCAAGTACGAGTCAAACGAAGGTCATGATGGGTGCAGGAGCTATTGCAGTGGACCTCCGTTCTTCAAGAACGACTGTCAATAGAACAAGGTGGATAGACGTATAACTACTGTGGTCCTCCGCTCTTGTAACAAGAGCATGGACCACTCAGTCCAAAAGTACAGCCACCTCCCTGCGGTTCACGCAAGAGTACCGCTACTCCACAGTAGGCTCTCAAGCCCAAATTGCCAGTTGACAAGCGAGGGCTCCAAAACTTCTATACTTCTAGCCAAGAGACACGGCCAGGTCGATTCACACTGGCGTGACTGGACATGCTACAAATCAACTAGGTAAATTAGAGATTCTTCTCACTTTGTCGCTTCTGCATCTCCGCATAAGGTCCTGATCAGGTACTCAGCTCTCGCAGACAATTGAAATTATTCCTCCAACTTAGAAGAGTACGCTCCAGTAAGACTAGATCAAACTTTCAGCCGTTTTACATTTTCTTCATGAAGCCACTCCAGGCACTCCTCTGCTGTGCCTTTCGGGTATGCAAGCTGCCACAATAACACTTTATCCTTCTGCGCAAAGACGATATTCAAGATCGAATTATTGATCTGGACTAAACTCCTCGACACGACTTCGTGAAGCTCAGAAGAAGTATGAGTTAGTCTGAAATTTGACCAAAAAAACTGATCTATGATAAGGACATCAACAGAATCCTCTGCCTGGTCAGAAAGACAAATCCGGGAGTCAAAAGATCAAGGCACTACATTTAAGAGATATTGAGATGTTGGATGCACCTCAATATAAACAAGATGACAAGCATCAGCAAATAGAGGTCATGAAAAGCAAATATCAGATATTCGAGGAAATCAGATCCTAGGCATTGTAGTGTCCATGCTTGGTAGACTGATGTGCTTTGTGTGATTTAACTGTACTCAAAGGTGTTTTCCTGTCATAAGATGAAACCTTTAGGTCCCGCGCCCTGACTAAGCTGTGCTAGCAGTAACGAACAAGGAAGAAGAGATTGTAAGGTTACAGAAGGAAGTGCACATTCTTTGTACATACAAATCTGTACAACTGACCTCCACTTAATGCTGACAGATGCTGCATTCTGACCGTAATTTTAGATGTGCATGAGGTGCTTATGCAACAAGTCTCTTCAAGGTGTAGCCTACAACAAATGATCCAAGGTAACGCACCCATTCTTGAACTTGCTTTCCTGGGGACAGGTTCAGGGCATCTTTGATTGCATTGCCATCTAGCACTGGCTTTTCCTCCCAAATATTCGTGAGTCCTGCGCCGTCCACCCAAATACAAACCTGTGACTGGAAACTTCTGGTAGAGGATGGAGGCCTCCTGATCTACATCTAAACTCAGGTTTCAAACAGTTTCAAGTACACCTTATCAAAAGCGATAGCTTATGATACATGCATAATCAACATCCTGCCAAGAACTAATCAACCCTCAGCTCAACGTGTAATAGAATTTTGGACAACCAAGTTATCGGAAAATAGGTTATAGTGGATATGCACCCAGTTTGATAACAGTGTCTTCCACCAGATTGCATATCTTTGCTTTCTCCTCAATCCACCTTTCATTGTCTACAGACAATGCAACCATCGCTGCGCCTGCTTGCGAAGTAACTGACGGAAGCTCCATGATAGATGACAGCAATAAGGTACAACGCCACAGCTCCCTGTTCTTTCTCAAAAGCAGACCTGAAAAGTATTGAATAAAACCGAAACGAAGAACCCAGTCAGTTCTGGCTCAGTCCAAGGACTCCGTAGCATCTGAGCAGCCAATTTACTGACGGGTCGGAATCAAGTGCCTAAGACTGCGAGTACCTAGCTCCACTCTGTGCTTGAAAATTGGTGCTAAATCGGGATCTTCTCTGTGTATAGACTCCTTCGTATCTGCTGAATAGTCCAACTCTGCTTGGAAAATCTTTTCGCTCACCAGTTTGAACTCCTTAGCAGAATTAAAAAGAGTTTCTACCTGCAGTTTGCATATGAATTGTAATGAAAATGAGAATGCTGGTGTTAGCGAAGAGCGATTCCACACATCATTTCTAATGTGTGGCACTTCAGCAGTCATATCAACAACTCCTATGTCATATAAAGTAATACGTATGATGGGAAACACTTACCCCGGCAGCATCCTTGTTTTTGAGCATCAGTGACTTCAAAATAATGTGAGTTGACACTGGAATCTGGAGCCACAAAGTAGAGTCCAAGTAAGCATCCAATTTAGTTCTTTCCATACCAAATATCATATACTTTGATGAAATTCGGCTAAGACCTGAACTCAGACAGCCACTAATAGTGGCAACAAGCTCTTACTGCATACAATATATACAAGATACTAGCCCAAATTATTAGACGAAATATCCACTTGCACTGACCTTCTTTTTCTTCTCCAAACAGGTACACGATCGAAGGGGCAGGAACAAGGCTCCAAGTAAGCAAATTTGCCTTTGAGCTTTCTAACATGTACATACACCATCCAAGATTCCCAGTGATCAAATGCCAATACTACTTTACTTCCCTTCAGTAGAGTTGTCCCAAGAAAATTCCAACCTGAATATCGGATGAGAATAACTTACGCAGAACATATTTGAGTTCCAAGTCCAGATGCAATGAAGTTTTAAATGAATCTATGACAATAACAGTTCATAACGTGAAACTAGTGTTTCACCACAAACTTTACAACCAACTTGATTCCAATCATGAAACATACATTCAGCTGATCGGAACCCTTGTACTTTTCCAACACTTTAGTAGCAGCTCGTAATGTATCGACGCACAACCTGATCAAGAAACACAATCGTGTTGAAACCAAAACAAGAATAGAACAAAAAAGCAACGTTGTACCCGGGTACTCTGACAAGTTAAGTCAAGGGAAGAACTGCAACAGAATGTCCTCACATAGCATACCCTTTTACGAATTTCACGGGGCGAATCATTTGCAGCATGCTTCCAGTAGATTCCTCTGATTGTATAAATGGCCATTTTTCAACCTTAACCTCAAACCACTCCTGACATATAACAGATCACTTGAACCAAAGCAAAACCACACCTTCCATAATTCTCTGGAATCGACGGCTCGGGTTTCGAATTTGCATCAATACGAAATACAGTTGAGAAAAGATTTAGATCTTCAATGTACTCCATTGCTTGTTCCGGTCTGTTTCCACCAAACATAAGCTCAACCTGCGAAATGGCATTCAGTGAATATCAAAAAGTCAAGTACTCTAAAACTAAAGTCGGCTGGCACAATACTGTCGATTATAATAGGAATAAAGATAACCTCTTACCTCGTGTCCAACTCGTTCCCTGCTGACTTTATTGTTTAAAGCATTTCTCACTGCTTCACTGGCGGCTGATTTCTTCAACTCTTCATCTAACTCAAACTGAAACCGAGCACCTTCGGAATCAAACATGTTCCAACATTAACTTCATTACGTTTCTTCCGGCTTCACGTGTGTTCTATCCAGGGCTGCCATATGATTCAACATATATAACTACCGAAGCAGTCTGATAGTATCGAGAAGGAAAGATCAGATGCTGAGCAAATCAATGAACATCTATTATCCAGTTTTGAAACAAAAAATGTAAATGTTCTGACCAAACTAGATGAAGTTAAAACCACAGAAAAACTTTCTACCAATTAGGTCACTGTGACTATTACAAGAAAAGAACTGCAATAAGATCGACAGATATCAGAATCAGAACGACACGTCAGAAGCCCAAACTAAAGATATTCCAAAAGTGGTAACAGGAGTGAGAAGTAGCGTTACGCAAAAAGAAGTGAGCAGACAAACAAGAGATCGGATAGCGTGAAGTTCGACGTAAAAGTGTGACGTATTCAGTGCAATAGCTTATTTAAGACCAAATACACATTCATTTACTTTATATTTGACTGTACACAGATCTGAATGATATAAGTTCTCAGCAATCAAGGAAATCCAAAAGAGAGTTACACTGATGTACAAACCACATCAGACATAATTACTGACTTACGCGGTGTCCGTAGACTTCGGGTTTAAAAGGGACCATGTTAAATAGAACCATTACTTATATATTCTATGAAAAACGTTCATTCAGCCTTGCAGTGGCTTCTATGTGCTGAGACCTGGTCCCTTTCCCTGAGTGATCCCCATTCGCAGAGGACTAAATAGAGATGTTACCAAAACGTATTGAGCGACACACGCGGAGAGGATCATCCAAAAATGTTGATTCTGGAGGTAATGGAGTGCAGATAACCCCCGCTTTCAGATCTCGTATGCCTGTAAAAATATTACCCAAAAATATGTCACAAGGAGTGTGTGATTCAACAAACTGTACATATAAGTATTTGCCTGCCACAGCCTGGAGAGAATAGACCCCATGCCCACGCCGAGAGGTGCTAATAGTAGCATGGGACTGAACGAGTGAGATTTACAGGTTGTAAGGAGTGACTGAAACATCCATCAACTAAAAACAGCAGGACAGCCAAGGGTAGTAGGCTAATATTCTGATTTCTCAGATCAACTCAGTTCACCTCTCGTCGTAAAATCCTCCACTTCACTTGTATTGATATTGTAGAAAAGACTGAGCAAGACCTCAACACAACGAAACGTATGTCAAAACTAGTGCCAACAATATTTCAGTAAGAAGCTTTGATTGACGACTCAAAATGTATCTTGAGTGATAGCCAAAAAACCCTCTAAGAGTGAATATTTGGAGGACTGTTTCCCGGCTAAGCGTCAAAGTTCACACGGCAATAATTCTTTGCTATGCAAAACGTGAACAGACATAGATCTGCCTAGTATATTTTTTATGTTTACAGCCTGTATATTACATGGACAAATTTCACCATCTCATCTCAAGTGTAATTATCCAAGATATTCATAACGTCATACCTATTGATAGTCAAATCACGCCTGAAAGCATCTTGCTCAGGTGTACCAAACTCCTGCACAACACATGACTAGAACTGCTTAATCTCAAAGCCTCATATGTTTACTTTATTTTAAGTTGATCTGTATGTATGATGGTAAATTACTCATAGAACAGATAAGATAGTACATGATCAGCCACTGGGGCTCAGCATGCAAGAGACCGAAGCAACTCAAATCTAGGTGTTACGTCTAAGGTACCTACGAAATATACGAGATGGCAAGAAACAAGAAGACGATGATACAAAAAATGGGACCTGTCATGCATGAACGGAAGGAATAAGTGAATGAAAGATAAACGAATGCGTAAGTGGAAGAAGCCAAGGAGCAGAAGAACGGTGGAATGTGGAAGGCAGCGAGGACACCAACTGTCGTATTGACAGTTTGGTAAACTTAGTGTGCCGTATGGAGGAACCAGTCCGACGCAAGAAAGTCCTCCAGTGACCATTAACAATATTTGAACGGGAAGCGTCAAATTCCTTCATCTGTGGATACCGAGGTGCATAGGTTTCTGCACTGGAATGGACCGCGCAGGGACTGAGGATAACTCGAAGCCCAACAAGCCAAGGTGAAAAAGATGGTTGTTGCCCATACTTATGTCAAATATTGCCTAGCACTAACGTCCTACGAACAAGAACAGAATAGCAAATGGAAAACACAACCCCCGAGACCTGAAAGAATTTCGTTCGACTGGAAACAACCGTGATTGAAGAACCAGTAAACTCAACTGAAAACAACCATAAATGAAAAGTGAGAGGAGCAGTATTCCACTGTAAACAGCATTCAGAAAAAACGAAAGCAATGTAATCGTCGTATATAGATCTGTAAGCAAATCGATAAGTCCTTATAATTCGAATACAGAGCATGCATATGAATGACATAGTCGAGAAGAAAAAGTAAAAAGGCAGAACTAAACTAGAAGACGGGCTTATGAACAAGCTCCCGCGGTGTGTAGGTAACCTGTCATACTGATCGGAAAATTCCCATAAATGAAGAGCCTAAAATGAACATTTTCCGACGCAAATCAGAGGGAAGGGTACGATAATGAGGCGCCTCTTGTAGTGGTGGGTGTCATAGTTCCTAACTAATACAGATATCGCATGGACTAGACGCTGTCCAGAGGTACATACTGGGGAAAAACGATTCACTTGCGCCTTAATGATTCCTAATTTAGACTTCTAAGAACTCCTAAAGAGAACATGTGGAAGAGTATTGAGCTGATGTTGGCTAAAATGTGGCTCTCGTCGTTTGTCGTGTATCTCGAGTTTCGGAGCAGATTGGGAAATAGTCAAGTCCATGAAACAGCAGGTGTTTTATGGACTTGTAGAGCAGGTCCTTCTGTTTATGTAAAGAAACATGAGTGAAAAGATCTCTGACTAGTCATAGAACAGAATGAATTTAGTGTTTTGGAGTGAGTCGAGAACACACCATTTGAGGGATGCGGCTATTGTCAGCATAAGTCTCAGCTCGTAAATTCACAAAATCAATTGACATTCCCAAGACTCGCATGTTGGCCGTTTCCAGGTGTTTGGACTGGTCTGGGTTGCTGCATATAGGAAGAAGGGGATCAGTCTCAGTTCACCGCTCGACTGATATCATCCAGTTGCAGACAAAGCATAAGCTGTGAGTTACAGCGAGATATATTTAGCAAAACATCTTCTTCAAGTAAATATAACAAATTACCAGAGACCATCTGGCGAGTGTTGAAAACATAATTTGATGCCTCAGACGAAGTCAACAGCAGATTTTAGAAGACTTAGAATGCAAAGAGTGTATGGTGGCACACGGAGTGTCTGAGACCACCTCATTATTACACCAACACTGTGCGTCTCCTCTCCTAGGGACGCAAGGTACTCATTTACTTTCTCACAGAACTCCCGTCCAAGCATGTCATCGAGTGCGATGTCAATGTCAGTAGAATCTTTTCCAAGCAGCTGCAGAGAATTACACACCGGTTTAAGTGTGAACATGGAGTCATGGAAATTATAAAAAATACATTTTTTTTAAATGCGAAAATGCACAAGATGTATAATTCTATGCTGAAAAAATATGTTGTACCTTGTCCCGAACCCAACCTCCAGCCACACGAAGCTGAGTCTTCAAGCCGAATTTTGTCAAGACGGCAGTCAAGATATTGAAGATTCGCTCTTCCAATTTTGTGAGCTGCACTTTGTCCCGTACCATAAGCGCCATTCTGCTTGGGCGAGCCTGCTGGAAGCTCGCTTGCGGAACCTCCGTGCTCAATTGGGCAACGGCGAGGACTCTGTGCAATCCTCCGAGCACGCTAATTCTGTTCGCAGGAACCAGGGAGGAGCACAATAATTTTGTGGAAATTTTTGCTCTTCTCGATGGGCAGGCCACAACGGAAGCCGTCGAAATTCGAGGAATGGAAGGCAAACTACACAGCAGCGGTACGACAGGCCTCCAGATCAAACTCAAGAAAGCCATAATCCGACCAGCACCGTTCTCATCGTCGCATGAAACGCACTACAGGTACAGGGTATCAACGGGATTCCTCATCTCCTCCTCACTTCCTCCATACTCCGCCCAATTGCGAACAATGGGAGACGTGCAGAAGACAAGACACTTTCGTCATTCCCTGGCGAATCTTCTCGTACAATTTCTGTACTCTCCTCTCTCGTCTGCCTTTCTTTGTGACTTCTTTTACTTCTGACCCTTTTATCTTCAGCGCCGTTTATTTGCTCGCAGAGATTCTTTGTACCGGTATTCGTCGGTCGTCGACCTGAGAACTGGTACCCTCTGCCTAAACTAAACCAGCTAGGATTCCCATATTTGTCTAGAGGAGAGGGAGTAAATCGGATAGCGGAGGTTTGAGTTTGAGAAGGTTGTCAGAATCTGAAGGAGTTTCATGAACTTCAATGTAGACCACGTTGGAGCGCATACTGTACGTGGTACAGTAAGGTTCTCTCCCAAACAACCGAATAAACCCAGTCCTAGAGCCGCGCTTGCATTTATACCGGCATTTGGCAATACAGTCCACTCTTTCCAAATCCTCATGGGGTTTGTGTGGATGGTACATGAGCATTTTGGAGATTGATTTGAGACAGATGATACCTCTAGTGGTTTCACGGAGTTATTCCAGATGATTGCACGGAGTTATTCTGTTGTCAGTTAGTAAGGTATTTGGTGTTAGTCGGTTTCTCGCGATGGAGAAGGACACCGGGGGCATCAGACCGATTGTTATTGGAGAGGTCTTATTACGATTAGTCAGTCGTACCGTTGTCTTGCAGTATCGCGCACACTTTCAGGAGCATCTTTGTCCACATCAGTTTGGAATCGCCACACAATGAGGATGTGAGGCGGTATCATTAGACAGTAAAGCACTTTTAGATATCCATCCGGATTGGATTGTCTTGCATGTGGACGTTGAGAACACTTTTAACAGCATCTCAAATGCATCCAATTTTTAGAGAGCTTAGAGAGGCTGGTGTACCTTTATCAAGCCTCATTCCTTTAGGTCTTTCTCCGTTTCACATTCTTCTCTCTTTTATCAACATGGCTTTTCCGAGGGGAGAGTCACCGTTCTACAGTCTGCCATTGGCACTTGAAGGGAAATCCTTTGGGAGGACCCCTATTTGCCATGGCTCATTGTAGAGCTCTTTTGTCTACTGCTTTAGCCGTACCAGGTTGTGTGTTCCCCTCCTTAGCGGATGCCACACACATTGTGGGCCCAGTAGACAATATTATGCATGCCTTTGATTACTTGACTACCGAGCTTCATCTTGTAGGTGAGAGTCAAGGTGTCAAAGTGATCTCCTTTGGGCATTCCTTCTCATCTCCAGCTTCGAGAGGGATGTATGACATCTACAGACTGTTTACGTATTCTAGGAATGCCAGTAGGGTCCGAGGATTTTGTGTCACGCTACCTAGACGTTACACTTACCGAGGATGTTTTGCATGTAGATGACCTTCCTCTGTTAGGGGATCCGTAGGTGGCATTTAGTATATTGTCATCTAGTATTGCTTGTCGACCCACCTATCTCTTCACACGGTTCCTCCTTCACCTACATTCATATCAGGTTTGACAACCTTTGATAGGAGGATCATGGACGTCTTTGGCGACATCATCAGAGCATGGACATTCGAGTATGTGACATGAGATTTGGCACGGAGACAGACATCTTTGCCAATTTTGTGTGGAGGGGTAGGCTTATTATTGATGGAGGAGATGGCACCTAGAGCATTCTTGGCTAGTTGAACATTGTTATCTTCTCGATTTGTGATCGCAGATAGACCTATCCTTGAGATATATGCGAGGAACGTGGATACAGGATCATTTTCCTCATAAATATTATAGCGACATACGAGAGATGCTTTACCACGGGAGGTATGATATGAGCGGTCGAAACCTTTGATTAGTGTGAATCACGATGGTCCACAATATTATTTTTAGTGATTAGACATACAAAATAATATTTAGTGTGTATTTTACATGTAAGTGAAGATGTTAAAGCAAGGCCTTGTGAAGGGGAGGGGTCTCAAACTGTAAAAGAATACAAAGGGATTTCAACCCTTTGCATTCTTTTACAATTTGCATTTGAGCAGGTTCAGTCTCCAACCTTTAGTGGACACACCAAGTTGTAATATAATGGATATTCTAAGCGAGGCTTCTCCCCGCTTTTTGCATAAACCTAAAACCTCTGGAAGTGCAATTCCCCTAAGCATTACAATTACCCAGAATTACCACATGAATTTATCTAAAATCTATGTAATTTCAATTAGAACTAAAGATGGCACTTACCAAGGTTAACCACGTTACAAGTTACTAATAGGTTCATACTTACACGTTCTCGCGTCGGACTGGCACTTCCATACTGCTTACTTAGTTTCCCGGAACTGTCATATCGACAGCTGGATTTCTTCTCCTGCTTGCTTCTCTCACTCGCATCATCTTCCACCTTTTTTCTACTCTGTGTGTTTATCTGCATGCTTGCAACTATTCTTTTCTATTCAGTTGCCACAGTTTTCTGCTCTTTGGTCTTTGTCTTCGTGTTTCTTCCATTCACATTATTCACATTCAGTTATCACATTGTTTGCACCCGTGAGAAGTACCATCTCGGGCCGAGACGGTTTTGGTCCCGTCCCATGTTCAGCATCTTGTTGATCACGTAATATATAATCTGTTAATAAAAGTTAAATAAAGCCAGTACAGTAGTTAGTATTCCTGAGTTGTCAAGCACTTTGATCTACATCGTTTTAAATAAACAATCAATCAAATCATTTTTCCCACTGTTAAATGGTCAGTGTCTAGAGTAACGAATTTGTTTGTGTCAACTGCAGGAGATTACGATCATCATTCTTCCTCCACGACCAAGAACAGGCTGAAAAGACAACAGCTAACTCGACATGGCTTCCTCGTCACCTACATGCGATGCAGTCCGAAGGCTACGACGCCAGAAACCAGGTGTCATGAACCAACCAGATGAAAGTCAGTGTCCCAAACAAGGGAAAAATGTGAGGGAAAAGAAAGGAAGGGAAAAATTGAAAGAGTCAGTTCAACGTCACCTGCAATATGATCAGTCACAATTTACATAACATCGTGCCATCGATATGCATATCTACACAACATCAGGTGTCACAAGAGAATATTTGTCACGTGTACGCCCTTCCTCGTCCAGATTAGGATGACATGTGCCATCAGTGGACAAATATATGCAATTCGATTCCACGAATGGAAACGAGGTTTCTATGCTGGAACACCAGTTACTGCATATCCATTGCCACTGATAATGTTCAATCTTACACAAACTAATAGTCACTACAGCCCTGTGTGGCCCTGTGTGCCAACCCGAATTTGTTCGGAGGAATAGAGATGACTTTATCTATTCAGCGAGACATGGATCGGCTGGAGTACATGCATGTTAATAAGCTGTTGGAGTTCCTTACGTTTCCTTGCTATTCCAATCCCTCTATAGCAAACCTTCCGACTTCGCGCAAGTGAGGTAGCCAAGTTATCAAAGCGTAGAGCGAAGCAAAGGGAGATAGTCGAGCGCCGTTGGAATTTGTAAGGCATCTCATCCAAGCCGATGGTTGACAAGACCACTTATGTTAGTATGGCTGCATGCCTGCAGGTTCTGAAAGCCATTGCAAGCACTGAATGCACTATGAAGGAATGGCACCGAGCGAGCTGTCATACGCCATCACCTCGTCTGTTTCATGAACAACTTGGCGGCTACAGAGTGGGCTGCCAACGTCATTCATCTGCGAACCGAAGGCTCCATCGGGGTTCTCCAGAATTATGCAATTGATACTCCTTGTGCAACACTTCAAATAAACCTCGTTTGCTAGGTCTGAAGACCAAACAGCCCTATGCCATCCATACCCAATGCTCTCACATGGTCTCAGAGACCCGAATATCCGAGTAGACTTTGGTGATCCCCGTACAGTATTAAATTGTATTTTGTCAGTATCTTAGTTTTAGCTTGAGCGAAGCATGGATAAAGCTGGACTCTCCATCGCTCAGCAGTATTGTAGTCGCTACATTTTGCAAGTGCAAAATCCCTACCAGCGTACTCGAAGTCACTACTATTTGCTAAGAACACAGCGGAATCATGACGACGAAGTTAGTTCCGCCATTCACGGAAGAAACAGCCCGAGCAAAGGTGCAAGCGGCAGAAGACGCATGGAATTCTCGAGATCCAGCGAGAGTGTCCATGGCATATACAGAAGACTCCGAGTGGAGAAATCGAACTGAGATTTTCAAAGGGCGTGAAGCAATCAGAGAGTTTCTCACTCGAAAGTGGCAGACTGAGCTCGAGTACAGGTTAATGAAAGAGCTCTGGTGCTACACTGGCAACCGAATCTCTGTAAGGTTTGAATACGAATGGCATCACAGCGACGGACAGTGGTACCGTACCCATGGTAATGAGCACTGGGAATTCGACGACGAAGGACTGATGCGACGTCGAGATATGAGCGCCAATGACATCCCCATCAATGCTCAAGAGCGCCGTTACTTTGCTCCAAAGTGAATTTTGTGACTGGAAGGCTTTGCTCGTCAAACTCCCCTCCATATTCTAGAAGTCCATACAGTCGTTGTACGATTCCTAGACCTCGGGTACTATCCATCAAGAGATTAGTCAATGTTGTAGATACTTTGTGCGAAGCCAACAATTGTAGCTCTGAGAACCTTTGACATGCAGAACAGGTTCTTTTGGAGAAATAGCGTGCAGCATGCGCTGTTCTGCGATTTTACTTTTCCAATAAATTATGCTTGGTCACCTCAGAGTTTTCAACCTCCTTGGGTTTCATAATCTCGGGACCGATGCATGTAGCAGCTGATCGAGGTTGATGTCGAGCGTTTCAAATCCGTTTGATGGATTGAAGTCATCACACAGAGGACTTCTTATCTGGCCATCGATAAAGATGATGATCCCTTAGCACATGGCCCCAAGAAGTCCAATTACAGTAGTTGTAAGCAGAATCAGCTTTCACTAGGTTGACTGAAAGTTATACAGTTTCAGAGCAATACTTACGTCGGTAGAGACTCTCCTGGTGACAGACTAGGATTCGAGGTTCCTTATGTACGAATGAGGTCACATGAACAAGGAAACGATGAGGCTCGTGCACGAAAGTGGACCAAGCCAATGCAGTCAGTCCACACACCAGGAGAAAAGAGAAAGCATTCGTGCAACGTATGGACAGTGCAAGTGGATCAAGGTTCCTGGGACGACAATAAGGAAATTCTACGAGTAGTGAGCCAGATAATCTCCACCAGAAGATATGCTTGTAAAGTACACATGTGCGCATGAGTTATCAGATTTTTTCATAATAGGCACAAAGTCGGGTCTGAGTGTCAAGAAAGTAAAGTGTGCACTGTACCAATGTAGAGATAAGTAAACAGATGTACACGCACGGTTTCGTCGAATTCATCAAACTCATCGTCGAAGATGCTGTTCTTCTTGAAGTCATTCGCTGATGTATTCCATCTATGTGAAAGACCGTCGTCGATTATAACTTAAATGCAGAACAAGTATATGTTCTGTATTCAAGTTATAAGGACTAATCTGTTTCCTTTCCGATCTATACATATGACGATTGCAATGCTTTCGTTTTTCCTAAATGCTGTTTACAGTGAAATTCCGCTGATCTTGTTTTTTCTTTCATGGTTGTTTTAAGTTAGTGTATTCTATTAAGTGGAATGGACAAATTATAATAACAAAAGGGATGGGAATACCCCATCAAAGCCTACAATGATGTAACCAAAACAGTTAACATGGGGTTACGCCCCCAATAGTATCACACTACTAAATATGTCCTAGAGCACCTATGATATTTGAACTATCTAGGTCAAACGGTCTACAAACAACATGAGCATCCCAAGAAGCATCACCTAACGTGATTGATCTCCTATGGATTGCACCAGCTAGTGCTCTCTCTAGACCAATGGAAACACGTTGCCTAAAAAAGGCTATACAGTAAGCTAAAGACAGTGATACCCCCATGTCGCCTAGTATGGTAGGCTCTCGTGCACTCCCTCACGAACATGTGGAAGTCGGTGTCCATAGCTCCAAAGCTCCAAAGCTATGTCGTGCACATACATATCGCATCACAACATACATCGATGTCACATCAAACATCACAACACATAGATCGTCATACACCAACACAAGTGTACCGCAATAAATCTTTTCTACTCTCAAAACGTCCACAAGGACAGTCCACTCATAACCATAGCATAAAAGAGAGATTACAGTCAAGCCAAACCCACTTTGTGCTTCAAAGACTCCAGGTTCCCGCACTAGCTACTATCCACCATAGCCACACTCTCAAAGGCTCAACTTCAAAAACTGGTCTCCAAGGAACCCTAATTCGAACTCTACCCCTTGAGCCCTAGGACCCCTAAAGGTGCTGTCGGCCCTAACGGCAATCCTAGTGCGAACGGCGCTAACTGCACAACCGGCTCTAACTGCTGTATCTGCTCCTGCATACGCACACCTACCTAACTAGAGATGCCACTACATAAGTCGTGGATACCGTCCGTGCACATACATATCGCATCACAACATACATCGCTGTCACATCAAACATCACAACACATAGATCGTCATACACCAACACAAGTGTACCCCAATCGCCCCCCTAACTGGCGGTTAGGTCCCTCTAACACCAGGTAGCCATCTAGTCCATAACATGGTATGCCCTTCATGGGGCTAAGATCAGGAGGTCGGGTGCTACAATGCCCCATCGTTAGTCGCCTGTCTGCAATCCATATCATCAACCTGCTTGCCTGCTAAACGCATCGAGGACATCTCCACCGCCCACTCAAGACCGCATTGAGAGGAGGTGTCAAACATGACATGTGCCATCCTCTTGAACAAGAATCACAAATCAACATACCGGCCGCTCCACCAAATGATCCACATAACATACATCTCAAGCCTGCACGTACAACTGCCAAGCTTGGATGCATAGTACCATCAATGTTTGGAAGGTGACATGGCGCACAATTACGCATGATCCTTCCAAATCACACCATCACGACCCTCCAATACCAAAACTCCAGAAGGTAAAACCTCACGTACTCAGAGAATCGTGCAACCAAATAGTAACATCCAATGTGGTCGCACTCTCTACCGCAAGTAAACGTAATCACCAACATGAAATCTGCGAATTGAAGGTCGATATCCACCTCCTCGATGGTAGCATACCGTAAAGTATCTCGATGTTGAGCAATAGCCAAGTTCTCAAACGCCATTGGCATGACTGCACGGAAGAGTTCTCGCCCTTTGAGAACACACCCTAACCCAAACATCAGGGTTATCCAAGTCCAAGACTTCACCTAACTCTCTACGGATAGCTGCAGGTAAGTCTGGATCTCTACCATATAATAAAAAGTACGGTGAGAATGACGCTAGAGATGCTTGCCGGCTAAATCGATAACCCATGGCCAACCATGGTAGCTGGATGCCCCAGTCTCCCAGATGACCTTTCTCCAAGCCAAACTTTCGCAATCCTCTCTTCACCGTCTAAACAACTCTCTCTGCTAGACCATCAACCTCATGATGATCTCTTGAGGTGGTACGATGATCGATCAACGCTCGATCACACAAAGCCTGAAACTCACCCAAAAATTCAGTACCTCGATCACCAACACTTCGCTGGTGCACCAAATCGGCTAAGCATCGCAGCTAAGAACGCATAAGTTGTTCCCTCACTTGACTTGTCAGGCAAGGCCACCAACTCAATCCACTTGGAGAAATGTTCCACCATGACCAACACATATCGATGATGTCGTATAGTCAATGGCAAAGGTCCTGCAAAATCCAAGCTCCAACGATAACCAAGTCCCATAATCGGTAGAGGATGTAGTTGTGGTGTAGGGCATTGAATAATGCTTGAACACGATCACATACCATACATCTCGCCACAAACTGCAGCACCTTAGTTTGCATACCTCTCCACCAATAGTGACTTTGAAGTAAACTATATGTCCGCTTTACTCCAAAATGACCTAACTCCTCATGAGCATGTCTGACCAACTGTGCTCTCTGAGATGGAAGTGGCATAACACGAACGCTGCCATCTCCCCATACTCGAAGAAGATGTCTACCTTCCCACCTGAACCATCGAGCTCTCTGTAAAACTCGATCCCGCCTCCTTTGCACTCAAGGTGCCCAACAAAGCACCGGTACGAAGATACTCCAACACCAGCATGTCATCATGGATGTCTCGGGTTACCATCAAACCGTCCTGAGTCTCAGCGTCCAAGACTAATATATCTGCTCTTTGACCCAAAAGAGATATCATATAGCTCTCAAGCGCCAACATACTCAAAAAGGCAGATGCATGCCAACCCGGCACCATCTCCTCATTAGTATCACCGTGCCATCGAGCCCCGGTTTCGTCAACTTGACTTGTACATGGGTTTCGACTTAACCCATCCGCATCACGGTTCACCACTCCAGGTCTATGAATAACCGTGAAATCATACTCTTGTAGGATAAGAGCCCATCGTGCAAGCTTTCCTGTAAGCTTGCCTGATTCCATCAACCATTTCAATGGTTGATGATCAGTGATGAGAGTGAAGGAGTTTCCAAACAAATAACATCTGAAATGTGCCACCGCCCAAAGAGCTGCCAAACATTCTCCTTCATAAGAACTATACTTCGCCTCCGCTGCATTGTTGGAACGACTTGCATAAGCCACTACAAACTCCTTCCCCTCATCATCATGTTGGGTAAGCACTGCTCCCAAACCGAACATACTCCAATCAGTATGTACTTGAAACGGACGACCTCTCACAAGTCTCCTCAAAATAGGGGCAGATGTCAACCTTCCCTTGAGCTCAACAAAGCTCTCTCCCCTGCTCATCTCCCCAACTCCACTCTTGATCTAGCTTTGTCAAGGCTTTGGCATTAGTGCTAAATCCTCGCACATATCAACGATAGAAGTTTGCAAGTCCAAGGAAAGCTCGAACCCTACTCACATCTGAGGGTTGTGGAATACGCAAGATTGCCTCCACCTTGGTTTGTTGAACTCCCAATCCTCCTGGGTATATGGTATGACCCAAGTACTCTACCTGCTCCTGAAAGAACTTACACTTTCAGTCGCTCAAATACCTCCTGCAAATGTATCTCATGCTCCCTCACTGTAGCACTATACACTAGAATATCATTGATGTAGGCTCTTGCACAATCAAGTCCGGCTAGGATCCTATCCATCACTCTTTGGAACTCAGCAGGTGCATTCTTCAACCCAAATGGTAAGAACTTCCACTGATACAACACATCCTTGCCATGCGAATCAATTGTCCAAAAGGTGCCTTTGGCCTTATCCTCATCTCGAATCCAGAACTGATGATATCCCGCTCAGAAATCCAATGTACTGAAAACCTTTGCATGCCCAATCGCATCAAAGATCTCCTCAGTGTAGGCATAGCATATCGATCAGATTTTGTCTGTCGGTTGATAGATCGGTAGTCACCACACATGCGTCTATCTGTGTAATTGCCATGTATATCCTTCTTGACTGGCATCACCATAGCAAAGGCATACTCTTCATATGATATCTCCACTAATCCAGCCTCACGAAGGTCTTGACACCTACTTTGTGACTCCATGTCATTGTATCGATAGGGACGACGGAAGACTGGTGCATCCGTTGTCAAGTCAATCCTGATGCCAAGTCCCTTCAAACAGCCTAAATCCTTCATACTCAAGGCAAAACAGTTTATGAAACTCCTCAGAAACCTCCACACCCTACGTCTTTCTTCTCCTGTCACTTTGGGACCAATCCATCAACCCTTCCTTCTTTACCTACTATGGTAGCATATCAGGTAGAATTTGAGGTTGACAAGATTCTCAAAAAACGGATTGGGGGTCATTGATACCCAAAAACGGAGTATTTGGTTCAATGAAAAGGATATCCATCATACGAATCAACTTGGAAACCGGCAAAGAACTTAGTCAATGCACCTTTGATCGTTCAAGAGTTTGAACGTGTGAGCAACGGGGACGTTGCATCTTAAAAGAAGGGAGATTTGTAACCATCTTTAGTTAGTGAGAACTATAGTTGAAGTTACGAAAGGAGGAGATAGATAGTCTTGAGTTGACTATTAGTGGAGTATCTAAAGGTCTCACATCAGCAATCCGTGTACTTTTTAGGTGTGTTTCTTGTGTGTTAGTTAGTGTGTTAGTTGGAGTACACGTCAGCAATCCGTGTGCTCATAGGGATGTCCGCCATGTCATCGATCCACGAGGAATTGAGCGGATGGTGGTTGTGTAACCTTAACTAGTTGTACCTTTTTGAGAACTATATATGGAGAAAGAGAGACCATTGAGGTATCTCTCAACTTCAAAATTTCTTGAGCTATTCGAGTGGTCTCTCCTCATTTCCCTAGTGTTACAACCAAACCCTACACTTTGACACCTTGACTCTGAAGCCTACAAGATGAAGCTCGGTAGTCAAGTAATCAAAGGCTTGCCTAATGTTGTTTACACAGTCCACAATGTGTGTATCATCCACTAAGGAGGGAACACACAACCTGGCACGACCAAAGCAGTAGACAAAAGAGCTTTGTAATGAGCCATGGCAAATAAGGGTCCTTCCAAAGGATCTTCTTATCAAGTGTCAGCGCGGATTGTAGAACGGTGACTCCCTCCTCCAAAAAGCCATGCTGATAAAATAGAGAAGAATGGGATCCATAGAAAGACCGTACGAAAGGAATGAGGCTTGATAGGGGTCCACCAGCCTCTCTAAGCTCTCTAAAAATAGATGCATATGAGACGCTGTTAAAAGCGTTCTCAATGTCCACCTGCAAGCCAACCCAATCCGGATAGATATCTAGAAGTGCTCTAATGCCCAATAATACCACCTCACATCCTCCTTGTGTGGCGACTCCAAACTGATGTGGACAAAGATGCTCTTGGAAGTGTGAGTGATGTTACAAAATAACGGTACGACTCACTTATAGTAATAAGACCTCTCCAATAGCAATCGGTCTGATGCCCCCAATGTCCTTCTCCATCGCGAGAAGCCGACTAGCACCCAGAACCTGACGAACTGACAACGGAATCTTGCCTTTCGTAACTGATGCAGCCACCTGGAAAAACTCCGTGAAACCACTAGAGGGATCATCCGCCTCAAAGCAATCTCGAATATGCTCATATACCATCCTTGACAAACCCCTTGAGGATAAACGTGGGGTTGTGCATAGAGAATGGGTAAATAATGATCTATCAAGACATAATGGCTCCTCTGGATGATACTCCAAGACCTCCAATGGTATCTCCTCGTCCATGGATGGATGTAGAAGGCATAAAGAGGAAATCGTCTCCTCAGTAGAACTAGCCATGGACAAAGGATGAAGGGCTCGTGCAGCCCTGCTATACTCCCCGGCATGCCCCAAGATACTACACCATCACAATCGCGCCGAATCAGAAGTATCATATGACTGAACCTAACCTGTGTGGCCGAATAGACTCCTCCCGCAATGTAGCCCAATCCCCTGCTCGGAATCTCCGAAATCTAGTTGTCACCTCCCTATGTCCAGCACGTCCCCCTCTAGTATAATGTAGACACCATCGCTGAAGCAATAAAAATAAAAACCATGTTAACTCATCCATGGGATCGCGAGCCAAACGATCGAGCGGTAAGCGAAAAGCATGTCTAGCCTCGTCATGGAGTGCATGAAGAAGACTATGGAATAAACGTGGACATGGAAACCTAGTCTCAAAAAGCCCTAGAATCGAACCTGCATGGGAAGCTAACCACTTCCACGACCCAATCAATATACCCGGAATGCTCAACAAAGAAGTCAATGTAGTCTGCATGTTCCCCGAAGTGACAAATACCAATGTCGATGTGACCTTTCTCCTCACATGCACATCCCAAGTAGTCCAATCATAATCTTTGTGCATCTTTCCCACATTGATCTTTATCCCTTGCGAGGTAAAGAGACAATGACACACCGGACATGATGTATCATACACCACTTTTGGCGGCCCCATGAAAGAAAGTGAAGCTATAGCTAGCACAAAGAGAAAGACAAAGAAACCCATCACTCCATCATGTATCTCCTCCCATCTGCATAACCACAATCCTCTAACACCGCACCTCACATTGGAAAATACTAACTATGGAAACCGTAAAATCTAAAAATACTCATAACTTTTTATTCAGATCTCTATAATTTTTCAACTAGATTCCAATAAAACCAATGCAGGAAAAGGAACAAATGGAAACAAAAAAAAACCTGACTCATATGTCTAATTGAAGAAAAATCACTCAAATTTTTTTTAAAAAAAATACTCATATCTCACTATATCATTTTCCATAGTCTTCAATTTAGATACCAATGGAACCCAAATTGAAAGACGAAGAGAATGGAATATTCACTCCCCATGTTTGGAAAAGTATGGTCACAAAATATGCAAGAAAATATAGTACACTTTTCTACTCTCTTTCTCCCCCTAATCTCCATACCCTCCTCCTCTCACGAACCCCCAACAACTTTCACGCAAACAAAAAAAACCTCCGCAAAAAAAACCTATATTCTTTTCAGTTAGTGATATTCTTGTTTCTTCATATGTTGCTTCCAGTCGAACGGAACCCTTTCAGCTCTATGGAATTGTGTTCTTCACTTGCTATTTTGTTCTTGTTCATAGGATGTTAATGCCAGGCAATATTTGACAGAGGTATGGGGAGCAACCATCTTTTTCACCTTGGCTTGTTGGGCTTGGAGTTATCCTCAGCCCCCGCTCGGTCGAGTGCAGAAACCTGTGCACCTGATGTATCCAATGATGAAGCAGCCAATACTACATGACAGGAATTTGACGCTTCCCGTTCAAATATTGTTCATGGTCACTGGAGGACTTTCTTGCGTTCGACTGGTTCCTCTATACTGCACTCTTAGTTCTCCCAAACGTTCGACGCGTGCGATGGCAAGCGAGTAGCATGAAACCTTGGCTCATACGAGTACAGGTCGAACTCATAAGGTACCTATGAAGAGCTGTCAAACCTTGAGTGATGAATGACAGTAATTTCGTAAGTTTGTGCCAAAAGTGAACACTATCGTTTGTACATCCACTGTCTTCAATCACCACCTTCGAGGTCATTTCTTTCATTCTCAGAGTCCTTAATGCGACGCGTTGTAGCCTTACACCGAGCTCCGGTACTGCTGCGATCTCCTGCTACACGAGATTCATGCTCCTCGAAGTAACTTACCTGTAAAACAGTGATGCCAAATGTTGCTCTGGTTAGGGTTATTTGCCCGGACGACAAATTCTTGAAGAAGACCCCAAATCACGATGAAGGTTTCAATCTATATCCGGCGGAACAATTGGAAAGCCGAAATTTCAATTTCAGTGAGCACGTGGTAGTGCAAAGCGAAGTATACCTATATATCGTATGGAGAGTTCTAGTCTAATCTTGGTACTTGGGTACTAGGCGGTGGGGCTTTTCTATCTTCTTTTTACAAATTCCTATTTGTGAATCCTTTTCTTTCATCGTATACCTGGAGATAGATCAAATTGAACAGGTTCGGGACCTTAGTCAGCGAAGTTCCGGCCTCCAAGAAGATCTGGCACATTTTGAGAATTCCGGCCAAGGAGTTGCCGAATTAAATACTTGGGAAGGAAATGTATTTGTCATATTTTATGAGGCGCAAAAAGTAACCGAGCAGGCACGAAAATGAGCGAAGACGGGAAAAGGGTATCCCGGATTTAGAGTAACTGGAAACAGCGGCAGTGTATGGGAAATTCAAAGTCCCTACCAATATGAAAAAATGAACTACGATAATCCTCTTTATTTTTGCTGGGGCATTCCTCTTGTACTTTTCAAACATAACATTTTACTCTATTTTTTCACTCACCAACTGCCATTATTCTGCTTAAAAAAATGACAAGGTGGATTACATTGCAAAGCACTACAATAAACGAGCCCAAGAGGGAACCAAGTAATATAGCAAAAAGGATGGGAAGACATCAAGACCTACATGGATGAAACCAAAGGGGTAAGATTTGCCTAGGTCCCAATAGACTCACAATGGAAAATATGTCATATAGTAACTAAGATATATGAAACTATCTAGTCAAACTCTCTACATACTACTTGAGTGGATTGTTGTACTATTGATTGCATCATCTAGTGTTCTATGTAGAGTAATGGATACAAGTATTACAATAGAGATAAACAAGTAAAATAGGGCAACCGTGGTGAAGATGGCCTTAAACCAGTTGTGTAGCAACTTAACAAGTCAACTTTATGTATTTACCTCATATGCCAGTTGTAACTTGACAATTTCAGTTGATCATGGCTTGAGTAATAATTGTGATTGATCTAGTGATCACAAACTTGACAAGAGACATTGTTGCTACTGAGAAATGAAGTGGAGTGTTGGAGGTGCGGGCGAGCTTAACCTTACCGCTGTACTTAGGATTATAGGAAGGACACACCCTCATTGCAATAGCCTTAGAGACACATTGTGAGCCTAGATGGGAGCCTTTTGTTTAAAAATGTGTCCAACTTTACCATTATAATCGTGTTTATCATTCAGACACAAATTTGTATAGAGTTATTATGAATTATTTTAGCCTCTATAATTGATCCAAATCTGTATTTGATCAGTGATGATGAATATCGAACCTGAAAGCAATTAGCTCATGAGTGGTGTTTGTTGTGGCATTGCAGTTGACTCGGGTCAAGGCAGACTTATATTTGGTTTTGGAGGACCATGGTAGCATACTTCTTGGTTAAATATCACACACGTGATACTGTTTTTTCAGAGGGGATAATTACACATCCTCCTCAATGGACGGCAAGTGGGGCGACAACAACCAAGGTGTCCAAGTATAGGGGTATGTAGAGAGTACATCTTTTTGTTTCTCTAGCTTTGGAGTTATATGGAGCTAAGGACCTACAATTCTATATATTCGGGAGAGAGTGTGCAAGACCCTACCATACTAGGTGATAGGGGTATCACTCTCGTTATTGTGTTACTTATTTCAAACAGCTTGTATCCATTGTTCTAAAGAGAACACTTGGTGGTGCAATCTATAGGAGAGCATTGGATTGCACCCACCTTCAAATGCTATAGTACAATGTAGACTGGTTGATCTATATAGTTAGGATATCTTAGATATATTATGTTATATTTTCCATTGTGACTCTATTGGGTCTAGCCTATCTTAGGTGTAATATGTCATATTTTCCATTGTGATACTATTGGGGCTAGACACAACCTACCCCTTGGTTTCTTCTTCCATGTACCACTTGATGGGATCTTCCTATCCGCTTTTTGAACAATTTTAGATGGGTCTTTTAGTTTTACTAAGTCATGAGTTGACTCCATGAGATATTACATATGTAGAAGGAAATACATGTATTTATCATGGAATATACTAGCTCTCTTCCATTTCGTTTTGGCCTTAGGTTGGGTCTCCTCTTGTCTTTGTTGGCCTCTGTTTTGTTATGTTATCAATGGTTTCCCATCTCGTTTTTTACTTCATGCGACATACTTTTTATTTCTTGAGTAGTACGTATATGACTTGACCATGTATGCAGCACCACTAAAAGTCCTACTTTGATTCCCCTCTTCATCAAACTTATAGAAGGGGATTTTCAAACACTCCCGTTACAAAATTTTACAGAAGAACAGTTAAGAGAGTTCATAAAATTATGCCATAGAGTTTTTGTGACTCTTCCAATTTCATTAAAAAACTTTTTCCCAAGATTTTGGGGTAGCGAAAAGAGATTGTTTACTAGATTTACCTGTTCAAAAGTTTTATGAACCGACATAATTATTCCGTAACTTTCTTACAGTCATGGGAAGTGAGTTTAATTGGAAAGATTTCCTTCCAGTAATTTTGTATGGATTATTTTGAAATCCCTTCCGAACGATTTGGATGTTGATGTATCTTGAAAGTATGATTATCAATTTTGATAGATGTTATCAAAATTAGAATAAACTGGCTATGAACTATAGTTCCAGGGGGTTCATGAGATTTGTTGTGGACAGCACTAGAAAATTGTGATGAAGGCGTACGGTTGTGAAAGAGCGTAGGTAAAATCTATCATGACTATGGCATGACATTACGATAGTTAGTAGATATGGCTCGTACTGCCAGGATTCAGGAATTTCATTGGTGAAACTAGCACGATGTCTACAGGAAGGATATCTTCTCTGTACTGTTACCACTGTACTTCCTCAGATCTTACGAGCCGAATGCTGGTGGTTTCAATTAAAAGGGTTCGAAAGAAACGGGTAACTCATTGTGTGGAAAAAGTGAAAATACTCTCATGGTGAATCCTTGGTCTTGCCTGCGGTCAACCTGTCGGTCTTCCTCCATCATGTACAGTTAATAATAAAGGTAATAGCTATTTCACAAGTGGCTCGAAACGACACAAAAATCCATTGAAGTTTTGGCAAATAACTTCTGCACAGTAGTAGATTTAGCGGTACCCTAAACTGGCAGAAAACTTGGCAGCACCTTTTGATGCCTTGACGTGGCGCGTCATTCCTAGTTGGCACTACATCTCAAGGACACATAGACACGTTCTTGAAAGTGCGGGCTGTAATGTAGAGGTTTGCAGGTCGACGTCATCTCATTGTATTGCACATGGTGGATTTGCCAATGTGGTGTGCGTACTTTCATTGCTCTACAGAGAGCACTCATGTTATTTGCTCCAATAGTATGAAGAAGACAGTTTGATTTAGATAGTTGCGTGCAATACTGAATATTTCCCCAGTGTGATGCTATTGGGACTAGCCCATGGTACCTCTTGGTTTCATACTTGAAGGTATTCCATCCTTTTCGCTGTATTATTCGGTTTTCGTGTAAAAGCTTTCAAGAAGATTATGTATTGCGTACGGTCATTTCGTTGCAATGGTGTTGGTGAAGGAGGGAGAACAATCGATTCGCTCTAGCACACTATTGTCGCAGTATTCCGTACTTCCGTCCGGACGGATCTACGACCACGCTCTGCTCGGGCGACAGGCGCGAGGTTCTACGCCTGTTGCGTTTCTCGTGTCCTTCGATTCGTTTAGTAGCCCGACAGCCTTGACATTGACGTTGTGGGTTGGTCGGTTTCGACATTGTGACACAATCGATCAGTGGGATAGGAGACCAGGCCACTGGCGGAGTGCCACAAAAGCGGAGAGACACAGTCGGATAGATACGTACCGAATATGATAACCAATACTCGTTACTAGAGAGAAGCCCTGGGGCAGGTCCTTCGACCTGGTGGCAGCAGTGGACAACATTCCTCCGTGGATCTCAACGAAGCGACAGATAATCCTTGTCTGATGCGCTACACCGAGCGACCAGGCAGCGTGATGTGTCGATGAAGGTGGTGGAGAGTCTGAATTCTGGACGCTGGAGACACAGAAGCGGCAGAGTCTGAGCAGACAAGGTGGTCCTCTGAGCCCTACAGCAGCAAAACACTCAAGATCGAGAGACAAAAACATTGCCTGCCAACTCCCGGCCCTGGCTGCCAACTAGGACAAAAATGGCCGCCACGTAAGTCCACATGGCATCAAGGGTGCCGGGAAGTCTTTCTGCCAACTTGGGGTACTGGAAGTCCAAGTGCAAAGGTTTGAGAATCAGTCCTTACAGCTTCTTACTTACCTTCTATATGTGTTCCTTTAGTTAGTTCATTTTTCCTGCTATTACTATGGCTTCATTATTTAGGTTCTTTTACATCTGTGATATTATCGGCAGCCAAGTACATGTGGGTGTAGCTTGATTTGAAACATGGAAATCGAGATGTTTATGATTGATTCTGACGTGGAACACTTTTGGTTACTGTAAAAGCAAAGCTCTTAGACACTATTTGCACAAGGATTTTCTTTTACCGGGTAGTAACAAATGCAAGCAAAGAAATAGGAGAAAACAATCTCAAGCTATCCTATATCTGGTTCTCATCGAACTATGAAAACAAAGTACAAAATACTCTAAATGTGGAAATTGATATCGATCATTAACTAATCGGTATTATAAAACAGAATGGACGTGCCGGAAATATGTTGACTACAATCATGTCTTAGACAAGTGTATTCTTGTTCCTCTTGCAACCGTTACATTTTATTTGTATCTTCTGTATAGCTCTTGACTTCATCTTGATTTCGAATGATCCTCATGAACTTCATAGTGGATACATTTGGCTCCTTTCAAAAGAGTATTTCTTTCCGATGGGAAAATGGAGTTCAATGTAACGGGGTATTCACATGACATACCTTCTAGCGCCAAATAGAAATGCAAAGTAACCAAAGAAGGCCAACACATTCCAAGACTTCGTGGCGAGCTATGTAATTTACATCAAACTCCCTTCTATTTATACACCGATACAAAATGCTTATACGATCTTGAATCCATCCACGAAAACATTGAGGGTATAAAACATATAGCCAGAAAACAACAATTACAGTTACTTGAGACAAAATCAAAGTTTGGGGGAGTTTTCACAAGATCTAAACGAAAGTTTCATTTCGACGTAGTAACGTAAACACCACTGAGGCAATTTACTATCTGAGGTTTCTGTTTTTTGGGAAAATTTGAAACTTGAAACATCGCATTATCTTCAGTTAGTTACGAACCAAGTAATCGTTTCAGCTTATTTCAAGAAGGTCATATTTCTTTTTGCACTGTTTCATCACTTTCGTCCTCTCGGTAAATGTTTCATTTTAAGCTTGAAGCTCGTGCCAGGAAGTGTGCACATGTACTCTATATCCCACTGATGTTTGACGAGTTACACCAAAGTGGTTGGAATTCACTTCCTCTAGTAATGCGACAGTAGTGAGCAATGACAATGAAGTTCTGCGAGTTGAATTGTCTCATGATGAAAATGTGAAACCCATAGAAAAGACATCTTTGTTGCAAAGAAAAAGAAACAACAAATAGACAGCCATAGAATGGCCAATCTGTGTCAGTTGACAAAACAGCGGCGGAGGGAACCCAAATACAGTAAGGTAATCTAGCTCATTAACACTGTAGAATGGAGTTTCCCCCTCTTCATGAGACTGAAATCGTCTGAACTTTGCAGCTCTGGGCTCACTGTACCTCCTCCTGTGTCTTCGGAAGGCGCATTGCCTGGACGGAGGTAAGCAGTTGCGAAGAAATCCATGGAGCGATGTTGCAGCTGTTAGCCGTAGATTGCTCAGTGGAACACATTGCAAGCTTAGCTCTCAAGGATGACTAGCGGCTGAAGCTTTAGTAGATTCTCGTGGCATTTGGTGAGGATGGCGGATTTCTCTACATCCACGCACTGTCATCATTGGATTTTGCAGCGTTCAACTCTGGTGCGTGAGTCGATTCTTTGACCGGCCACCTGAATGTTATTGGAAAATAACATCCTTCCTCTTCTAGGGCAAGCAATCGACATTAGATAAGGAAGATGAGGATTTTTTCGGTCTTGGAGGCGAATGCTCAGAGGAATGTGAGCCGATTGTCTAAATCGAACGGACTTGTATTAATCATGCAAATTGGCAGGAGAAATGTAGAATTATTTCAAGTAGTTTACACAGTCTTTGCATTGATGGAGACATGAATTATTCTACCGACAGCTTGATAGAGGTCACTCAAGTTACAAATCATTTACTTTTAATGAAAGGTATTCAGTTCCACAATTGAACATGTCGAAAGTGATCAGTAGCTGAAACAATCAGCAGGACTGTGGAACTGACAATTTCAGTATACTTAACAATCAGCTGCGGACATCCGAGAGTGATATTGGCGATATTTGTTGCCCCGCATCTGTTCTGTATCCTCCGTTCAATAGTGTCTCATGCTCCAAGACAAACTTATCCACTAGGTTCAATTCTTTCCAGGTTGACAAGTTGTTTACTACCAATCAAAGGGCACAAGAAGCTTTAATCAAGGTAAGTATTCACCTCAAGCCGTTCTTTTAAAGTGAAAGTAACTAAAGGAGAACAGACGTTTACAAATTGCACGCAATTCCAGTATGATGGTGTTCTATTTCTGGCTTCTAGGGTGTGAGATCGGTGTAATTCGGAGATTATGTAAATTGTATTTCAGTTCTTTTGAAGATTTTGCAGTCATTTTCACGATTATCAATCTTCAGCCGTTGACGTTTGCTGTGTAGTATGGAGCTACCCGAGTTGACGTTCAGCCGGACGGATCTTTGGCTTATCCGGAGAACCTTGAATTAGAGGCTGGTAAGCTGAATTAGTGTTAATTTGTTAGTTTTTAGCTGAATAAGTGTCCACTGGATTTAGTGTAACTGTAATTCACTATCGTATTAACAGATTCATGTGTAATTGTGAAGCGTTACGTAGCATATATTTAAAGCTCAAGAAATATTCTGCAAGAACGATGTTTATATCAAGACTCACAATCTTGCCCGAGCAATCGTCCAGAGTGACAACTTTTTGTTGAAGAAAACAGTATCATGCTAATGGCGAGGAGATATCGTGACTTTAATCCACAAATAAGTTGACAGAGACTGTGTATGCAGCAAATGGAAAGAGAGGTCCTACTCCTGAACACCTGACTGTGGAGGACGAATTGATGATACGGAAATTCTATGAGCAGAAAATTCAACAAGTGTGTCAAGCATTTTCTTTTCCCAACAAAATCCAGGTTTGTGATGAAACTTTTTTTTTACGTCGGTTCTTAAATGTCAACTTCAGTTGTCACTCACTTCACCCTGCTGATCATGTCTCTTGTTTCATAATGTCTTTGAAGGCCACAGCAATTTTGTACTTCAAACGCTTTTATTTGAATTGGTCTGTTATGGAGCATGATCCAAAACATATCATGTGAGTAAAGTCAAGATCTATCTTTTTTGGTTTCAGCTGTACCAGACTGCACAATTGGTTCCTCTTTTAATCATTCATACTATCCATTCTTATAAACCTCGTTAGTTTAGTTCTCTTAACATAATTCGCTCCTTCGTCAATCAGTCTCTTCAGAAAGACACTATGGAGACATGAAATCCTGGAATTGTTCTGGAATGTACAGGCTTACGTGCATTTACCTTTCATGTAAAGTTGAAGAGTTTCACGTATCGGCGGAGGAGCTAGGCAAGGGTATCCAGCAAGATCCGCAAGTGGTCTTGAAAAATGAAATGACTGTTTTACAAGTGAGTCTTCTGGCCAGACATCCGAGTATAAAGCAAGTCTTGAATAGTAAAATTTACTCCATGTCCATCAGAGGGTGTCTCTAACTAAAAGAACCTCCTCCAATTGAGTTCATTTGCATTATCACCAATGTTGGAGGTATATGTTCTTGATCTTCAGCTGAAATGTATACAACGAGACGTGGTCATGTAACAAACTTTTATTTGATAACTAACGGTTATCTCTTTCAATGATGTCATGTACTGAACTGCAGTGTCTGAACTTCGAACTTATCGTTTACGCACCGTACAGATCCTTGGATGGTTATATTTTTGATCTGGAGGTCTGTATTGACAACATAAAGCTTAATTTTCAAACATCTATATGATGTATCCAGGATTCTGTGCACATTTGAGTTGTATCTAGGGGAATCATCCTTTTAGTATTTAAGTTGTCAATGTAGGACATCCCCGACCAAATCTGAAATGGTTCATATTTCACATGTAGAATTCTGTTCAAGTAATGGGTGCAGTAGCGGTGAAAAATGTCCAGGTATGCGTGCCAACTCTCACTTTCTGTCTTGTGGCTTGTCTAGTCTTATTGTTAAATACCTAATAGAGAAACAGATATTGGTGCTCTTTAGGAGATGGTATGGTTGGTGGTTTTGAGTCCTATCAAATTTAGCATTCTGATACCCAGTAGAAAAAGTGCTGATAGCCAGTAGAATAAGTGCATCATCATTTCTCATCTGACTGGATAGTACTTATGACAATGGCAGGCTGAGAACATAAGCATTAGCATTTGGAAATCAAGTGTCTGTTCAAAGTCAGGCATCCTAGGGCCTTTTGATTTGATTTCATGCCCCCTGACAAAAGAAGTTTTCTTAGGGGTCTTCGCTCTTGTTGTAACCTTGTACAGCTGAGGAAATCCTAGAGATTCAAACTTTTCTGAACGATATCATTGATGTATACAATGTCGCTAGCAGGAACTTCGGGAGTCTGCCATCTTTGAGATTGATTCTATGATGTTAACGGACGCTCCACTTTTATTTCCTCCTGGGCAGGTAAGTTCATGACCTCCTGAGATTTCTGGCATAGGCACTATCCTTCTTATCTTCAGCTTGAAGAGCATTTGAAGATATAACTGCCTAATATATTCCAGTTCTTTTTTCTGTGCACCTTTTGAATATCGATATGTTTTATGGGGCAACTTTGAGAGGCATGTGACTGCTGAATTAAATATTTATTTTAACCAACGCTGTGTTTCTCGCCATCTGTAGTTAGCTATGGCCGCATTACGAAGAGCAAATCGAGATGACAAGAAAGTGGACTTCGAAAGGTGCTGTCTGAAAACCATTGCTCAAAGTTGTGTTTCATTATGACTTCTAACTTGGTATCGTGGCCAAGCTTTCGCTTAAAAAAGTTCACTTTCTTATTGTTTTATGTTTCACTTACTTTTTGCAATTCAACAGATATATGAAAGGGTTAGTAGATCGTCTAGCGACCAAACATACATTGTCAGAACTGGACAGTGCGATGGACGCTATCGATGTGGCGGTGAGTGGAATTGCACAGGACATGAACGTTTAATTGTTATATTCAAGTTCTTAATTTTTTGAGACTGTATCCACCCTCCCGTGTCTACACTGATCATGTCAAAGTATCAAACACTGTTGAATGCAGGTGAAGGAGTCTATTCACGTTGTTGAAGCAGATGTGAGACGTATAGATCGCAAGTTGAAGATCTGTCGGAATCCCGGTCTTCAAGATGAGTAAGTGGCATCTGATGTTACTTCTTAATGGATCCTGAAAGGCACCAGCTAGAAGGCATTGTTCTTATATCTTCTTGAGTGCTTCGTCACGTCAGGTAGTAAATGTTGTTGTCCATCAAGAAACCCAATGTATTAAGTTATCATTGTAGTTTGTACTATTCTTGTTGCTTATTGCTTCTACATCAGTCTGGGCTGAGGTCATTTTAGAATGCAGGATATTGTGTGGTATGTCGGACAATAGAAAATGTCTTTGATCAGATGATGTTACTGTCTTACGACGCTACATTGAATGGTATGCAGAACCAAGAAACGAGAAAGAAAGGGAAAACAAAAACAGAAGAGACCTCTACAAGAGGGGGCACCGCCTATGGACCCCAACCCCATGTAGGTCATTTTTACTTTTTCTTTGCTAGATGAAACGTCCTGTTTCAACTATTCTGCGATTATGTGCATAATAGTTGCAGGTAGTTGTAGGTCCATTGGTTATTCTATCTCATTGTCAGAACTGGCATGGATGGCAAGCCACTGCAAGCTGCACCCGGACGCAGTGTATGGACTACACCATTACCTGCTAACATCTAATCTAGGAGCAAATCTTATATCCCTGTTAGCCTATGCTCCTTCTGCTATAAAGTGGTGATGATTTGACGTGTACTCCCTGTACTCCTCTTAAACGTATAATTCTATGATCTATGTAAATGTGTTCTTGCCGGATGAGTCGATGCAATTCATGATTATAATGTTGAATCGATTGTGTAGTCCTCGGCGTCGCTTATGAGATAGTTGACTTCTGTGAATGTTCATAAAAACAAATGAATGTTAGGAAGTTAATCAGGTGTTGTATTCGCGCAGGGACACGACTAATCACGGAGTGAAAAGAAGACATAGTGAACCGGAAGGAATTTTTTAGGCTGGAAAAGGAATCATGTAATGCTTTTTGAAGAATCGAGTAAATTTCACAGCCAACCCAGGTATCAGTTTGACCTTTAGCCTCTCCCTGCTATCATCTCTCCCATAAGCTCCTTATATTGGTGCGGATGATAACGAGTTCTGTCAGGGCATGTTGTTGTGATCCAAGTTTTGTGTTATTGGAGCTGAAGTAACTCAAGTGGGATTCTAGGTAGTTATGAATCATTTCATCGTAGAGTCGATATTGATTTCTCTCATATAGTTAGGACATTAAAGACCTTCCTCTTCGTTACCATCCCTAATGGTTCAGGAGGTAAATCTACTGAAATTTTGGCTCTCTAGAAGGTTAATATGCAACTTGCACTAGGATGATCAGTGCATCAGATTGAAGAGAATGTGAAGAATAATCTAAATTTGCCTGTCGCTTCTCCAAGAGTAATTACGGTCCTACGCATGGTTCTTCTTACTTCAGTCTAGCAATCAATCAACCCCATCTCATACAGAGGCATATGGCTATCTTTAAGTCGCAATTCTGGTTTGTGCTCAGTAAGAATTAGACGTCACGTCTCAAGAGAGGTACATTTGATCTTTATCTAATGATAAAGAGAAGAATAAAGATTGAATGCTCCTTCGAGCATGATCTCAGTTGTTCTGACGTCCGAGTATGAAACCATATGGTATCTTACTTTTGGTTTATTGTTGCAGGTGCAAACCTTTTGTTGGGAAATATTTTCGTCTTACAGTAATTCATGTTAATAGTCAATATTTCTGTCATGTGTACTCACGCATGCAGGCGGCGCTTTCACCCGGTGATGGTCTACTACCACAGCAACTATTCGTCTATCCACAAATTACTATTTTATACATCGCACCTGACAACGGGACAGATTGGCCGATATGATTGCTATTCATCCATCACGACAACGATAGCACCCATCTTTAAAGGGGCATTTGTAGTCAACTCAGTTTTGTAGGATTTAGTCGAGAATATTTTTACGAGTAATGTAGATTAGGTTCTTCCTGTTATTTAGGATTTCATTGTTCTTCAGTTGGCTGACAATTTGGACACTTACTCTAGCTGCAGAGCAAATCGTAGAGTTTGTTTTGCTCGTGAAGTCTATCAGTGTTACAACCCTCTTCCTCAAGTTTCCATGCTGCGCGCTTCTCATCTGCATTGGAGGAATCTCACATTGTCACAAACCGTTGTGAATAAAGTTGTGGCCATAGTGAACTATAGCCCAAACAATTTTCCTGTCCATGTTACTACGACACAAATAGTCATTGAGATGACCACCAAAGTCAACATATCGTTCACCCCGCTGATTGCATTTTCTGTTATCTCTCCGTACAACACACAAGATTTGTATGCCAGTGGCTGGTAGAAAACTCTGCTAAAAGTAATTAGAGGCAATACTGTAGCAGAAAAGTCAGGCTCAAACGCCGTGAAATACACGTGAGAAGGTCGAGCTGGTCGCTTCTACAAACGGTATCAGGTTACCTACACGCGGCGGGGAGCTTGTTCACAAGCCCGTTTTCTGGCTTAGTTCGGCCTTTACTTAAGTTTTCTTTTTCTTCCTCATATACAGTTTTCTGTATTTGAGTGATAATAAAACTCCCCGCTTTCTATACATTCTGCATACTTAGATTCAGGGTTTTTTAGTGCTCCGTTGTTCTGAATGCTGTTTACAGTGATATACTGTTTTTCTGGTCTTCACTTATGGTTGATTTCACTTCACTTTCATTCTTTTTCTCTCACGATGTTTTCCACTCGAATGATAATCCTCGCAGCTGTATGGCATCCACTTTCTCCTACTTGCTCTTCTGCTCTCCCTTATAGCAGGTTCGTTCTAGGCAATATTTGACATAGGTCTAGGCAACAACCATCGACTTTACCTCTGCTTCTTGGGCTTCGAGTTCTCATGAGCCCCGCGCGGTCCAGTGCGGAAACCTATTTACCTCGGTGACCACTGATGAAGCAGCCGAGTCTAAGCGACGGGAATGTGACGCTTCCCATTCAAATATTGTTAATGGTGAAGGACTTTCTTCCGTCGGACTCGATCCTTTATACTGCACACTTAATTCCGCCACTGTGAATTCGACGGCCGGTCTCCTCCATGTATTCCACCGTTTGCTGCTTCTTGGCTCTTCGTATTGATATATCTGTTTGTCTTTCATTATCTTACGGCTTCAGTTCATGCATCACACGTTCTACTATCATTGTCTTCTTGTTAAAGTTCTTGTTACTTTCTATCTAGTATATTTCGTCGGCACCGTTGAGACTAAACACCTAGATTTCGTAGACAGCTTGCGGCTGATCATGTACTATCTTAATAGTTTTGAGGTTTTTTTTGCTTTCGGTTGTGTATTTTGAACCTCAGCTACTATCCATTGTTATATAGAGAGCACTTTTACAATCCATAGTAGAGCAATGATTGATTCTTTGGATGCTCTGACCATATGACCCAGATAGTTAGAATATAATAGGTGCAGTAAGAAATATGTCCCATTGTGATGCTATTGGGGCCTAGCCCCATTTTACCATTTTGGTTTGGTTTCATCCTTGTATGATGAAACCAAACCATCCATTTTGCTATATTACTTGGTTCCCATGTTTCTTTGAACCGTGATCCCTTGGATGTTAAGCCCATGCGGTTGATCATGTAATGTGGTATCTATAAACTACATAGACCACGGTCCAAATTAGATATGACCTACTGTTATGTACCTTACAGCAAATGAAATGTGTGAAACATTTTACACTGCTGAACTGGACTATGTACCCATCCCGACTACAGTTGCTGCGGGTAAAGTTCAAAGCATAACCTCTCGTCACAAAGTCTCCATGTCATGGAGTTTTTCTGAAGAGCAGTTGGCTGTTTCCCTGACGAGACGAGCCCACATATTCACAGCTCGCTGTCGCTTTAACTGATGATTTGCGTTTGCACGGTGAAGACATTCACTGATTCCATCCTCACCTGATATCGGGTACCGCACCTTCGGTACCCGATATGATTCTGAGAGGAGTTTCTACTGCTGTCAGTGCAGTGTGCTTTCTCTTTCACGTCGGGGATCGGGTACCGCACCTTCAGCTGTTCAATGCTCTCGTAACCGTGCTCCCCTGGAAGTATCCAGGGGAGCACGGTTACGAGAGCGTCAGGTACAGTTAGATTCTCAATTCAACAAAAGGTGAATGAATGTGTTAATGCAAGTTTTTAGATTTTATCTTGGCGGTAGATCTTAGATCTGAAATGTTTAGGGTTTAAGGCCTAACTCTTTGTTGTTAACATATATAGTAGCCACCATAAGGTAAACATTATGCTTGAACATTGCACGATGTATGAAGGGTGAGGGCGGTCTTTGCATTACATAGTGAATCTTCGTTTATGCACCTCATCGTAATATAGCACAGATTAAACCTTGTACTATAGATTGGAAACAAAAATGTTGAAGATTTTCATACAATATTACAGTTTCTTGAACGGTAGACCGCTCCCACCTTAAGAACTCTACTACATTCAGGGTACGAGTTCGTATTTGGATGTACTAGAGATTTCACCGATCCAAGTGTCACATGGCCGAGAGAAAAAGACGAGAGGCCAATGAGTGTGACATGATATGGACCTCAGCCCATATGTTTGGTGGCATCTCATGGACCCGATTGAAAATCAGGGCTTGACATTTCCATTGGCATCGCAGAAGGATTAGTAGTCATGATATTAGAGTAGCAGTTTGAGCAGTAACTTATTGTTGAAAATGACCACTTATCGGAAATTTCCGATTGAATGTACAACCTTCTGGTATTACCGGTACGAAATGCAAAATACCGGAATATAACCAGTATGAAACCACCTTAGGGTTGAAAATGAATTTCTGAGAAGCATTCTGGCACATGTGAAAGTTACCCGTTGGGATAACACAACGTAGAAAAATCCCCGGTTGGCGAATCCTCCCCAGTTTTGCTTCAATTTTGAACATTATCCTTAAGTTGATGTTTTTTGGGACATATGTGAATAAAATATGGCATAGATGTGAATAAGAATAAAATTCTATATCATACATGAAGAAACATTTCTCAACAACTAAGTTGAAAGTAGATTCAAATTTAATAAATGTCCGAGTTGGAATACCTCTTCCTAAGGTTAAAGTTTCATCTTCATAAGAGAAATTTCCTAATAAGAACATAAGACATTTACATACTTATGAGGAATAGATCTAAACGAATCTACACCATATAGAATAAAAAACATGATAACTGAAACTGATTATAGCTTCCTGTTATTATGCAAACATGATATGAATATTCTAGTGCTTTACTAACATTGTTGGCATACATGCCATTGGCTGGCAACATGTAATTGTTTTTGTTTATTTCTTTAGCTGACAAGTCTAGAGTTTCTTTAAATGAATATTGATATATTTATATCAAAATTATGAATTCACTTTTCATTGTAATGTGATGAACATTCAAAGATGTTCCATTTTAGCATCTTGATCCATTATATTTATCTTAACACAAAAATACATCATAGAAAGCTGGAATTAACAATATTCTAAAAAATTATTTTCCCATGTGAGGTGGGGTGTCAGGGGGTTGTGGTTTTGTAGGTGGGAGAAAATACATGATGGAATGCTCGGTGTCTTTATCATTCTCATTGTGCTAGCTATAGCTTCACTTCCCCTCATGGGATCGCCAAAAGGGGTGCGTCATACACCATGTTCGGTATGTCATAATCGTTTTACTTCACAAGGGATAAAGATTTACGTGGGAAAGATGCACAAAGATAATGATTGGACCACTTGGGATGCACACGTGAGGAGGACGATCATTTGTCCTTAATAGTTTAGAGTTGCCACACTAGGAGGTTGTGAGGCGGTATCGTTTGGCATTAGAGCACTTCTAGATATCCATCCCGATTGGATTATGGACGTTGAGAACGCTTTTAATAATGTCTCATCTGCATCCATTTTTAGAGAGCTTAGAGAGGTTAGTGAACCTCTAATGAGTCTCATTCCTTTCGTATAGTATTTCTACGATTCACATTCTTCTCTCTTTTATCAGCATGGCTTTTCCAAGGAGGAAGTCACCTTTTTACAATCTGCCACTGACACTCGATAGAGAGATACTTTGGAAGGACCCCTATTTGCCATGGTTCATTATAGAGCTCTTTTGTCTACTATTTTGGCCGTGCCAGTTTATGTATTCCACTCCTTAGCAGATGATACACACATTGTGAACCATGTAGATCACATTAGACAAACCTTTGATTACTTGACTACCGAGTTTCATTTTGTTGTAGGCTTGAGAGTCAAGGTATCAAAGTTTAGGGCTTGGTCTCTTTTGGGCATTCATGCTCATCTCCAGCTTCAAGAGGGATGTATGACATCGATAGATGGCTTACGCATTCTAGGAGTGCAAGTAGAGTCCAAGGATTTTGTCTCATGCTACCTAGACGTTGCATTTGCAAAGCATGCTTTGCATGTAGATGACCTTCCATTACTAAGAGATCAGTCAGTGACGTTTGATTTATTCTCATCTAGTATTACTCGTCGGCCCACCTACCTTCTTTGCACAGTTTTTCTATCATCTACATTCATATCATGTGTGAGAGAAGGATCATGGACGTATTTGGTGACATCATCAAACTAGAAATCTTTGAGTGTGTGATGGGAGATTTGGCATAGAAACATGCATCTTTGCCTATTTTGTATGGAGGGATAGACTTATTATCTACAGAGGAGACTACAACTATAGCATTTTTGATTAGTTGGGCACTCTCGGCACCTTTGTTTGAGATATATGCAAGGGATGTGGATACATGATCATATTCCTTACAAATTTTATTGCAACATATGAGAGATGCTTCACTCATGGAGATATGACATGAGCCCACATTTTTTTCCTCTTTGGCCACCGATTGGACTGAAGGTCTATAGTCTACAGTTTCAGCAGACTCTACATTTACTTTTAGTGAATCCGGCCATTCCTCGTACTAATGGGCTCGTCTACGCTCTTGCTCCGGCTCGCACTAGCTACTTTCTGTACAGCGATGACGTTCGGTCTTGGCTTGGTCCATCCATCTATATTTTTATTACTTACATGTGAGTGTGGTATCACTTTAGATGCAATAGGTGTTCATATGACTCATTGTCCATTTGGAGGGTAGAGAATAGCTACCCATGATGCCATTAGAGATTTACTATGACGCGAGAGGATGGATATGTCACATGGAGGGAGTGTTGGTATACCTTACAGTCAACTAGGGTCAGGGCAGACCTATACTTGGTTTAGGAGGACCATGATATTATGACAAACGTGATGGTTATCGATCCTACTCGTGACACAATTTCAGAGGGGGTGATCATCCATCCTCACGATGGACGCCGAGTGGAGCGGTAGCAGCCAAGGTCTCCAAGTATAGGGGTATGCAAAGAGCTCAGCTCTTTGTTCCTCTAGCTTTGGAGTTATATGGAGCTATGGAAATCAAATTCAACATGTTCATGAGGAAGTACGCGAGAATCTACCATACTATGCGGTAAGGGTATCATTCTCTTTAGCTTATTATATAGCCTATTTTAGACAACATGTTTCTATTGCTCTATAGAGAGCACTAGCTGGTGCAATCCATAGGAGAACAATCACGTTAGATGATACTTTTTCGGATGCTTTATTGTTTGTAGACCGTTTGACCTAGATAGTTTGGCTATTTTAGCTGTAGTATGACATATTTCTCAATTTGATGCTATTGGGACCTAGCCCCATGTTACCGGTTTGGTTTCATCCTTGTACGATTTGATGAGATCTTCCTATCCCTTTTGTTATTTTAATGTGTCTCCTCACTTTCCCATATCCAACAATTTTGAATTCAGTATTTTCACTCACCATAGTATAGCCATGGTTAGATGACAACCCTTGGTACATCCACATCATAATGAAAGATATTTGCTTATCTTAAAACATGCAGAAATCAAGTTGATAGTAAAAGTGTGAAGAGAAAAATACTATGAATATGATGGATTCCATCACATTTAGGTGTCTTATAAGTCTTGTAGTTGACAAGAACTTAGAAGTACGGTTGATGGATGTTGAGAGTGCATATTTATCTCGCAAGTTGGACATTGATATATATATAAAAATTCATGCAGGTTTAGACAATGATCATAAGCCTCAACAACCTAAAGTCAATCGATGACTTTATTTGAGGTTGCTATGGCTTTCACGCTTCATGCATCGCACAAGACATACTAGATCAAGAGTGAACACATCGTTGGAAAGCTTTTTTCACACATGAGCAGTCAGCCTCTCTAATATCAAATATGAAACAAGTTCGGTCATTAAAAAAATTTACAGATTTATTTACTAAGTCTCTACTTACCTACTATAACCCATAAAAAGCTTGTATATGGGATAGGTATGAGTAGGCTAGCAAATCTAAAAGAGATGTAAGTATGTCTAGATTTGCTGATGGTAAATATGTCTAGATGGCTTCCTTCTTTGTTCCTTACTTGTGAGTTTTTAACTCTAAGATAATTAGAGGATTTTTTTATCACAAAAGGTTTTTAAGAAGGGAAACTAAACCATTGATAAGATTACATTTACTTACTTGAGAATTGATGTAATCTAGTTTGTCAATCTAGACAGTCAAATGCATAGTTGGGTGACTCATCGAGGGAGAGTATTATAGAATTATCTATTAAACACTAACCGGTAGCAACATGTGACACTAAGTACAAACTAATCAATTCATTGTACTAAAATAAATAAATATATATATATAATAGAAGTCTCCTAGAGATGATATTTTCCACTCAAATTTCAGATTCTATTTTGTAACTTCCTGGATTCACTCTGTTTTTTTCACATGTTTGATTACTTTCTCTTTAGGATCTAAATTGTTTCTAACATTGTGTACTCATGACACCATGTCAAAGCCGTGGTGAGTGTAGCTGAAAGTTAGTTTTCATGATTGTTTCAAATTTCCTTGCTAGTATGTGAAGAAAGTTCTAAATTGACTTGCACCTGGTTGCTGCAGTTTCGTAACTGCAGTCGGGTGGGGTGTACAAATATCCATATTACACTTGATTAAAAAGATAGGACATTTTGGGATGAAATGCTCCTGCCATAAAAAAAAAATTGAAGATGATTTGTGAAGTCAAAACAGGTTACAGGATTAGGTTTAGGGTAAACCCTAAATAGGATTTAACATTAACATATTCATGTAATTCAAGATTCAATGTTCGTCATCCCGTTCGTGTAGTAAACATTCTTCCGCAGAATTCCTTTGATCATAAATCATGAGGAAGGCAATCAGATATTTTCATCACCGTACGCGAGCAGTCCACTGAAGTTCCAGCCCCAAGCAAGTTAACAGGCTTCGCGAGCTACCACAGTACAACCCGAATTGACTTGAAGTTGAAGCAGAACGTTAAGAAGATTGACCAACTGCGGGAGATACCGGGTCCTGATATGTGGATGATTTGCGTAGAATCTGGTTCGGAGAAATACTTGGTCCAAAAAATAATTGAGCTCTAACTTGCCCGTTGAGCTCGAGATAGATATGACCCAGTCTAGTTATGGATGTCTCATGGTCAAAACAGTAGGGAGAGTTTCTTGCGATAATCCAAAAAAAGCTGGCATTTATTTGTTCTAAGATATTTTTTGACGTTCGGTTTCTGGAAAGTATCACCTTCAGATAGATTTTAGTCTCATAAGCATTTGTCAATGAGAGCCAAAATGAAGATTGTGTTTTTGCATCTTTATCTAGCATAGTAAGAAGAATTTTGTGATTTTTACTATTTATATGGATGATCTCAATCTCATTGGCATAGCCGATGCTATTGTGTTGATTGTTGATGAACTAAAGGTAAAATTTGAGATGAAGGATCTTGGTGTTATCTATTTTTTCCTAGGATTATAAATTGATCATTTGGTTGAGGGAATTTTTCTCCATTAGAGTTCTTACAATTTACTTTGAACATTGCTCACCCATAGGGTTGACCTATGTTGGTTCATTGTTTAAATGTACAGAAGAATGAGTACATGACTTATGATAAGGGGAGGAATGTTTATGACCTCAAATTCCATACTTGGCAGAAATTGGAGCACTCATGTAACTTGCAAACTGCGCTTGACATGACATCACCTTGGTTGTGAACATGCTAACTCGTTTTAATGTTAAACTTACCAAGAGATATTAAGAGGAGTAAAACAAGTCTTAAGTTATCTCAAAAAGATTCAAGACATGGGTTTGTTTAACAAGGTTAGAGAGAGTAGTGAGATCATTAGATATGTCGATGCATGATATATATATATATGATCCTCATCATGGAAGATCCGCAATTGGCTATGTCTTTCTTCAACAAGAAGCAACCATTTTTTGAAACTTAACAAAGTAATCTATGGCGGTTACATCCTCCAATCATGCTCATGCAGAGATCTTGGTATTGCATGAAGTATCATGTGAATGTGTCTTCTATATATTGTGTTCTCGAACAAATAAAAACTAAAAGTAAAAATTGTAACCTTTAAATTTCTGATACAAATGACACAAAATTGGATATGTGGATCCCCATGGAGTGGGCTTTGGACTTCCGCTTAGATCTAGATCTGCCTAAAGCTCGATTGAGTATAACAACCGTCAAAATAATGTGAAATAGTTTCACTTTATGGTTCATGTTATTGTGCATTACATATTACTGGACCAAGATGTTAAAGTTACAAAATTAAATCTAGACATCAACATGAAATATCAGGGTATAAAATAATGTTCTTATATTCTAAAATATTGAAATTCTTTTTTGATTTAACAAGACTTCTCTAATGGGTGAAAACATCAAATTTGTGTAAATTCTATTATTTATTTATTTAAATGTGTGATGTCATAATTTTTTCTCAAACTTTTTATTCCTATCTTAATAATTTTCCAACTAGATCCCAATAGAACCAATGCAAATGAAAAGATTTGAAGAAAAAAATCCCGTCCCATGTGTCCAATTTGAAAAAAATCACTCAAAATTTACTCAAAAACCTAAAAAAAAAATAAAAACAATGATATCTCTTCATATCATTCTCCATAATTTTTAATTTAGGTACCAATGGAACCCAAATTGAAATACAATAGAAATGTCTATTCACTCTCCATGTTTGGTAAAGCATAAGCACACAATATGCACGAAAATATTACATTTTATTACCCTACTCTCCTCTCTCACTCTCCCCATAGTCTCTCTTTAGATATGGGGGAAGAAATCAATCAAGAGGTTTGGGAGGATGAATAGGAGGCTGAATTGGATTCTTGAGAATCTAACTACCTGGTATATTATCAGTATATATAACTATAGTAAGTTATCAACATAGATAGATATAGATGTCCGTTTCTTGGGATCTTGATTTATCAACTCGTTAGAATAACCATATCTCAAGAGTAATAGCGTGAACTTTGGACCTCCTTCAAATAAATAAACCCACCTGGACGCTAGTGCTTCACAAATACTCTCCCACAATTCCTTACTAGCAAATGTCAAAGGTTCAAGCGAGAGTTTTAGCATGGATTAGATGGAATGGACTGTGCGCAATCCCGCTTCTTGGCTATCACAGTAACTGGACTCACAAGAAAATGACCGGTAGACCGGTAGACCGGAGGCCACTGGCTCCACTACTGTAGTCCGGCGGACGATTCCAAGGCATTTCTGGAACTCAGAGTCAGTTAAGCGGCAACTTCAGCCCAGCGGCCTCATGTAAAGTCAATTCCGGCCAATTTGCTGGATTCTTGATTCGATTCACAATAATGACTACAGTTTTTTTTTAAAAAAAAATCAGAAGTAAGAAATATATAGCAAAAAGGATGGGAAGACCCATCAAGCCGTACATGGACGAAGGAAGGAGCATCACTGGAGTCAGTGCAGTTTTGCTCCGACATGAACACCGAGAACGAAGTTGGTGACTGCTTTACCAAGAGATATTTTACTTCGTCTTTCTTTTTTTACCAAGAGAGTGTCTGACAAGTGGAACAGGATACGCGTGGCGTAATGAAAACCGGATGACGATCAAAATAATCAGGGAAGGAAGGGCGAAAACAGCCGGGAAAAAACTCAGGACGAGGGTAACGGTAGGAGGAGAGGGCGAACCCCGCCCCTGCAAGCGTTCATCTTTCCTAGTATGGTCTTAGGACAAACATTTTGGTAATATGGAACGAAGTTTGTACCGTCGAATGCATCCAGTCTTTTGTCTGTCTCAAGATTATTATGTAGGTATAGATGATGTGCAAGAGGCAGGGGTAAAACCTCTGTTTTCGTTCTTCGTAATAAAGCTCAACGGGCATGAGTCCCTTTGCCAACAAAAAATATGACGGGCATTAGCTCTCGTTAGATTGTACCCATACGTGTCCTGGTGTCCGTTCGAACTATTCGCCTCGAAGCTATTCAAACGGTCCTTCTTTCGAGACCTGTTGCTTCACAATGAATACGGATCTTTCGGCGCAAGCAGAACGAAATTGAGAGAAGATATAGTTGAACGTAAACCTAGGGGAGTCTCTGAAGGTCAGATCGGAGTGTTAAGATTACGTTGAGAATCCAATTCGACCATTGCAGCATTCATGGAATAGGCGGATACTTGACAGCAGTCTCAGCTCTGTTTTCACCGGCATTGCATTCTTGGTGTGTGCATTTGAGTTATTTGTTGGTAAAAACTGTTGAAAAGCTTTCACAGTCAATTCCCATTAAAATTCGGCATCGTATGATTACAATTGAAAGATTTACTAATCAGAGCACCAGAAGAATTTAGAAGATTATAGCGACTCCCTCGACAATGTTCCCAGGATGCAGTGAAGCAGTCTACCATATTATGTAATTGTCACATCATGAGAAGTTTCTTCACATGAGTGGCCATTTCCACAGACACTGGAACCCAAAATTCCATCATCCAATGCATGGCGTTTTATAGTACAAATTACGAGTTTTGACCCTACGATAAATTCCTGTACAAGGTACAGCTCTCTAGTTCTCGAATCAGGGTCCCGGAACTCCAGGTTCTTACGCAAGATTGGTATACTGCTTGATGATGGCCATACACGAAGAGCGGTAACTGGAGCCAAAAAGATTGTAGTGATTGAGATAATGATACAGTCTGTACAGGTCTCTTCTTTGCTCGAACCCTGGCTGTTTTGGAATGACCTCGAAATAGGCATTGTAGAAGCCCGCTCCGAATCCAGCGCACCAAGACATGCCAAACTCTGCTTCATTATGGCCATAGTAGCAAGCGGGATCCAGAATCACCGGAGCTCCTCGTTCGTCTGCAGCTATGTTACCGCTCCACAGATCACCGTGAAGCAGACACGGTCTGATATCGGAAACGTCTCGAAACAATGATGGAATTTTATCCACCAGCCTCTGTCCCTTCTCTGCAATGTCATAATCGCGATACTGCTTCTCGGCGAGCTGCAACTGGTAACGAAGCCTCTGTTCCTGGAAAAATGCAACCCAATCATTCGTCCACGGATTTGGCTGCGGAGTGCTTCCAATTGTATTGTCCATTTCGAATCCGAATCCCCTGTCGCTCGAGCTCGCTTTATGCATCTCGGCGAGCTGTCGTCCCAGCTCCGCCTGCCCACCTCTACTTGCACCCATGTTGATGTACTCCATGATTATGTACGACCCTCTGCCCGGCAAAGCTCCGACGTTGAACGGCCTCGGAACCCGGATGGTAGACGTGGCAAACATGGCCTGTAAGCCTGCAGCCTCGGCCTCGAACATAGCAGGCCCGACATCCCTGTTCGTCTTGACGAAAAACGTCCCCGAATCCGTGTCATAGCGCAGCGCTGTGTTGATGCACCCTCCCCCGACGGGACTGATACGGGTGATCTTCGAAGCTCCGCCTTGCCCACAAATCCAGTCCTTAATCGGATCGCTACCTAGCATCGTCCTGATACGAGTGTGCACGGCCCTCCGCTCACAGCCACTCGGCAATTTGGGAGACGCTTTCAGCTTGTGCAGAACGGGAGTCCATGTGGGGGAGGCAAGTGCCACAGCCACAATCACCATTCTCTCCCTCCCCGCGCAAATCTCCCCAAGGCAACGCAATGCTGTGCTTCCCTGCTGGAGGTCCCTCAATGCAAGCCCGGCTGAAACCACCGGCCAACTCGCAGAAGACAGCTCGCGCTCTCCGACCTTCGGGAACTGACGGATTCTTTCCACCTGTGAAACCTTTTGCAGTAGATATATGGATATACCTTAGAAGCGAATGCGCTGAATCTGAACGGAGCGGAGGGAGGGAGATGCGCGGGTAAAGCTGTCCAATCAACGAGCCCTCGGAGCACCCCCACCACGACTCTTCTGCCCAAGCAGCTGCCGCCAAGATCCTCACACCCCGCTTTCATCCATGCTCAGATTCCTCTCGCACACGTCGAGGAGCTCGCTCGCTCTCTTCCGCGCGGAACTGCTGCGTCGAATCGGATAGTATGTCGCTTGCTGGTACACAAGGAGGACGTGGTTGACCGCTAAAGATTTGAATGACTGACGTTCCATCGAGCGTTGAGGAGTTGGATGTGAATCTTTGGGGAGGGCTGGTGTGTTCACTGGCATGTACAAGTGGCATCAGCCGGGTCGCCTCATCCAGTTGGATTCCAGATTCTGACCAACATGGCTCACGTGGATGATGTACTGTGCAGGATTTCAGTACATAATTCAAGTTGAGATCTTTTAATATCAGACAGTGTGTGAGTTCTGGAATTGTATAGTGAGTATGGGTCTGGTATATATGTTTCCCGAATATTATAGAACCTAGAGTTTCTTGAAACATACATTCTTTTGTTTTATAACCCTCCCGTTTCAATGTATTCTTCCATTATTCATAATGTGATTTATGACATTCTTAATTCTTACTTAACAATCTAACTTTCTTCATAACTCATTCGAAGCTTGAAATATTGGTACTTCCACTTCTGCATCAATTTTTTTAGAGTTTGAAATTCTTCCAAATCATTTTTATCCTAATAGGTAAAAATATAATAAATAAACACACAAATAAGTTATCATTGGAAATAAAATATCATTCATAATTAAGTGCTTGAAAATAAATATGTTGAACTAGAGTTATATATTCAGTTCTCATATCTACTCTCAAGAATGGATAGTTACCAACAAACATGATGAGCAAAAAGGTCAAATTACAAAATCAACAAATTTCATTACACTTGTTAATTAAATATTTTAAATACATTTGATTTGTCCTATTAAAATTTAAGCCTTTGAAGGTATAATATATATATATATAATTCCTTATTACAATAAGACACATTTATTACTTAATCAATCTGTACTTTATCAATGGTTATGCCCATAACCCAACATTTTTTTTTAATGATCAAATCATCAGTTTGTATAACAATAATTGGTGAGTTTTCCACTTTCTATGAGTATAATGATTATTCATTGTCAAACAACTCAAGTGCAGATATTTGTGTGAAATAAAAATTATAAAATGAAAAGAAATATCCATAGTCTTCTTGTAAAATCTACTTGTCCATCAAAATGTACAAGTAAGATTTTATTGAAGAAATAATTTTCAATATTGATGCATCATTTTTATTTTGATAAAATATATTCAAAAAAATTAATTTAAATTTAATAAATATAATAATTTGCAAAAAATTAAAATCTATAAATGATAATGCATTCATTCACATTGTATTCTTGACATAATCATTAAAACATTTAACACATAAACATCCGATAAAAAAAACTCAATACTAAGTAAATTTAGGTGCATTTTATATCTTCATAAATGATGTACATACATTCTTTCAATCAGTAATCAAATTAAATCAACAATAGACACACCATAAGATAATCATATTTGTGGAAAAAAATAAATCCAAAAAATGTCATGATATAATAATTCATATCAGTTTTTAATTTTATGGATTTTTTTAAAATTTTAAATTTAATAAATATGTAATCAAATTGTTCATGTATTATGTGCATGTGAACAAGACGTTATGAATCATAAAATGACAAGATTAAAAATGAAATGATAATTAGAAGGTTTCAAAGTCACATTTTTGTTATAATTATGTTTAATGATTGTGGGATGAATTAAGAGTATTATGGGATTTTGAGGCGCTATTTGGAACTTATAGAGGGGCTTAAAGTTGTGATGAGTTCTCATATAAGGTCTCATGGTATAAATATTTTATTTAGGTTACTGGGACAAAAATTTATAAGAATAGTTGAGGTCCAAGAATGATATGTAATATTTTTGAATTTAAAGGCTGATGGGTAAATTTGATAAGTTAATCGAGTACATATGATGGATTAATATGTGAAATATGAAAGATGTGGATCCTAATATTATTTCAAAATTATCTCTTAGACTTATGTTTCAATTTTGTAAGTAATCAAATAAGATAAAGATTTAAAGATGATAATCTCTTACCAATGAATTGATTGTATATCATATTGAGTTTTAGGATCATAAACCAATATGGTGATCATTAACTAATATGATTTTGTTGTTGTAATCAGTGGATTAGAGCTACCTTTTTTGGGTTGAGTGGAATCACATCTGACCATGATTTATTGATTTAGATTTCATAGTGTTGAGATGTAGTATGATTATTGATGATAAATAGTATTTGCTTAGAAATCCATGAGATATGTTTTGTTCTGTGGATGAAATTGCATCTATGACCGACAAAATCTATATAGATGAGGGTTTGGGCTCTTTGGGACATCCAAATTTGAAGTTTATGCAAAGTTTTTTTAAAGAGTTTGAGCTTGGAGAGAAGTTTGCATGAACCATCTTATATCCTTTTTCAGCAACCATTTTTTATCATAATAATTTTCTTTTATAAATGTCATTTCGAAACGATTTTTGTAGTGATGTTCAATCATATTTTTGCCATTCAAGTGCAAGATTCACCAATGCTTGTGGTGTAATCTATAATTAAATATAGAGAGGAATGGATGGTGGTATTGTACATTTTTACTTGATGGATATCACCTAAATCAGTTCCTATTTTGAAGTTTTAGTTTTTTGTGTGAAATCATGATAGCCTGTAAATCTAAAAAACTTTGAAAAATCATTGTAAAGAAAAAACATAACTTTAGCCATGATTTTTGTCTCTATATAGTTCATTTCATAATATTGCAGTGGTAGCCTTTTTTTTTTTGTTTTGTTAGGTGACATCATAGTTAGAAGGTTCTCATTTCTCAAAGAAAAAAAAATCTTACCCCAACCAACTCAATTAAGCACCACATATCCATGAACAATCAACACTGATCTAGATTTAAATATCTATACATCATCATGTTAATAGGTTTCTGATCCAATAATCAGCTTGCACATATTGCATTTTTTCTGCTTCAAATCAACAATTATATCGCATATGTAACTTTGACACTATGTACTTTGACTGATCATAACTTTTCAATTCTGCCATGAGATTGAAGAAATTTTTGCTTAAAATTATGGCCCATTTTCTCACCTCGCATGAAACTCTTATTTGAACTCTACCCTCAAATCTTATAGAGCCCAATGGCACTCCCATTATGAAAACCACTAGCAGCCTTAATCATTATCCCTTAAAGAACTCCTGCACCTACTAGTTAAATCCCATACCAATACTACTAAAGGTGCCACTTCAGACGTTATGAATTCAGGTTGACCACACTCACACATAACCAACCTGAACTCAAAAGGTTCAATTAGATGAGGTAATGAATGTTATGAGAATATGTGTGATGCAAAATGATATTGCAATGGACAACAGATCAGCCCCTCTAAATATTAGAAGGTGATAACAGCCTCTTATACGCAGGTAACAACATTTGCATACATCAATGAAAATGGGCAGTCCCGTAACTACTAAACTCTTAAAGTTAGTATGTTCATTCATATTTAAAGTCCTGGAGAAACCAAAAGTTTTAATATGGTAAAGAACAAAGCGAGGAAGTTAAAGGTCAAAAAGATTAAACTTAGTGACATATCCGTAGACCCGTAACCCTTATTTCAGTGGCTATGAGTATCAGCACGGATCCATCATGGAAGAATTTTCCAAACATGCAACATCTTCTTTTAATTTGCAGTGATTAGCAGAGCCTCAGGATTTGAGAGAAATTACTGCAGTTATCAGCTATCAGACGGAGAAGTATCTTATCTGCAAATTCTTCTCTAAAGCAAATTGCTGACGATTCGGGTTGCTCCAATCTAAGTGCTTGTTTTCAGCTGAACCCTGCTGCTGCAAATAGAAGACCTTTTGTCATCTCATATCTGAGTTATTCGTCAGGACCTAACACAACCAAGATAACGAGTAATGTGGTAAAGATGTTAACAAAGTGTACCTAATTTCAGGTTTAAGCTACTGGACTCTGTGTCTATGGAATATGTCTGTGCTGGAGTGAATGGATCCTTCTAAGCTGGAATTTTCGCTCGTTCTTCCGTGAATTACTTTCCTTCCACCAACACGTTACATTTGATATCCCAGGTTCACTAACCAGACCCTTTACTCTTCTCACTATAATGAAGCTTTTCAAACTTTCGGAGTCGTTAACTGGCCACGGCTAGCGCTTGATCATGATATAAAAGGATCTATCGAGTTGAAATAAAAATTGTCCAATTATTGCACAGCGGCATATAAAGCGGTCGGTGTGTTTTCAATACAAACCTATATAGAAGTTATTCGAATTTACTCCACACATATGGAGTTCTGAAATTTGTTTGTCTTAGTAATAAATCACACTTCGTCCTTCTCCTCGTTCAATGTCTTGCGCAATTTGTTTCAGAATAAGAATATTAGATTCCTGTAGAATGCAATCAAAAACTTTCAGTGCATGTGCTTGTAGGAGTTCACTGTTTATCATGTGCATGTTGACTCTTTCCTCTTTCCAGCGAAAATATTCATTGCTGTGAGCGAATGTCCTGACAATAGGGAAGATTTGATTATTAGGACATTCGATTTCCATTATTCGATCACATCCTTTCCATATGAATGCAAGGGAGATTTGCTGCAAATAAAAAAGATAGAAATTGTGTTTACGGTAGCGGTATTGATGTGACCAAAACTGAATAACAAGCAATGAATGATATGAAAACAATTATGTACGCTAGAGAAGAGGAACTGATCTCCAGAGGTTTGCTATTCTGCACTTTTGTGATCACGGGTAAAGAAACAGATAATTCACTTGACATATGGTTAACACCAAGAATTTATCTCATAATTTTATAATGCACTTATGAAGACAAACCATCCACATGTGTTGTAATCATGAGATTTTGTGATATACTTTACATGGCGTTCCAACATTCATCTAGTTTCCCATTGGAAATCACTTATATATCATTAATCTATACCCAAATGTAGAGAATCCTCATGTGTACATTTGCATTAATTTTTTTCATGTGTTGTCCAGGATTTGGCACTTTACTCATATATATTCATTCTCTCACTCCAAATGTATGTATACTGTACTGTGAGTATGTATTATGTAATATGAATCATGCATGCAAGAAATAACAAGTAGTCATAGTATTATGATCAATCTTCTTTTTCTTTCACAACTTCAATTGTTGATATCCTCCATTATTATTTGATAAAGACCTTAACTACCTCACACAATTTGACATTGTCATCTATATAAGTGTTGACATTTTTTTATATTGTAACAATTTCAAGGATATATGGATTTACCTCATGTGTCATATGCAAACTTGTTACTGCACTTGCATACAATAAGAGTGTTTACAATAAATTTAACTTCAAATGCTCAACTTTTACCTAATATTTCAACATTTATGGTATTTTGTACACTTCTGGACCTCCGTGTACATTTTACTTACATTATTATACATGTATGAAACATTCATGGAAGTATAGGTTCCAGTATCACGTATGAAGCTGTTGCTGAAGTTGAAATCCACTTTTATCTGTATGGGTTTTGGGGTTCTATTTAGGGCCCAAGTTTTAAAACCCCTCAAAGCTAACTGTGTAGAGGAAATTGTAGGATATATGTCCAAACCCTAGTTTACAGTTTGTGAGATTTTAGACATAGCTTCTGTTGCAAAACATTCGCTGATTTGACTTTCGACAAAAACTTCTGGTCGACAATCACGACTGTTTTACTCGCGTTGACGATAGGCACATGTCAGTTTTCGTTGAAGACGATGGATCTTCCACCTCTCACAGTCTAAAATCCCCCACTTCCTTCTTCCTCTGGTTGACATATTTACGGCCTTTTCTGTAGTCTACAAAGACATCTGACCATTCTGAGGCGCTTGAAAGGATTAGATTGTAAACCTTCCAAGGAGATTCGCTCAACGCAATAATTTCATGTAATGATAATAAAAAGGCTCGCGTCAGGCACTGAACTTCTCCGCTTTAAACAGAGAGCGCTCTTTCACGCTTCAGCGAAGAAGACATTGAGGACAAGAATGGTGCTTTTCGATCGGTGGAGAACTTGTGAAAAAGTCAACCGGAGAAAGCAGGAAGTATATGTACTTACACATCTGCAGTTGACGAAGTGCACTTCGAATTAACATTTCACGTCATGGGACTAGTTTCTAGTCCGGAGGCCCATGAATGTAGGATAGCGGAAAGATGAAAGAACCGCCAACCTCGGGAGCCACACAATCACCACAGGTCTCCAGAGAGCAAGACAGAATAATTCGAGGATAGAATCACACGTTGGCTCAGAAAAATCCGTTTCACTATTTGGTTGACGATCCGTCGAACGCATAATCGTGCACAAATCACCTACTCTTTATACAGTTTTGAGCATGGATAAATGCTTCAAAGTAAAACAGCAGCACATCTGTGCGAAACGACAGACGGCATACAGACTACACTTTTCTTCTTGGTTGTGTACAAGTAATCAACACTGCAAAATTGGAGAGGGTGCTGCTGGCGAGATATAGCAGCTCACTGAGACTTGGGGTCAGTTGCCTCTCAAGGACCGTGGAGCTTGACAACTGGCTATTTCATAACAACAGAGATGTCCTAATCTTCTTCGCCTACGAAATCCCTCTAGAGCTGGGTACATTCAGTAAACGCAAGTAAAACGGTACAAAGTTAGGGAGCACTCCCTTCCTGCGCATCCACATAACAATGCAGGTCCCTCGCACTTGCAAATGGTGCATTGAGTTCCACAATATGAGCAATGCTACAAACATATGTTCCAATTCAAGGAGGCCTATGACTCTCCGTCCTTCTTCTTTTTCTTCTTCTTCTCGCTCTTCGGAGCCTCTACCCCCGCAGCTGTCTCCTCCGCGGCTGCTTTGTCTTTCTTCTTCTTCTTCTCGCTTTTCGGTGTCTCCGTCACTTCCTCCGTTGATTCGGCGGACTTGTCCTTCTTCTTCTTCTTCTTCTCCGACTTGGGCACTTCCGCACCATTCTCTTCCTCTTCCTTGTGATCCTTGTCCTTCTTCTTTTTCTTCTTCTCACTCTTGGCGGTCTCCATCACAGCCTCCGTGACATCTTCGGCGTCTTCCGTCTTTTGCTTCTTCTTCTTCGGGGCAGTTTCTGGGGTCGAGACGTCTGCAGACACTTTCCTCTTCTCTCCAGTAGTTCGCATTCCTTCTGGTTCCTCCTTGACCTTCACCTCTTTCTTCGTCTTTGCGGAAGCAGGCTCTTCCACAGCGGCTGCCCTCGCAATCGCGGTGTCCTCACCCGCCGCAACAGTGATGGTTTCAAGCTCGGGAATATTCCTCAACCACTCCGGGGGAGTTCTCTCGTTAGGCTTGCCATTCTTGTCTAACAAACCATCTGCAATTAATTTCTTCTTCGTGGATGCGCGAGGTCCCAAACCCCACTTCCTGGGATATGTGTCCCTCTCCATGACGACTCTCTTGACCTTGGCGACAACTCCGTGGTCGCAGGTGGCCATCACGGCGGTGGTCACCTGAGCGACACCCAATGCGATTGCCTCGCCCTTGGTAGTCATGAGCACGACCTCCTCGCCATTTTCAATTCCGTTCTCGAATCGCAAAAGACCTGGGATCATAAGCTTGGCTCCGTAGCAAATGGCATTGACGGCACTGTCCTTCACAACCAACCTTTTGTAACTCGTCAACAGAACCTCCAGTGGCATAATAACTCGTCTGAGATAAGCTTCATCCTGGTTGTGATCGAATTGCCATTGTGCATCCAAAACGTCATGCATAGTCACCAGATTATCCTTCTCTCCCAAAATACCTGACCTAACACGCCTCAGCTCCTGCATATGGCCCCCAACACCTAGAAGCAATCCCAAGTGAACACACAAAGTTCTGATGTAAGTTCCGGCCTCGCAAGAAACCCAAAACACCACCAAATGGCGCTCGGCGTCATACTCCAGCAACTTACTTTGGTAGATTGTTCTAATCCTGAGCTGCCTCTTCACGGCGGAAATCAGAGGAGGCCTTTGGAATAAAGCCCCGGTCAGGGTTTCGATAGCTCGAGCAACCTTTGCGACATTGTCGACAGCGGAGTGAAGGCGAGCTACACAAACGTACTCCTTTCCAGCTCCTTGTTGAGCTTTTACGAGACGAGTGGCCCTATCTACACAAACGATTAGACTACCTGTGACCTTAGGATCCAAAGTACCACTGTGTCCGGTCTTGTCAACCCTCAGTATTCTCCTAATCCACGCGACGACCTCGTGTGAAGAAGGGTTGGCGGGCTTATCCAGATTGATCACACCGTACCGTACGTAATCGAACAGAGGCCGTTTCAATGGAGAATGTCCGGTGGGAATGGGAGTGTAGTGTCCAGTTCGAATGTTGAGCTTGTCGTAATTCTTGAGTAAAATCGGCCATTGCGAAGTATCTAATGCAGGGGTCGTACTCTGCGGCTTGATCAAGAAATCGATACTCGCTTGATCAAGTGCTGCTGCACCTGCAGTCACAATGGTCCCGTCCTCCTCCGTCCCATTTTTCTCTCCCTTGTCTCTCTTCTTCTTCTTCTTTTCAGCGCTCGCCATTATATCTATTTTGCCTACTTGTCACGAGCAATTCCCGATGAGAACCCCGTTCTCGTCTTTCGAATTCCACCCGCAGTCGCACAGATTGGGCGAAAAAGTCGGTGCTGCTCTCACACCTCCCTCAAGACCTTCTTCCCTCTTCCTCGTTTGCACGAAATGTCCATACTCTCTAGAGCCCGATAAGTTACGGGTGAAAAAGCTATCCCAGGCTCTTTAGGGTTCTAACTTCTAAACCCTAAACCCTTGCTTCAATTTCTTCCTCATGTACGGGAGAAGGCAAGCCAGCGACGGACGGACAAATTTCCATGACCGCGGGGTCCAGGGGGTTTAGGGTTCATTGGGTATCGAAAATGCCTTAGGGTTTCACCGCTTCCAGCCGACAAAATATGGCCATTCACCAGTTGCTATTTCACCCTTTTCCGCGGACCGGATATGGTTATCCAGGGCAGAACTGTAGCTTTCCTAATGGTGAGTGTTTGTGAATTAATTATATATAAAGTAGACATTAATTTGGATTGCTTCTGGGATTAGTAATTAGTAGTTCCGTTAGTGTTAGTAAATTTCGCTTATAAAGAGGTTAATTGTATGATCATATATATCTTGATATAAATTCCTGGATGATAGTATTACTTCAAACCTCATGGTTGAGAGAGCCTTGCAGTCCACTAGGGTTAGGGCATACATGTACTTGGTTTTCGGAGGACCATGTCACTGTGGCAAATGTGGTGGTTACCGATCCTACAAGAGACACAGTTTCAAAGGGGGACGATCACCCATACTCCAAGATGGACGGCGAGTGGAGCAGCAACAGCCAAGGTATCCAACTATAGAGGTATAGATAGAAGTCATCTCTTTGTTACTCTAGCTTTGGAGTTATATGAAGCTATGGATACCGACTTCAACATGTTCTTGAGAGAGTGCACGAGAGCCTACCATGCGGCATGGAGTATCATTCTCTTTAGCTTACTATATAGCCTATTTTAGTCAACTAGTTTCCATTGCTCTACAAAGAGCACTAGCTCGTGCTACTTGTAGACCGTTGTCGTGTTGTGACACGACTACTATGAGAAGATGATGACATGTGTCATCTTCAGAGCTGTTGAGATGACGGCGATATTTTGGCGATATTTTAGGTCAGGATGGCCGACGGCTCATTAAAAAGGTGGTTAAGAGAGGCCACGGTTGGATTGTCATCCTAGGGCCAAGATGTAGATAAGGATCCAAGGGATATCATCTTGGACCTTATCGGATATAAAGCGTGGTTGGAGTCGAAAGGAAAGGGGGGAGGTCTAGAACGTTGATGACTAAGGAGCTTATCCGATAGAAGTGGAGCCAACGTGGGACATGGATAGAGGGCGGTATGATCCTCCAGATATACCGATGTCCAATCCGTTTGTGAGTGTCTACATCGTGATCACTTTAGGGCATGGTTAGTGTATCACTTTGGAGATAGCTTTATGGAAGTGGTGATAAACTCCCCTGCATCCTTTCATTCTCGCCAATTGTTTCCTACACGGCGCGACTTGGGACTTAAATAATCACGTTTTGATTTGATATTAGCATTATGGACCTAAACTTGCCGATAGTGGCGCCTTTCAACACATGGGTCCCTGTCCATCACTACTGTCTACCAAAGGCAAGTCATAGGGAGTTGATTGTTAGGAATTTTGGCGAGGAGTATTATACTCAAGTTATAAACTCCCCCTGTCCCTTTTGTTGTTCCGTTTATACTTAACCGGTTTCGAGTGGTTATTTTGACTCTTTATTAGCAACAACTCGTATTACCTATATGATGGCTAAGTAGTGTTTTTAGGCTAGTTGTTGAGCTCTAAGTTAGTTGTGGCTAATTTGGCCCACTAGAGGTCAAAATGGAAATCTTCATTCTCATTGGTGGGGAAATTTAGACCAATGAGAGCACTTGGGCAAGTTCTTCGGGGTTTTGAGGAGTTTCGGGAGCCTTCGAAGGGAGTTTTTTAGGATTGAAGATATGGTTGGAGAGCTGACGAGGAGAGCTAAGATTTTGGCTCAAGAATGAAGGCGATTGAGCAAGTTGACACTCCGGTGTGGTGATTTGAAGTGGGAGAGTGAAATTTGGACCGATGGGAGAGTTTGAGTGAATTCTGAGCGTTCTATGAAGGCTTTGACAGATCGGATTCGATAGACACAGAGTTTACAACTTGAATTTGCGATTTGATCGAAATTTCAGCTCGATTGGTTGAGTTTTGAGTGCAAAGCAGTAGTTTGAAATTTATGTACACGCCTGAATTGCGAGGATTGCAATGCACTATTACAGATTTAGTTCGACAATCATAACTCATGCTATCAATAAGATTGGTCAATAAAACTTGATAGAGTTGAAGCTTGGATAATAAGTCGTTTTCTTGCGAAATTTGAGTGCAATTGGATCAAAGGATTGGAGTTTATAGTGGTTTTAGTACGCAAGGGTCTGCATATCACCTTGTGACACAGGGTATAGTTCGACATTTGTAACGAGAGATCTAGAATTGAAGAGCATGTGAAACTTTCTCGAAGGTTATGAATGATTGCAAAGTACTCTTCTGCGAAGTTTGGCTAAGAGTTAACGGTTCAATCGTTGGTTACCACGATCCTCTTCCGCTGGAGTTTACCGGGTGCAACGAGTTGGGCATGGAGAGATGAGGAGATGAAAGAGAGGGTGATTGTCAGTTCACACGAGGACGAGGAGAGTTCTTCTACAGCCAGACGCTCAGGCGTTCTCAGAGTAAAGCTTTGTCCATGCGACATAGGTGGTGAACTCGACGTGAAATCTCTCGAGGTGGAGGGAGCTTCATTAGTTCTCTTGTTGCAAGTTTACAATTTCATGAGTTTCGGTTTATAGTTTAGTGTTTCAAGTTTAGAAGGTGTAGATTGCAAGATCAGATTGTCAATCAGCCTTGAGAGATAGGGTGCAAGTTCAAGTTGTTTGGGCTTGAGATACTAAATTAGTTAGAAATTGGATTTATAAGGACTCTATAGTGTTGGCATAACGCAGAACATTGAAATTTACGATATGTCAAATGCCAATTGATGGCGAGAGTCGACTGTGGGTGGGTTGGGAATTTAAGTATGGAGGGTTGATGTTTGCTTCCCGTGTTCGGATCCCCTCCATACCGGCTTTCTGTGTGTGCGCCATGCCGGGCTTTGTGTGGGCGCGATTCCATAGGAGTGCTCCCGACTTGATCACCGGTTACCACTCTAGTGCGTCTTTGTGTATTTCTCTTGTGAGAAGTTGGAGGTGATGACCAACTCTCCCAAGAGTGCTTGCGGTGATGACAAAGTTAGGTTGCCCTATCCATTAGATATAAAACCACAGGGCTCTAGGTTTAGATCGGGTTTAGATAGAAACGGGAAGTTGGGTACTTGGGGAATCGGAGAGGGTCAACGATCAAGGCGGCTTTTCATCGACAATAAGTTGAGTGGGTGTTCAAGATCATAAGGACGGTTACAATGATTGGGGGGGGGTCGAGCGAGCAAACAAAATACCTAAGGTGCAACTTGATCCGCAACAAATGAGATGTTTCAAGCGTTCACACTCTTCCTTCAACAACAACAATTACAAGACCGAAGGGAGAGTTTAGCCACAAGGGCGTTGCAAGCTATAGTAGGGAAGATGGATCAGTTTGATGGGAGGGATGTCTCAAAGTACTTGAGATATTACGTCAGGGAAATGGAGCTGAACCGTGTCCCAGAGAAGGAGACTACAGGCCGTTGATGACTACAGGCCGTTGATCTAGGGTTGTTATGTACCGATGGTACAGATCTGTTTAGGGCTAACCCGAAATTAGGGTTTCCGTGTACTCACCCTATATATACAGGGGAAGGCAAAGCCTTCCTCATCTCATTCCTGTACACTCTCTCTCTTGTCCCTTTGGTGTGCTCTCCTCTTCTTGGAGTGATTCCTGAAGAGTCGATTTCTCAACATGGTATCAGAGCTTGGTGGTAGCATTAGTTTTGTAGATTAGACATAGAGGAGAGCTGGAGATCGGTGAGGAGTGTGCCTCACAATTGGAGGTTGTCCCGCTGAAGCGAGTAGATTGATGGGGAACCGTTTCGTGTTTTCTCATAATCTTCAATCGCATTTTCGGAGTTCAAGATGATCGTTTTCGATCTAATTCTAATTGACCAACTTCCTATGGGAGTTGTCTTGCGCAAAATGGTCGAATTTGGTAGCCATGAAGTTTTCGTGCGATTTGGAGTTATTGGTGGTAGTTATCACCTTTTCCAAAATCTTTGAGGAGCTGTATGGAGGCCTAAACGAGGTTTTTTGAAGGTTTGAGGGTTTCTGCCAAAGCAAAGGCTCTGCCTTTGCTTGCTCACCTCTATCAGAGCTCCTACCACGAAAAATTTCAACTCAATCCGAGCTTTCTTCGTCATTTTCGCTTAAGTATTGCACATGCGCAGAATTGTGAACACATTTCCTTCTTCGTCTGCGGGTCAAGACAGGCGCATTTTTCCAGTTTCTGGAGCTTTGCATGTTTCTTGATCGAGGTGCAGAGGAGCTATTTTTTCCGCCCTAGTCGCGGAGGTGTTCTTTTTTGTGTCCGTGCGCGTACTTCTGCCGTGTTGGAGTCCTAATTTCCGCCGTGACCACAACCATGACCGAGTAATCCGTGAGTATGATCACTGGAGAAAAACTTGACAAAAATAATTTCCAAATGTGGAAATTTCGAATGAAGACCTTCCTCCAAAACCAAGGGCTATGGGAGCTTGTGACCGGGAGGAGAAAGCACCAATCGTGGGTTCTTTGGTGATCTTCGTAGTGAGCGCACATTGCGTGAGTGGAGAAAGCGGTCATATCAAGCCATCCACTACATTGCGCCACGATTTCAAAGCTCGATGATCAGTCACATTCAAGATTGTGACACACCCAAGGAAGCTTGGGACGTATTGTCACGAATGTTCCATTCGGGAACGTAGGCTCGAAGTCGCAGCTAGCTTTGCTTTCTGAATTCAATACGGTCAAGAAAGGCTCGATGTGTGCTAGTGACTATGTCAATCACATCAAGAACCGGCGATCGCTTAGCATCCGTCAATGTTCAACTTGATCCGATCGTGATTATTGGTGCGACATTGCAAGGACTGCCTACCGAGTACAAGCAGTTCATTACGTCCATTTCGACAAGAGAATCTCTTCCGAAGTTCAACGAATTGGTCCCAATGATGTTGGGAGAAGAAGTGCGAATTCTGGGCAGTACTAGTGTCTCATCCGGCCCGCAAGAAGGTTTGTTTTTTGCAGGTTCTGGAGGTCGAGGTAGAGTTCGTGGCAGAGGAGCCGGATATAGTGGTGGTAGAGGTCGTGTGCGTAACAAGACACCCAACCCGGCCAGTGCGCGCCACCGTCGCCGAAAAGCGTGTTAACACCTGCAACTATTGTCACAAGAATGGCCACTATGCCAAAAATTGTTACAAGCGTCAGAATGATCTGCGCGCTTCGGGCCAACAGGGCCATGTAGCTCTTGAAGAACAACTCTCATTGTGACACACTGTTATCTTTGCTTTTTTTGTCTGAGATTGGGTGATTGATTCCGGAGCTACCAGCCACATGACGCCGCATCAAGAATGGTTTGCGCCGCCGACACCGTGGAGACTCCTCGCCATGGTGACTGGAGATGATACGAAGCATGAGATCAAGCATAAGGGTAAAATTCTGCTTGATATTCCAAAATCTAATCTTTCTGGAATCAGAAATGTTTTACATGTTCCTACTTTGACTCGAAATCTGTTATTAGTAGGACAGATGGTAGAACAAGGCTTGCAAGTACGCTTCAACAAAGATGGATGTTTTGTTGAAGACTCCACGCGCATCGTTGTAGCTCGAGGTAGCGAGAGTGGTAGACTGCCAAGCTAGATGCTACAAGCTTAATGTCGAGAAACGACCAACTCCTCTCATTACGAAAGTGGCTTTGTAGTATCTGACAAAGATATTTGGCACAAGCGAATTGGGCACATGAACTTTTAGAAACTGAAGACTCTTTCGAGTTCAGATCTAGTCACAGGTTTGCCCAACTTCACTTCTCGCTCACCCCACCGCAAAGATGTCCCGCTTGTCAGTTTGGCAAGCAAGCTAGACAACCCTTTAAGGGATCGGTGGGAGAGCGACCAAGCTTCTAGAACCGGTGCACACAGATGTATGGACTTCTTCTCAACCAAGTTTATCTGGTTTTGAGTACTTCGTGTCCTTCATTGATGATTTCTCTCGCTACACCTGGGTTTACTTCCTTAAGAGCAAGAGCTCTTTAGATGTGTTGTCAGCTTTCCAGACTTTCCACACCTTGGTGGAGAAACAGTCTGGACAATCTATCCTTTGTCTACGTTTCGATGGAGGAGTCGAGTTTCTATCTGGAGAATTCACTGCTTACCTACGTAAGCATGGCATACAGCGCTAGAAGACTTGCAGTTATACTCCACAACAAAATGGCGTTGCGGAGAGGAAGAATCGTCACATAGCAGAAGCTGCTCGCACTATGTTGAATGAGAAGAACCTGCCTAGACCGTTCTGGGCAAAAGCTGTTTCCGTTGGGGTGTACTTGATGAATCGAACTCCGACTGCAGCAGTTCACAACAAGACCCCGATGGAGGTATTCACAAGCCACAAGCCTGATTACTCATCTCTGAAAGTTTTCGGTTGCATCTGTTATGTACACATTCCGGATGAGAAGCGCAAGAAGCTAGATCCGAAAGCTGAGAAGTGTATCTTCCTTGGATATGCCTTAGATACGAAAGGATATAGATGCTATAATCCTTCCTCTAGGCAATTCTATATCAGTAGAGATGTTATATTTGAAGAGTTGCAATCTTGGTATGCACCTGCGATTGTTCCGGTCATACCCACTCTTCCTGCTGAAACTACACCAAGGAGTCCAACCACTGTACCTTTACAAAGTGGAGTTTCTGGAGTCACACAGTCTAGAGTCGAAGTCTTCTGTACTGAGCCGCTACGGATGAAGTTCACCGAGCACCATCCAGACCGACTCCTAGTCTTGAGGATCATTTTATTTTGCAACATATGATGTCCTCACCACAAATTACCGATATTCATCCGTTGGATGAAGCATCCCGTAACGACGCCGCTTTGAACCTCGGGTCCGGCAAGGGCGACAAACAGTACATCTGATACTACCCTACGAAAATCTGAGAGAGTTCGGCATCCTGTTCAGCGATTTATGCATGAAAGTTTCCTTGTTGATCATCATGCATACATGACTCACGTTCTTGCTAAGCGGAACCGAGCACGCGCTTGAGGAGGCGATGCACAAAATGAGTGAATTGAAGCCATGGAGACAGAACTTGCTGCACTTCGTCACCAACAAACATGGAAATTGCTGGACTTACCTCAAGGTAAGAAAGCGATTGGTTGCAGATGGGTCTTCAAGGTCAAGCGTAACTCGGATGGCAATCGTATTCTCGATACAAGGCCGATTGGTAGCCAAGGGCTACGCACAAATGTAATGGAGTGGACTACGAAAAAGATCGTTTAGTCCAGTTGCCAAGATGGCAACAATTCGTACGGTGGTTGCTATTGATGTCAACAAGGGATGGCGATTGCATCAAATGGACTTCAAGAACGCCTTTCTCAATGGAGATCTCGGCGAGGAAGTCTACATGCAACAACCACTTGGTTACGAAGATCCGAAGTTTCTTTACCGCGTTTGTAAGTTAAGGAAATCCCTCTATGGTTTGAAATAGGCTCCAAGAGAATGGTATGAGAAGATCAATTCCTTTCTCATGTTTCTTGGATTTGTAGTATGTCATTCCGACTCATCACTATACTGCATGAGATCAGGAGTTCATGTAGTGATGATTTCCATCTACGTAGATGATCTTATTATCACTGGGAACCATGAGGAGATGATTTCCCGCATCAAGAGTATCTTATGTTCCGAATTTGAGATACAAGACTTAGAGTATCTTAAATTCTTTTTTATCACAGAGGGAAAGGATATGTGGCTAATACAACGCCAATATGCTTTAGATAAGCTTAAGGAGTTCAAGATGTCTGATTGTAAACCAATAGACACTCCTCTACAACAAGGTCCAAAGCTAGAGTTAGACGATGGAGAGTTACTTGCAGATCCCCGCCTGTAGAGACAGATGGTTGGGAGTTTGATTTATCTGACTATCACTAGACCGGATTTGAGCTATGCTGTTGGTCTAGTCAGTTAGTTCCTGCATGCTCCACGTGTACCGCATGACTGGAGCTGAACCTGCATGGCTACACCGATGTTGATTGGGCAGGAGATATTTCTGGCAGGAGATCCACGTCTGGATATGCTTTTGGACTTGGGAGTACGGCCGAGTCTTCCAAGAAGCAACCGACCGCGGCACCGCCTTCCACACGGAGGCGAGTATCGTGGTGCTATGAATGCCACTTGTGAAGCGCTTTGGCTTCCTCCTTGCTTTCTCGATATTGGAGTAGATTATCCTAGTCCTATAGTTATCCTAGTCGATAACATTAGCAAAGATGATGTTAGCCAACAATCACATTTTTTCATGCTAGGACAAAGCACATTGAGGTGCACTATCACTTTGTTAGGGAGAAGGTCCTTTCAGGTGTAGTAGATCTTAGATATATACATACAAGAGATCAGGTTGCAGATATCTTCACCAAAGCTTTACTTAGAGAGTCGTTTGCTACATTTCGACATTGTCTAGGAGTTCAGGATGTACAATTGATCTTGAAGTGGAGTGTTAATATCCCAAGCTCATCTAGTTGATATAGGTCGATTAGTGCCTGATGACTACAGGCCGTTGATCTAGGGTTGTTATGTACCGATGGTACAGATCTGTTTAGGGCTAACCCGAAATTAGGGTTTCCCTGTACTCACCCTATATATACATGGGAAGGCAAAGCCTTCCTCATCTCATTCCTGTACACTCTCTCTCTTGTCCCTTTGGTGTGCTCTCCTCTTCTTGGAGTGATTCTTGAAGAGTCGATTTCTCAACAGAATTCAGCCACAATGGCGCTGCAAGCTGTGGTGGGGAAGATGGATCAGTTTGACGGGAGGAATGTTTCAAAGTACTTGAGGTACTATGTCAGGGAAATGGAGCTGAACCGTGTTGCTGAAAAAGAGATGATAGAAATGTTCCGTCTTGCTGAGGTGCCGGAGATTAGAAGCCATGTGAAATCCCTACATGAACACTTTGGTGAGGGTTGGGAAACATATTCCCGTGCCTTGAGGGATGAGTACTTCTTAGAAGATTCTGATAGAGTCACTAAGAAGTCTTTCATGGAGTGGGTCGAAAGGCCCAATAAGAAGTCTCATGCAACTAAGCTTCTTAGGGAGTTTGAGAGACAATTCTCACAATTGTCTCGATTGGAGAAGATCACCTTGGAGTCACATAAAACAGAGTTGTTTCTCCGAGCTGCTGATGTTGAGTTGCAAGAGAAGATGGACTTGCTTCTCGAAGACAAAAATGAGGAAGAAGGGCTAACAAGTAGTTGGAAGGATGTTGAGGAGGCAGTTGGACTCTTGGCGAAGAGAGAAAGAAGGAGAGAGAAGATTGTGATGAGAAGACCCCTTCAAACAATCAAGCTTCTATTGCTCCAAAGACTCGTTATTCTTAGGCAAGTGGTTCCAACATCCAACATTCAAGCTCCGGTTGTGAATTACATAAAGGAAGAATCATCCATCGATGAGATCATGCGAGGGATGAAGGAGCTTAAGATCAAATTTGCAATGTTGGAAGAGAAAGACATAGGAGGGGAGAAGAAGACTTTCACCAAAAACAGCGTATGTGCAATCGGTGCATATGGTGTGACAAAGACCGATCATGCACGGAGGGATTGTGGGGACTTTGCACAAACATTGCAAAGTGGATAAATTTTCTGGAAAGAAGGGAAGGTAGCCCTCAAGGACACCGGAGCAATCATCCAAACCAATTTTGGTAAGGGAGTGATGAGAAGGATTGTGGATGATTACCATAGTGCACATGCAAAGGGCATCGCTTGAAGCTTTTAGCTATGGTGCTAAGATTAGAGGAGCAGGAGAGGAGTTTGAAGGCCACGTACCGCTTAATGGCCTATGGTCAAGTGCTCTTGCTACGATGGAGAAAGGGAAGGTAGCTAGAGAGACTCTTCTAAGAACAATGGCGGAAATACGTGCTACTACTGGATGGGAAGATCCAAAGAAAATCATGTCAGTTCATGCTTATATTGCTAAGACTCAATATGAAGCATCGGTGGAAGATAAGAGACGGAGGGAAGAGGAGGATTCTGGAGAAGGACTCTCATTGAAGAGGTTGGCTAGAGAACGTATCAGACCTGATACACCTCTCCCACTTGATCACACTATGGAGGAAGCCGGTCCCTCGAGGTTGAAGGAAAGAACCAAAGGGGTGAGAAGGACAAGGGAAGGTACCACTACAAACTACAAATCGGATATTGAGGCGGCGCATGATTTGAAGGAGTCTTGGAGGAGAGGATTTTGAATGCCAAGGTAGAGTTTACCTTGAGGGAGATACTTGGAATAGCAAAGAGGGAGTTTCATGATGTTATCATTGATATCATCAAGAGGAAACGACAGATTTCCAATGAGACTGCTCTATTTCATGTTATGGGTACAAAGATATCAAGGGATGAAGAAGATGCGCTGGTAGAGTGTTGTGGATTGAAATCTCAGAAGGTTCGCTTTGAGGATGAGGCAAAAGAAGAAGGTGTGAAGGTGTCTAGCCACTTCGCCCGATCGCATTGGGCAAGGGCGACTTCTGAAACCCTTGTGAAGCTAGGGGATCTCAGTGAACCGGTGTTAGCACTAATTGATCATGGATCGGAGATCAATATAATGCCGAGAGAGCTCTACAAGATGGGGAAGTGGCCCATAGACACCAATCATGGTTGGGTGATTATGGCAGCCAACAATACTCGAGGGGGCTTGTATGGAGCATGCCCTGATATTCCGGTGAAGGTTGGGGATGTAGTAACTGAGCAGAATTTCTTCGTGCAAGACTCTACATCATACCCATTGATTCTTGGGCATCCTTACATCATAGCACTGAGGATGGAGACAAGAGTGCTTGATGATGGATCGGCATATGCACGAATTCGCAGCCAGGATGGGAAGCGGTTAGTGCAGTTTCTAACAATTCCAGCAAATCATGAGAGAAACAAAGCACGATTGAGAGAGGGAGCTTTCTCAAAATCTGAAGATTTTGAGGAAGTACCGTTGTAGAGAGAGGATATAGTGGTACTAAGAAGAAGGTACTCTCACCTATGCAAGAGAAAGGTATCTTTTGTACAGGGTTGATGGAGTTTTCGTGTGATGGATATGCTACATACAAGGAGGTTGCTGATTTGAAAAGATGGGAGAAGAACAAACTGCACAGATATGAAGAAAACCTTGCAGATTTGAAGCTTCTTGAGGAAGATGAATATATATCATGAGTTTATGAGGATTTTGGTTTGGGAGATCCGTTGAAGGAAATGATGGAGATTGGATTTGGGGATGAAGACAAGATAATGGAGGTTCACTCTAGAGAGCTCTACTCCACTATTGAGATGTTCCAAGCACTCGAGGTTCGAGTGGAGACTAGATATAAAACGGTTGATAAGAAGGTGAAACTGATAGCTGCTGCTTTATCAAATGACTCAAAGGAACAAGTGCAGCAAGCGAGCAGAGAAAGTAACTTGAGGGATCCTAGTAAAATGGGACACAAGTTTACTGAAACCACTATGAAGGAGTTGAAGGTTGGGTCTGATGGTTTCCTTCTTGCAAATGAAGAAGGGTGTTTCAAAGAGATGCTTGCTAGGCATGGAAAAGCATTCTCTTTTGAAGCAAAGGAGATAGGGTGTGTGGATCCTAATGTAGTAGCTCCCATGATCATTTTTACTGTGCCTCATGCTCCTTGGGACTTGAGACCGATCCCAGTACCTAGAGCCCATCTTCTAGAACTCATTGAGTTGTTGAAGGGGAAGATGGAGATGAGGATTTTGGAGCCGTCCTTTGCACCATATTCCAGTCGGTGGTTTACAATGCCAAAAAAGAATGGATCACTACGATTCATTCAAGACATGCAACCGGTGAATCAAGTGACTATCAAGAATATGGGGGTGGGACCAATTGTGGACGTGTTTGCAGAAGCATTTGCATGGAGAGCTATGTACTCCATGGGAGATCTTTACTCTGGGTATGATCAGTTCCAACTATCATAAGGAAGCATGGATGTTACCACAATGAGAACACCCTTGGGCTTGGTAAGGATGTGCACGTTGCCACAAGAGGCCACAAATTCAGTAGCACACATGATGAATGGGATGAATAAAGTGTTAAGGAACTTTATTTCGGAGAAGACTATGCCTTTTCTAGATGATGTGCCAATCAAGGGATGTACAGAAGAGGAGAAGGATGGAACCATCGATCGAAAGGGCTGTCAGAAGTTTGTGAAGGATCACATTGAAGATTGTGAGAGGATATTATCTCGATTGGAGGAGGTTCATCTTACATTGTCAGGAGCAAAATCTATATTTGAGGTGCGGGAGGCTGTCATTGTTGGTCATTTGTGTGGATGGTACGGTCAAAAACCAGATCCCAACAAGGTGGATGCTATTCAAAGGATGCGCGAAATCTGCAACTCCTTGACAGAAGTGAGGCCGTTTTTAGGTGATGTTGTGTTCTATCACATATGGATTCCTCACTATGCTCATATAACAGATCCGTTATATGGGTTGTTAAAGAAAATCAGAAGTTTGTATGGGAGAATAGACATGTATAGGTCATGAGGAAGTTGAAGAGGTGTATGTCATCACCTCCGGTTTTGCGAAGGATAGAATATCATGATAATAAGCCAGTGATATTGACGGTGGATACCAGTCCTATTGCCATAGGGTGGACCGTGGGGCAAGATGACGAAGATGAAGAGAGTAGGTATGCTATGAGATTTGGAGCCAAGGTCTTGAATGAAAGACTGCGAAGTTATCCTCAGGTGAAGAAGGAATTGTGGGGTGTTGTTACGGCCATGAAGTCGGAAAGAAACTACTTGATTGGAGCACAGGTGATTGTGGAGACGGATTGTTTACCATTGTTGGGGATGATCACAAATTGCAATACACCGGATATTGCAATGTTGAGGTGGATAGCATACATCAAGACGTTTAATCCGGAGTTCAGCCATGTGGCAGGAAAGGATAACAAGGTGGCAGATATGTTGTCAAGAGCTAGATATGAGGGAGAAGAAGAAATGATTGATGATACTGATGATGTTGGAACGACATTTTATGGTGGTAGAGGTCGTGCGCAGAACAAGGCGCCAAACCAGCCAGGTGCGCCACCGGCTACCAGAAGGCAGGTTAACACCTGCAACTACTGTCACAAGAATGCCCACTATGCCAAAGATTGTTACAAGCATCAAAAAGATCTGCGCGATTCGGGCCAACAGGGCCATGTAGCTGTTGAAGAACAACTACTCATTGTGACACACCAGAGTTATGTTGCTTTCGCACCTGATACAGATTGGGTGATCGATTCTGGAGCTACCAGCCACATGACGCCGCATCAAGAATGGTTTGCATCTCTCGACATTGTGGAGACTCCTTAGTTCATGCTGACAGGAGATGATACGAAGCACGAGATCAAGCATAAGGGTAAAATTCCGCTTGATATTTCAGGATCTAATCTTTCTGAAATCGGAAATATTTTACGTGTTCCTACTATGACTCGAAATCTGTTATCAGTAGGACAGATGGTATAACAAAGTTTCCAAGTGCATTTCAACAAAGATGGATGCTTTGTTGAAGACTCCACAAGTACTGTCGTGTCGTAGTAATTCAAGTTAAAATAATTATAATATCTTTAGTTTGTAAGTTTGAAGATTGGATGCAACTAACAAAGAAATGCTCAAAAGTAGTGTAATACGTAGAACTAATATTTTTGTTTTGTTTTTTTATAAATTTTAATCAAATTTTATCAAAATAAATTATTTAAATTTAACTATATAATTCTTATATTATTTTATAAAAGATTTTTATTTGAATCTTAAAATGGTACCATAATTGAGTAGTTTAGTATAATAACAAAAGGTAAAAGAAGACCCCATCAAATCGTACAAGGATGGAACCAAACCTATGTCGCATGGACATTTCTTTGCTCTGAGAACGCCCGAGCGCCTGGCTGTAGAAGAAACCTCTAGAACCTCCTGTGAGTTGACAATTTCTTCTTCTTCTCCTCAGCACTCCATATTTGAGTTCGTTATAAACCAGTAGAACTTCAGCGGAAGAAGATTATGATAGCCGATGATTCAACCCATAACTCTCGCATAAACTTTACAGAAAATTTCTCCACAACCCTTTTAATCTCTTAGAAAAGTTTTAGATGTTTTCCTCCTCTAGATCTCTCAGAACAATTGTTGATTTGCACACTGTATCACAAGGTGATATGCAGACCCATGTGTACAAAACCCATCACACATCCCAATCCTTGACTCCAATTGCTTCCAGATTTTATGAGAAGGTCACTCATCATCATAACTTGAATTATGCAAAGTTTTATTGACAGAACTTTTTAATATCAAAAGACATGATATCTGTACTAATTTCATGACAATCAGTGCAATCCTACAACTTTAACTGTATACACAAACTTCAAGATATCACTCCGTACTCAAAACGCATCCAATTGAGTCGAAACTTCAATTAAAACCCAAGCCCAAGTCGTAAACTATATCTCTGTCGACTTAGAGCTACCAAAACCCTCGTAAGATTCTCAAAAACACTCCAAATACACTCAAAGGTCTAAATTTTTCACTCTAACTTTGAATCAAAGTACTCATTGTATGAACGGAACTACAAACGGAACCGGGGAGTTTATAACTTGAGAATAATACTCCTCGCCAAAGTTCTTAACAATCAACTCCCTATGGCTTATTTTCGGTAAGTAATAGTGATGGATTGGAACCCATGTGTTGAAAGCCACCACTACTGGTAAGTTCATATCCATAGCGTCCAAACTAAATCAAAATGTATATTATTACGTCCCAAATCGCGCCGTAGGAAACAACTGGAAGAATAATCGAGTCTCGAGAGTTTATCACTTGTTGCAGAAAGTTATCTCCAAAATGATACATTAACCACGCCCAAAAGTGATCACGATGAAGACACCGGATGTTGATCACAAATGGATTGGACATCGGTACATCTGGAGGATCATGTTGTCCTCTATCCATGTCCTACGTCGGCTCCACTTTGATCAGATAAGCTCCTTAGTCATCAAAGTGATGTGTCTAGCTCTCTCCCATACCCTTTCCATCCTCGATTGCGCTTTATATCCGATAAGGTCCAAGATAATATCTCTTGGAGCCTTTTCAACATCCCCGACCTCTACAAAGTTGATCCAACGGTGGACTCTTAATTGACCTTTACAAAGGCGCCGGTTATCCCCTAACTCTAAAGTATCGCCCGTCATGACAACAAACTCTAAAGATGACACATGTCATCATCTTCTCATAGTAGCCGCATCACAACACAACATCCATCCCTCTAAACCACATTGCATCCTCCGGTATGCACCAAAAGTTAACCAAGGTGTGCATGGCGTCGACAGATCAACCTGATCTTACGCTTGACTAGATCCTCCCCATATGACTCATCTTCACCAAAAAGGTCAAACTCCTCCTTGAGTTGGCCGAGGTTGATCTTCTCATCCCGACTTTTGAAGATCTTTATTCGCTTTCCTGCAATAGGTACCTTCAGCTTTGTACCATCCAACTCTCTTAGCAAATAAGTAGCATTGTCATGGACATTGATCACCACATATGGCCCAAACCACCTCTTTGAAAACTTCCTCAAGGTGCTATGTTGGTTATCGAGACTGTTGTCATACACCAACACCCAATCACCTTCTTTAACCTCCTTTGGTCTCAGCCTATGACGTTTGTCAAATCTGTCCTTGTTTCTAAGGCGAGCCTCTCTAAGTCTCTCCATTGCCAATTGTACATCCTCCGTTCTCCTCTCCAGCTGTCGAATGCATATCGCCAAAAGATCTTCTCTACTCAAGGCCTCCCAAGGCAACACACTCCATGTGGGAATGTTTTCCTCTATTGGCATAATCGTCTTTTGGCCTTGCATTAACTCTGATGGCATATAGCCGGTCAGAGAGCTATGGGTTGTACGATCAGCCCATAATGCAAAAGGTGACAAAAGCGAGGCCATTGTCCAAAATTTTCCCCTACATGACTTCACAATTGCTTTGATAATAGGTGCATGACCCCGCTCACTCTTCGCATTTCCCTTCGGGTTATAAGCGGTGGTGAGAGACATCTTTGACTCCACATCTCTCAAAGAAGTCACGTGCCTTTTTTGAGCATTCAACTCTCCTCGATCGCGGTTATCTTCCCAACACATCCATAACGACACACAACATCCTCCAAAAGAAATCTGCAAACCCTTCTTGTTTTTTTTGATCATAGTGCTCTCCCTCCACTTGATTGGATAGATCCTCCCTTGCTAACACCGATACCTCATCCGCCTCTAATCCCATCGGCATGACCACCAAATCCACAACCCTCTTGTAATGGATAGCAAGTGGATATGTAGGATGCAAACCATCACGGTGTCGGATTACGTAGAACATCCGACATGTCTCACAAGTCTCCACAAATCCTACCACATCCTTGTAGATGTTTTTCCACCAATATCTCTCTTTCAATTTCATGAAAATGGCATATATTCCCCTGTGGCCTGCCCATAAGCTTTCATGAAACTCCCGCATCAACTCCTGTTGAGCCTCCTTTCCACAAATCACACGTTGTGGCATGTCACCCTTCCGCTTCGGTCTCTTCCATAGGTATCCATCTTGTAACATGTAGTTGTAGGCCTTCCTTCTTACATGTTTGAACTCATGATCACTCCAACCGCTTTGTCGTGCTAGTGTGCTGAGATATTTTTCAATATCTAACCACTCACCCTCATACAAATCCTCCATAAACATTACTCCTTGTTGATGAGCCACATGATTGATTTTGACGAAGGATGTGAGTGAGTAAGTGGAGTTGCCAAATGGGCAAACTAAACCAATTAAGACATTAGCACGGAGTGTACAACTAGTTATAGGCGGGTACCAGGAAGAGATTGAATGGAGAGTAATCCGATTAGCTTGATATGATATCATCCAAGAATGCCATGGATGGAGCAATATAATCCGGAGCTAGATTGGAGAAAGAAAGTAGTAAAAAGTAGTGGATGGAAGATTTACGGAGATAGAAGCAGATCTTAGAATAGAAGCTTAACTCTCTTTGTGATTGGTAAGACCATCATTTCTAGAGGAGATGAATGTTTCTTGGGACTTATAAGAGATGTTGCTAGTTCTAAGGACAATCTTTACATTTCGGAATCATTGAGCGATATTATTACGGAGTATCAGGATGTCCTCCCATATGATCTGCTTGCAGGATTGCCACCTAAGAGGCGTGTAGATCAGAAGATCGAGGTGATATCCAGAAGCATTCCAACATGCAAAGCTCCATATTGTTTGGCTCCAAATGAGTTGGAGGAATGTAAAGCTCAAGTGGAGGAGATGTTGAGAAAGGGGTTCATACAACCAAGCATTTCACTTTATGGAGCCCTTGTGATGTTTGTGAAGAAGAAGGATGGGAGTATGAGATTGTGCATTGACTATCATGGATTGAATCAACAAACGGTGAAAACCAAATATCCATTATCTCGAATGGATGATTTGTTTGACCAACTTCAAGGGGCGAAGTACTTCACCAAACTGGATTTGAGGAACTGGTACAACCAGATTTGAATTGTTGATGAAGATGTTCATAGGACAGTTTTTCGTACTAGGTATGGTCATTTTGAGTATCTAGTGATGTCTTTTGGTCTCACTAACGCACCTGCCACATTCATGGGATTAATGAATGATATTTTTCGTCCTTATTTTGACAAACTTGTTATTGTCTTTTTGGATGATATTTTGATATATAATACAATCTTAGAAGATCATAGGCGACATTAATGAGAGGTACTCCAGGTTTTGCGAGAGAATGAGTTTCAAAGCTTCAAAATGTGAATTTGGCAAATCAGAAGTAGATTATTTAGGCCATCGAGTCACAGCGGAGGGAATCCAAGTGATGAGTGAGAAGAAAGAAGCCATACATAAATAAACAACACCAAAGGATCAAACTCAGCTAAAGAGTTTTTTAGGTCTTATAGAATTTTATCTCAAATTTGTTATAGCTTTTGCACGCCTTGCCCAAGCCTTAACATCTATGCTAGGAAAGGGTCAAAAATGGAGATGGGGAACTGCACAAGAGTTAGCCTTTCAAACATTGAAAGATGCTCTCTTGCATGCATCTATTCTCAAGTGGTATGATCCTAATCGACCAATCAAGTTGGCTACTAATGCATCAAGTACAGTGGGTGGAATTCTTCAACATGAGTGGGAGGATGGTTGATATCCGGTTGCCTTTTTCTCTCGAAAGTTGGTGGCAGTTGAGCAAAACTACTACACAACTGAACGAGAGGAGTTAGCCATTCTTCTGGCCACGAAACATTATAAGCACTACTTCAAAGACAAGGAGTTTGTGGTAGAAACCGACCACAAACCATTGGTGTATTTGAAAACTCAGAAAGATCTCTCTAAACGACAAATTCAATGGGCAGAATGACGTCAACAATTCAACATGAAGATAGTGTATGTGGAGTGCAAGAAACAACTTGCAGATGCTCTCACGCGGATGCCGTGTATCAACAACATCACAGAGGTGGAAATCCAAGTTGATTGGTGGTCTCAAATGATGGCTGCAACAAAGGAGGATGAGGAGATCATGAAAGCACTTCAGGCAAAGACGGCAAGGTCTAGCATTTCAGGAGCAGCAAATATGGATCCCACAAGATCCAGATTTATGCACAATGGTATTGTCAGAAGGCCACGATACATCCATTGTGGGGCACGTGGGAGCTGAAAAGACTTTTAGAGCATACAATGAGTGTACTATTGGCCAAAGATGTGGACGTATATGTTTGAAGTTGTGTCGCATGTCAACAAAATAAGGCGGGGAATCAAAATCCAGTAGGTTTATTACAACCCCTTCCCATTTCCGAACAACGATGGGAACATGTTACTATGGATCTAGTATGTGAGTTACCAAAAACCTCTTTAGGACATGATTCAGTTGTGGTCTTTGTGGATAAATTGAGTAAGATGATACACATCCTATTCAGAAACCGACTCTTCAGGAATCACTCTAAGAAGAGGAGAGCACACCAAAGGGACAAGAGAGAGTGTACATGAATGAGATGGGCAAGGCTTCGCCTTCCCTTGTATATATAGGGTGAGTACAAGGAAACCCTAATCTCGGATTAGCCCTAAACGAATCTGTACCATCGGTACGTAACAACCCTAGATCAACGGCTTGTAGTCATCAGACACGGATCGACCTATATCAACTCGATGAGCTTGGGATATTAACACTCCCCTTCAAGCTCAACTGGACATCCTGAACTCCTAAACAATGTCGAAATGTAGCAAATGACTCTCTACGTAAAGCTTTGATGAAGATATCTGCAACCTGATCTCATGTATGTATATATCTAAGATCTACTACACCTAAAAGGACCTTCTCCCTAACAAAGTGATAGTGCATCTCAATGTGCTTTGTCCTAGCATGAAAAACATGATTGTTAGTTAACATCATGATGCTAATGTTATCAGCTAGGATAACTATAGGACTAGGATAATCAACTCCAATATTAGAAAGCAAGTAACGAAACCAAATTGCTTCACAAGTGGCATTCATAGCATCACGATACTCCTCCTGTGGAAGACAAAGCCACGGCCGGTTGCTTCTTAGAAGCCCCACTCACGGCCGCACTCCCAAGTCCAAACGCATATCCGTACGTGGATGTCCCGTCCGAAATATCTCCCCGCCTAATCAAGATCGGTGTAGCCATGCGAGTTCACTCACCTCCAAATCAGATCGAAGTCCAAAATGAAGTGTGGACTTCACATAGCGGAGAATCCGCTTGACCGCCATCATATGCGGTACACGTGGAGTATGCAAGAACTGACTAACTAGACCGACAACATAGCTCAAATCTGGTTTAGTAATAGTCGATAAATCAAACTCCCAACCATCTATCCGCATGGCAGGGGATCTACAAGTAACTCTCCATCGCCTAACTCTAGCTTCAGACCTTGTTGGAGAGGAGTATCGATTGGTTTACAATCGACATCTTGAACTCCTTAAGCTTATCTAAAGCATATTGGCGTTGTATTAGCCACATATCCTTTCCCTCCGTAATAAACTCCACACCAAGAAAGAATTTAAGATACCTAAGTCTTGTATCTCAAATTGAACATAAGATACTCTTTGATGCGAAAATCATCTCCTCATGGTTCCTATTGACAATAAGATCATCTACGTAGATGGAAATCATCACTACATGAACTCCTGATTTCATGCAGTATAGCGATGAGTCGGAATGACAGACTACAAATCCAAGAGATATGAGAAAGGAATTGATCTTCTCATACCATGCTCTCGGAGCCTGTTTCAAACCATAGAGGGATTTCCTTAACTTACAAACGCGGAAAAGAAACTTCGGATCTTCATAACCAAGTGGTTGTTGCATGTAGACTTCCTCTCCGAGATCTCCATTGAGGAAGACGTTCTTGAAGTCCATTTGATGCATTTGCCATCCCTTGTTGACAGCAATAGCAACCACCGTACGAATCATTGCCATCTTGGCAACTAGACTAAACGTCTCTTCGTAGTCCACTCCATGCTGTTGTGCGTAGCCCTTGGCTACCAATCTGGCCTTGTATTGAGATACAGTACCATCCGAGTTGCGCTTGACCTTAAAGACCCATCTGCAACCAATCGCTTTCTTACCTTGAGGTAAGTCCACCAACTCCCATGTTTGTTGGTGACGAAGTGCAGCAAGTTTTGTCTCCATGGCTTCAATCCACTCATTTTTGTGCATTTTCTCCTCAAGCGTATTCGGTTCTGGCTCAGCAAGAACATGAGTCATGTATGCATGATGATCAGCAAGGAAACTTCCATGCATAAATCTCTGAACCGGATGCCGAACTCTCTCAGATTTACGTAGGGCAGTATCAAATGTACTGTTTGTCTCCCTTTGCTTCGGATCTGAGGTACCAGCAGCGTCGTTCGGGGACGCTTCATCCAACGGATGAATATCGGTAATCCGTGGTGAGGACATCATATGTTGCAAAATAACATGATCCTCAAGACTAGGAGTCGGTCTGGATGGTGTTTGATGAACTTCATCCGTAGCAGCTCCAGGTACAGTAGACTCAACTCTAGATTGTGTGACTCCAGACACTCCACTCTATAAAGGTACAATGGACGGACTCCTTGGTGCTGTTTCAACAGGAAGAGTGGGTATGAACGGAACAATCGCAGGTGCATACCAAGATTGCAACTCTTCAAATACAACATCTCTACTGATATAGAATTGCCTAGAGGAAGGATTATAGCATCTATATCCTTTCGTATCTAAGGCATATCCAAGGAAAATACACTTCTCAGCTTTCGGATCTAGCTTCTTGCGCTTCTCATCCAAAATGTGTACATAATAGATGCAACCGAAAACTTTCAGAAGTGAGTAATCAGGCTTGTGGCTTGTGAATAGGTCCATCGGGTCTTGTTGTGAACTGTTGCAGTCGGAGTTCGATTCATCAAGTACACCACAACGGCAAATGCGGCTTACGCCCGAACGGTCTAGAGGCGGTTCTTCTCAACATAGCGCGAGCAGCTTCTACTATGTGACGATTCTTCCTCTCCGCAACGCCATTCTGTTGTGGAGTATAACTGTAAGTCTTCTGGCATTGTATGCCATGCTTATGTAGGTAAGCAGTGAATTCTCCAAACAGAAACTAGTCTCCTACATCCGAACGTAGACAAAGGATAGATTGTCTAGATTGTTTCTCCACCAAGGTGTGGAAATTCTGGAAAGCTGACAACACATCTGAATAGCTCTTGCTCTTAAGGAAGTAAACCCAGGTGTAGCGAGAGAAATCATCAATGAAGGACACGAAGTACTCAAAACCAAATAAACTTGGTTGAGAAGAAGTCCATACTTCTGTGTGCACCAGCTCTAGAAGCTTGGTCGCTCTCCTACCTAATCCCTTAAAGGGTTGTCTAGCTTGCTTGCCGAACTGACAAGCGGGACACACTCTAGTGGGCTCAGCAGAAGTGAAGTTGGGCAAACCTGTGACTAGATCTGAACTCGGAAGAGTCTTCAATTTCTGAAAGTTCATATGCCCAATTAAACCAGGCCAAATATGTATGTCGATACTACAAAGCCACTTTCCGTAATGACAGACTTGGTTTGTTTCTTGACATTAACCGTAGCATCTAGCTTGAATAGTCTACCACTCCTGCTACCTCGAGCTACGACAGTACATGTGGAGTCTTCAACAAAGCATCCATCTTTGTTGAAACGCACTTGGAAACTTTGTTCTACCATCTGTCCTACTTATAACAGATTTCGAGTCAGAGTAGGAACATGTAAAACGTTTCCGATTCCAGAAATATTAGATCCTGGAATATCAAGCGGAATTTTACCCTTATACTTGATCTCGTGCTTCGTATCATCTCCAATCACCATGAACTGAGGAGTCTCCACAGTGTCGAGCGACGCAAACCATTCTTAATGCGGCATCATGTGGTTGGTAGCTCCAGAATCGATCACCCAATCTATATCAGGTGCGAAAGTAGCATAATTCTGGTATGTCACAATGAGTAGTTGTTCTTTAGCAGCTACATGGCCCTGTTGGCCCGAAGCGCGCAGATCGTTCTGATGCTTGTAACAATATTTGGCATAGTGGCTATTATTGTGACAGTAGTTCTAGGTGTTAACCTGCCTTCTGGCAACCGGTGGCGCACTTGGCTGGTTATGCGTCTTGTTCTGCGCACGACCTCTACCACCACCATATCCGGCTCCTCTGCCTCAACCTCTAAAATCTGCAAAAAACACACCTTCTTGCGGGCTGGACGAAGCACTAGTACTGCCCAGAATTCGCACTTCTTCTCCCAACATCAAGTTCGTCGAACTTCGGAAGAGGTTCTATGGTCGAAATTGACGTAATGAACTGCTTGTACTCGGCATGCAGTCCTTGCAATGTCGCACCGATAATGATGGTCGGATCAAGTTGAACATTGACAGATGCTAACTGATCTACCAGTTGCTTGATGTGATTGACGTAGTCATTGGCACACATCGAGCTTTTTTTCTTGATCAGATTGAATTCTTTGCGAAGAATCTGCAGCTTCCGAGCTCCGTTCCCGAATGGAACATCTCTGACAACGCGCGTCCCAAGCTTCCTTGGGTGTGTCACAGTCTTGAATGTGACCGATCATCGAGCCTGAAATCGTGAGCGCAATGTAGTGGATGGCTTGATACGATCGCTTTCTTCACCCACGCAATATCTGCTCACTGCGAAGATCACCAGCAACTACGATTGGTGCTTTCTCCTCCCCGGTCACAAGCTCCCATAGCCCCTGGCCTTGAAGGAAGGTCTTAAGGTCCACGTATGAAAATTGTTCTTGTCGAGTTTCTCTCCACTGATCATGCTCACGGATTCTGCCATGGTTGTGGTCACGAGCGGAAATCAAGACCCCAAGACGACAAGTACCTATACAGACACAAAACAAACACAAAGAACACCTCCGCGACTATGGCGGACAAATAGCTCCTCTGCACCTCGATGAAGAAACATGCAAAACTCCAGAAACTGGCGAAATGCGCATGTCTTGACCCGCAGACGAAGAAGGAAATGTGTTCGCGATTCTGCGCCTGCACAATACTTAAGCGAAAACAACGAAGAAAGCTCGGATTGAGCTGAAATTTTTCGTGGCATGAGCTCTGACAGAGGCGAGCGAAGTTCAGGTTCTACCTTTCGAAGGCTCAGCCTTGGCTAAGGTAGAAACCCTCAAACCTCTAAAAACTTTGTTTAGGCCTCCAAACAACTCCTCAAAGATTTTGGAAAGGCGATAACTATCACCAACAACTCCAAATCGCACGAAAACTTCATGGCTACCAAATTCGACCATTCTGCGCAACACAATTTCCTTAAGGGAGTTGGGCGATCAAAAACAGGTCGAAAATGATCATTTTGACCTCTGAAAATACGATTGAAGATTTTGAGAAAACACGAAACGGTTCCCCAACAATCTAATTGCTTCAGCGGGACAGCCTCCAATTGTGAGGCACACTCCTCAATGATCTCCAACACTCCTCTATGTCTAATCTACAAAACTAATGCTCCCACCATGCTCTGATACCATGTTGAGAAACCGACTCTTCAGGAATCACTCCAAGAAGAGGATAGCACACCAAAGGGACAAGAGAGAGTGTACAGGAATGAGATGGGGAAGGCTTCGCCTTCTCTTGTATATATAGGGTGAGTACATGGAAACCCTAATCTCCGGTTAGTCCTAAACAGATATGTACCATCAGTACGTAACAACCCTAGATCTACGGCATGTAGTCATCAAGCACGGATCGACCTATATCAACTCGATGAGCTTGGGATATTAACACATCCGACCTACCACAAAGACAATGACGGCACCATAATTTGCTCATATGTATCTATATGCAGTTTTTGTGAATCACGGATTAAGCAAAGTCTTAATCACAAATAGAGGAACTCATTTTACTAGTTTGTTTTGGAAAACCTTGTTTGGTTTATTCAAAACAAAGTTATCAATGTCTACAGCCTATCATCTTCAACCTGATAGTCAAACAGAGAGGGCCAATAGAACAATAGAGGATATGCAGCGAGCATTCATCTTGGAGGAACAACAAGAGTGGGATACTCTTCTGACTCTAGTGGAATTTGCATATAACAATTCTGTTAATGCATGCACAAAAATGTCTCCATTTTATCTGATGTATGGTGCTCATCCTTTGACACCTTCTAGTTTGTTGAGAATTCCTAAAGGGCAGGAGTTTTCAACAAAAGTTGCTGCAGCCAATGATTTTGTGGAGCACATACACAAAGTACTTCATCAAGCAAAGGAGAAGTTGGTAAGTGCTCAAAATCGACAAAACTAATAAGTAGATGCTCATCGCAGGGAGGTGAATTTTCAGGAAGGAGATCAAGTTTGGCTATCCACGACCAATTTGTCACTTGTAGGAATACCAAAATTTAACCCTCGATTCATCGGTCTTTTTGTGGTGTTGAAACGTATTGGCGAGGTGTCTTACAAGTTAGAGCTCCCGTTGCATATGAAAATACATCCCGTATTTCATGTTTCATGATTGCGAAAACATGTACCACATCCGAAGTAGTTCACAAACCCATCAACCCCTCCTCCTTTACCTACGATGGTAGCAGATCAGGCAAAATTTGAGGTTGACAAGATTCTCAAAAAACGGATTCGGGGTTACAAATACCCAAAAACGGAGTATTTGGTTCAATGGAAGGGATATCCATCATATAAATCAACTTGGGAACCGGCAAAGAACTTAACCAATGCACCTTTGATTGTTCAAGAGTTTGAACGTGTGAGCAACGGGGACGTTGCATCTTAAAAGGAGGGAGATTTGTAACCATCTTTAGTTAGTGAGAACTAAAGTAGAAGTTACGCAAGGAGGAGATAGATAGTCTTGAGTTGACTATTAGTGGAGTATCTAAAGGTGCCACGTGCTCTTTAGGTTGTGTTTCTTGTATGTTAGTTATTTTGTTAGTTGGAGTACACATCAGCAATCCGTGTGCTCATAGGGATGATCGCCATGTCATCGATCCACGAGGAATTGAGTGGATGGTGGTTGTGTAATCTTATCTAGTTTGTACTTTTTTGAGGACTATATATGGAGAAAGAGAAACCATTGATGTATCTCTCAACTTCAGAATTTCTTGAGTTATTCAAGTGGTCTCTTCTCACTTCCCTAGTGTTACAATGTCCCACAACAATGGTGTGGGTACACACTCCAAGATATCACCAATCTCAGCTCCATCACCCTCTAAAATCAAATCAGAGTCTTTTGTGAACCTCAAACGTCAAGGTTGGTACCGCACTCCTCTACGGGTGCACCCACTGCTAAGCCGAGCAATCTCTCCTCCGGAATCTCCAGAGAACTCCATTGTGACACTAATGTATCACCTCCGTAACTGTAAAAAAACAGGCCCCAACTAGAACTAGAAACCGCAACATAAGGTACCCGAGGCACCATAAGGTGCTAACACAAGGGCAACCTGAAACCTGCCATCACCACAGTCACTCATCCAGTCTACAGGTCCGCAAGTCTTGTCTCACTAGGGAGAAACATGGATAGGCTGACTGTTTTGTAAATCCAGCCTCGATATTGATAGCACATAAGAGCTCCAACACTCCAAACAACAAAGCACCAACACAAACAAACGTGGTGGACAAACAGGAAGCAGAGATTGAGGTATATCAATCACAAGAAACATAAAGAATAATATTCCATCTCAAAAATATCCATCGGAGTATGACGGCAATTCCAATGCGAACGGCGCTAACTGCACAATCGGCTCTAACTATTGTATCTGCTCTTGTATACACACACCTACCTAACTAGAGATGCCACTACATAAGTCGTGACACCACCTTCAAGATTGTTGAGAGCTCGTCGATAGGGAGGTCTAGCTCCTCTTGCTAGAACTTGGGTTCGGAAATTCATGGCAATATGACCAAATCTTCCATAATTATAGCATTGTCTCATTTCTCGTCTTCCCTCCACTCCGTCTCCTCCTCTTGAATTTTCTTCTCGATGAGGATTTGAGTTGCGACAATCGTCTCCTTGTGCATTCACTCCCCTTGGAATGAAATCTTATCTCCTTCTTATGTTGCCCAACTCCATATGCATTGGTCCATAGTATTGATTTGTGGGAACTGATACCTCTCCACCGTTATGGTAGACGTTGGACATTCGTTGTGCACAAGCAATAGCCTCGTTCAAGTTGCTTAGATTGTCCCGAATCACCTCCTGTTGAATCTTTTTCTTCAACCCTCTCTTGAATAAATCAAGGGCTTCAGTTCCACTTATATCTCGTATCTGAATTCGAAGATCTCGAAATTCCTCAATATACTCCTCCACACTTCTCTTCTGTTCAAGTTTCCACAATCTCATCCGTGCCGTGATGATGGGATCAACTGCTTGAAAATTCTGAAGAAGATCTCGTTTCATTGAACTCCAAGTAACTTGTTGGCCTGACTCATTGAGCTCCATCATCCAACCCTGAAACCAAATAGACGTTTTCTCCAACAACAAAGCACAAACAAAAAGAACTGCAATGTGATCGTTGATATTGAACAAAGCAAGATGATACTCCATTCTCTCAATCCAACCTTCCAAAACTCCCATGGTCCGACTTCCTCGGTAAGGTTTTATCTTACAAACTTTTGTCATCTTCAGAATCATGGATGTCTGAAGATCTAGCTCTCTCTCTCGTTGTGCCGTTTGGACTTCAAGAGCACGGGCTCTCACTGTTTCTTCACTCTCCACCATTGATGGTGACGTCTCTATCTCCATTTGAGTTTCTCTCATTCTCTCATTTTCCATTCCTCTCGTTTTGACTACTGTCAATTCTTGAGCTAACTCTTGTACTTGAGTCTGGTTTTGCTCAAATGCATTTCTCAAATCTCTCAATTCCTGAATCATTTCTCTCAAAGTGTCCTCCATGATTCGTCTCCATCCACTCTCTCTCAGTATAGGGTTAAGATGAACACTCTCCAATTTCTCAAGATTGACAACACAAAAGGAATATGTGATGCTATCACCTCGTGGTAATACTCCTCTCCAAAGTTTCTAATAACTAGGCTCCGAAACATAGCTTTAGGATGATACACACAATAGATTTCATACCGTGTGTTAACTCTCACCGGTGGTGGTCTATTGAGGTCCATCTCTAAACTAAAATGTATATTGTGAGATCCCAAGTAACATCGTATGTGACTATAGGTAAGATAATTGGATCTCAAGATCTCATCACTTGGTCCATGAAGTTGGCACCAAAATGATAAACCAAATATTGAGTCAACCTTGCTCTCTCAATCTATAACAGTTTGACATGAAAAGGATTAAGAAATGGGAATCTCGGTACTATTCTATCTCCCCCATCCATAACCTGCATCCACAATAACCCCCTTCCACTACTTGCAGCTCAATAGCCACTGCTAGCCTCTAACAAACACTCTCTCCTCAAATAATTGTACCAACCCAGACTATTCTTCCAAGAGGAGTGATCCACACTCAAAGGAACAATAAGCATGCTATGATATCATTGTAACATTGAAGTCATTGCCTTTAGTGTAACAATGACTCTGGAATGACTTCCAAGATGAGAGATGTATTCTCAAGACTTCTCCTTGCTTTATATATTGTAGGACTAGAAAGGTCCAAAATCCAAACTATGCCACATGGCTAACATGTGTAGGTTGCATGTTTCGTTTTCTTATCCTAACCAATTCCTAAAAGACGTCTAGCACACAATCCAATCCAGCAATGCATGGTAGTCATCTCGTCATTTACCTTTTGCTTTTTGGATAGTGCACACCACTATCTTGTCTTTTTGTGATCTAGTGACCAACCTACGCTTTGGCTAAATTAACTATAGCTAACCAAGATTGGTTACACAGAAGAACCTTGGGAGAGCTTAACCTTCATCTAGGATCATCATCTCCCATGAATCAAAGAGTGAAACATATTGTGACAATTGTGGAGTGATAGTACTTCCCATAGGATACGAATGTAGTGGTGTGAAAGCTTTGCTCCAGTCACTAGTGGAGCGCTTTGAGGAAAAAATGAGTGCATATACCAAAAAGTTGAAATCTTTAGGTGACTCAAGTTTCAAGTTTTATCCTATATGTACAACTATGAGTCTTACACACTTAGTGTAGGTACTAGAGATCTTCACATCTTCTTCTTTGGCGTCACTCTCAAATCAAAGTTTATGAATTTTGACCCATGTTTACTCGTCATTCCTTGTCACCTTTATATCAAGTGAATGGATTAGAGGAGTCTCGTTGAACATTTTTCTCTTCCTTTTGATGATATCAATGATAGCATCATGAAACTCCCTCTTTGTTATGCCAAGTATATCCCTTAAAGTAAACTCTACCTTGGCACCCAAAATTCTTTCCTCCAAGACTCACTTCAAATCTATTGTTGCTTCAATATCCATCTGAAGTTTGTAAGTTGGGGATTTTTCCTTACCCTTCTCACCCCCCTTGGCTCTTTCCTTAGACTTTGAAGGACCAACTTCTTCCATATTGTGATCAAGTGGAAAAGGTGTATCACGTCTTAGACGTTTTCTAGCCAATCTTTTTACTGAGAGTTCTTAGCTAGAACCTTCCTCTTCCATTTGTCTCTTATCTTGAGTCTTGGCAATGTAAGCATGAACCAACATGATTTCTACATGATCTTCCCATCCAATAAATCCATCATATTGTGTCATCGACTTATATATTAGGTAGATGTGTAATTTCAAGGAGATGCAACAATTTGAGTCTTTTATGCAATTATTGCCATTTGCATCAAGAGATAGATCATGGCTCTATAAGATTTAAGACTCAAAGGATAAAATTCATGATAGTTTTTTAAACACTATACTTTTCAGCGTTGAGATTTGAATTGTGATGCTATGAAATTAGTACACAATGTAGAACATTGAATTTGTTACATAAAATATATATTTGGTTTGATTGTAATGTATCTCATACATAATGAATGCTCACAAAATGCACTTGTGTACATTTGTGATTGGAATACATTAATTTGATACACATGTGTTGAATTATGACAATTTATGTGTGATATGACATCCATGTATTATGTGATATGATATTTATGTTCATAATATTGAGAAGTGTGTTCATTATTTTTTAGGTAAATTTTAATTTTATAAAAATAAGAAATTATTTTTCAATTAAAAAATTACATTTATTATGTATTTCACATTAAATAATTTCTATCAATGAAAATTTGTATAAATATATATCAAATATTTTATATTTAAATAAATTATATATATTTATAATTATATAAATATATATTTATATAATTTTATGTAATTTTATTATTTACTTAATAAAATTACATAGTTTTTATATTTTTTTTATTCATATACAATATTACAATTTATTTTAAATTTTTATAATATTGAATTATATATTATCATATAAATATAATATAAATTATAATTATTTTATATTTATTTTAAATTATAATTTTCAGTTAAAAAATATTTACATTAATGTTGAATTTTAACATATGTTTATTAAAAATAAAAATATTTTTTCTATTTAATATAAATTATTATTTTTATAACAAATGGTTTCATTCTCAACATTCAAGCTCATAGATTGCATTTGAAAAAAATAAAAAAAGTAAAAATTTATCTTTACTTCAAAGTTTGCTGATATCGATAGAATCTACAATCAGGCATGAAGTTAAACGTCTACGTTATTCATAACATTCGGATTGACTCTCACTCAAATTTATCCCTAATGATTTTTTTGAAGCGTATCATATATTTAGAAGTGTATTTCATATCCTGATGACCATAGCCATACTTGCACCCTCTTACACAAACTCTAAACATGTAATCTTCATATTGACTTTTCATGACAACTATGCTACCTAATAAATCACACAAGGTTGAAATTTTTCATTGAATGTCCAAGGTACTCCCCAAAACAAGGCTTGAAAATTGTTTCTTAATCTTTCTATTTAATCTACTTAGAATTTTATTCTAGTAATTAAAAGTAAGTACCATTATTTAATCTTGTACCAAGTTTAATCAAGGTAGAGATCACAATTCCCATGAGAATGGTTACATGACAATATGCAATTGATCCACTTGGATCTTCTAAAATCTCAATTATCCTCCAATTGACTTTGGTGTACCAAGTCAATCTTAGTCATACATTTAAGGGTCCTTAAAAAGTCAAACCAATGAAATACTAGTCAAGTCAAGAAAAATTAAGATAGCTATTTTCCCAACTTAACCATAACTAGATACACATAATAATGAATAAGTTAAACTTGATGATTAAAAATTGAAAAGGAGTGACACTTATACCAGTTGGAGTCAAGGTTGTCGGATATCGAAGTTGAAGATGAGGACATTAGTAGTGGGTCGACTCGAAGTCTAGAACCTCGTGTGAGTTGACAATCTCTTCTTCTTCTCCTCAGTACTCCACATTACAACCGGTAAAACTTCAGCGGAAAACGATTATGATATCCGATGATTCGACCAATAACCTTCGCTTCAACTTCACAAAAAATTTATTCACAACCCTTTCAATCTCTCAGAAAAGTTTCATATGTTTCTCTTTTCTAGATCTCTCACAACAATTGTTGATTTCTACACTATATCACAAGGTGATATGCAGATCCCTGTGTACAAAACCCATCACACATCCCAATCCTTGAATTCAATTAATCTCAGATTTCATGAGAAGATCACTTATCATTGTAACTTGAACTATGCAAAGTTTTATTGACAGAACTTTCTAATATCAAAAGATATAATCTACGTACTAACTTCGTGACAGTCAGTAAAGTCTTACAATTCTGACTGTATACATAAACTTCAAGCTATCACTCCGTACTCAAAACTCGTCCAATTGAGTCAAAACTTCAATCAAAATACAAGTCCAAGTCGTAAACTATATCTTTGTTGACTCAGATCTCCAAAAATCCTCGTAAGATTTTCAGAAACACTCCAAATACACTCAAATGTCTAAATTTCTCACTCTAACTTTGAATCACCACTTCAGAGTGACAAATCCTTCAAATCCATCCATTCTTGAGCCCACGTTGTAGCTCGTCCCGTCAGCTCTCGAACCCAATCCTCAGATCTCCGAATGTCCCCTTGGAAGGTCTCCAAAACCCCGCAAAACCTCAAAGAAGTTGCCCAAGTGTCCTCATTGGCCCAAACTCCAATACCAATGAGAATGAAGAGTGTTATTTTGACCTCTAGTGTGGCCAAATTAGCTCCATTTGAACTTAGAGCTTTACAACTTTCCTAAACACACTACTTAGCCATCCTATACACAATACGAGTTGTCACTAATAAAGAGTCAAAATCACAACTCGAAATCGGCTAAGTATGAACGGAACTACAAACGGAACCGGGGAGTTTATAACTTGAGAATAATACTCCTCGCCAAAGTTCCTAAAAATCAACTCCCTATGGCTTGTTTTCGGTAAGCAATAGTGATGGATTGGAACCCATGTGTTGAAAGCCACCATTACTTGTAAGTTCAGATCCATAGCGCCCAAAGTAAATCAAAACGTACACTGTTACGTCCCAAATCGCGCCGTAGGAAACACCTGGAAGAATAATCGGGTCTTGAGAGTTTATCACTTGTTGCAGAAAGTTATATCCAAAATGATACACTAACCACGCCCGAAAGTGATCACGATGAAGACACCGGATGTTGATCACAAATGGATTGGATATCCGACATCTGGAGGATCATGTTGTCCTCTATCCATGTACTAGGTCGGCTCCACTTCGATCAGATAAGCTCCTTAGTCAGCAAAGTGATGTGTCTAGCTCTCTCCCATACCCTTTCCATCCGGACTGCGCTTTATATCTGATAAGGTCCAAGATAATATCTCTTGGAGCCTTTTCAACATCATGATCCTACAAAGTTGATCCAACGTTATAGTACCTGAAGATGACACATGTCATCATCTTCTCATAGTAGCCGCGTCACAACACGACAACGTCTCAATCAGGTAGATGTGGAAGGACAAGCTCGATTGGAGTCCCTTGCCAACAGATGTGCCCATCACCTATTTGCTCGGTGTGATGAGGAAGAGACGTATTGGTAGGAGAAGTTGATGGTAGTGATGGTAGGGACACGTTCACTAGAGAAGTGGAGATGCAATCGAGTGGTGTACAAAATTCTTAGAGAAGTAGGAGAAAGCCATCTGTGTTGTCAGCGTTTAGGAATAGATGTTAGAACCATGTATAAATAGCAGTAGATTTAGTGTAGGGATATCTTTTTCTTGCAATTGTTCTTTGAGAACTTAAAGTGTAGTTTGGATAGAACAAGAGTTCGAGAAGTTGTTGTTACGACACGTATTGATAATCTGGACTAGATACGAATGCATTTGAATTTAACTTGTTTTTCACCCATGAATTGTCAGCCGCATTAGTCCACCTAGAAGGACTTCATCAAATTTTTGACTCATCCACAACTTGTAAAGGAGAGATTCCCTCCATCAGTAAAAGGAATTGGCTTTTCAATTGTGCATTCTTAAGCATTCAATCTCATTGATGGATAATTAGAACATTCTTGAATAATGAGAATTTGGGTCTCCTATTTGTACTACTCTTTGGATTTCAAAGTCTAGAATAATCTAAAGAAGCCGAAACTCGTTTTTTTTCTTCAAGTTGGATTATTAGGGTACCTTATTTCTTTGGAAATAAGTCTAAAGTACCAACTGATGTTTTGGAGTATGTACATTTGTTATTACAATGTTCATTGTGTTCATCGACGATATGTGGAGTTTTAAGAGGAGATTATGTGTGATTGTCAACCACCAATCTGACATTAACATGTGTTAAAAAATTAAGTCCATGATTTATTGGACCCTTCTCGATTATCCCACGGATTGGAGCATTTTTTTACAAGTTAGACTTGTCGACTCACATGAAAGTACATCCCTTTTTTATGTGTCTCTCTTATGTAAGTATATTCTATAATATTCTTCCTTTGGCAATACACATCAACCACCTCCTTTATCAACAATGATTTATGGCATAGAGAAATATAAGATAGAAAGTATACTCAAGAAACGGACTAGAGGTTAGCGGAATCCAAAAGTGGAATATCTAGTCCAATGGAAAGGTTATCCATTTTATGAAGATACTTGTAGAGATTTTTTTTAGTCTTCTCACAATGAGGACATTGCTTCTTAAATGGGGAGAGATTTGTAACCAATCTTGGTTAGTTATAGTTAGTTTAACCAAATCTTAGATTGGTCACTAGACCAAGATTGGTCACTACAAGATAATGATGTGCATGATCCAAAAAGCAAAAGTTAAACTTTGGCTTGTATGGATAAATGACAAGGTGATTATCATACATTGGTGATTTGGATTGGATGCTAGATATCTTTTACAAATTGGTTAGGATATAATAATGAAACATGCAACCTATGCATGTTAGTCATGTGACATAGTTTGGATTTTGGACGATCATAATCCTATAATATATAAAACAAAAAGAGATCTTGAGAAGACATATCATCTTGAAAGCCATTCTGGAGTCATTGACTTCGGTATTTCATATGAGAGGAGCTCGCGTCCTTTTCTTCTTTGCCCATCGATTGAACTAGAGGCCTACAATCTACCTTGATGGACGAATAATTTTAGAAGATTCTATATTGTTTTAGTGAATCTAGTCATTCCTCGTACTACTAAAGCACGAGAATGTAGATACCTCACATGGAGTGAGCAATGGTATGTCTTGCAATTGACTCGGGTTGAAATAAATCTATATTTGATTAGGAGAACCAAGTTATTACTACGGAAGATATGATTACGTTTGCAATAGTTCACATGACACAATTTCAGAGGGGATGATTACCCATCCTCTGAATGGGTGGCGAGTGGAGTGGTAGTAGCCAAGGTTTTCAAGTATAGGCGTATGTAAAGAGTTCATCTCTTTGTTCCTCTAACTTTGGAGTTATATGGAGCTATGGATGCCAACTTTGACATGTTCACGAAAGCATGCATGAAATCATATCATACTAGGAGATATGAGATATCACTTTTTTTAACATATTGTATAACCTATTTTAGACAACATGTATCAATTGCTGTACATAGAGCATTGGTTGTTGTAATCTATAGGAGAGCAATCATGTTAGGTGATACTTTTACGGATGCTATTGTAGTGTGTAGACCGTTTGACCTAGATAGTGTGGATATCTAAGGTGCATCATTACATATTTCCCATTGTTATATTATTGGGGCCCAGATCTCATCCATATAAGACTTGATGGGGTCTTCACATCTTTTTTTCTATATTACTTGGTACCTTTTCTGTGACAATAACACATCCATACTTGTGTATTTTACATTCATGTCTTTGAAGTGAACGAGATCTTGTATCAAATCAACCATTCAACATGATCATTCACTACACATTTTCATTCGAATGGAAGTTGTATAGGTATGTGTATTACACATATGTGTAATTCAATTATCTCATGAACTTTACAATGATGATGCTAATGTGCTAACCATTATCATCATGCTTATGGTTAGCATACTATATATTCACTAAAAAGTGTTTTCATCCATTTCCTCACTATGAAAGAAATACTTCTCTATGAAAGAAATGAAAACAACTAGCTCTATAGGATGAGGAAAAAAATTATGGTAATCTAGTTCATAACAAATGCTAGAATTTGACGTAGTAGTAAGCAAGAATGAATAAGGAAACAATGGAAGAAGAAAACGTAATAAAACTGCCATAGGATGTTAACTAATTAACAACCGTTTTGATTATACTTTGTGAATTGGACAAAATTTCTTGCACATGGATTCTCAAGAGGAAATGTCCAGTAAAGAGTAACTTGGGTTTCCAAATCGAAAAAAAGAGAAGTCGCTCAAGAACTTACAAGGCGTGGATTTGGTGACTTGAAAAACTTGTCGCTGCAGTCTTTCGGTTGGAGTACATTGACGCCAAATGTGCAATCAATGTTCATCAAAGAGATGACATTTTCCATGGGGAGAGGTTTCATAAAATAACGGCCAAGTAAAATAACAAAAAGCATGGGATACCCATCAAGTCATACGGATAAAACCAAAATGGTAACAAGGGGCTAGCCCTAGTAGTATGACAATGGGCAACATATCTTATTCCATCACTACATAGAAACTATGTAGGTCAAATTGTCTTTCAAATAATAATGAATATTTACAAGGGGTTGCATTAGCTAGTGGTCTTCCATAGCAATGGAAACACATTTACTACAAAAAAGTTATACAATAAAGTAAATAGATTTCATAGGTGACAGGATTCACAGTCCACTAGTTGCCCGAGAAGTGGCCCCCTTGATCTTCCGCTACAGTGCGGTATCTCCAAATGGAATCTCGAGATAAAATACCGTACGGTACGCCAGAGTATCGTATTTGACCTCGAGACCAGGGACGCTCCCAGAAAAGATATAGGGACTGTACAACAATGCGAACGAAAGGAGAGCGTGAGGAGCTGTTTCGACCGAAAGTGGAATGCAGGGAGTCATTCGGTCCGCTCTGGCTCCCCCTTCACCAATTCAAGGCAAGGAGAGTGAAGAGGATCGGCTGACGCGCATGAGGGACGCAGCACGCAGGTACTCGACTCACAGAGGGAAAGTGTGAGCAACTTGGAGTAGGAGCAAGGGGAGGAGCCCAGGCAGAAATCGGAGAGACGGGGAAGGAAGAGAGAGAGAGAGAGAGAGAGAGAGAGGGTGAGAAGGGGCTTGGGAGGTAGAAGAGTGCTTCCCTCCCAATTTGGATTGAATTTTTTGGTGGGTTCGGTTTTAAATCTCTTCAAAATGGCCGAGCGTAAGGTGGATCCTCTGGATGCAATCAGGCCCTTAATGGCAAATTACTCGCCAGTGATCGATGCGCTCGTCGTTCCTTCTGAGGATTATCATCAGGTCGGTTATACTGCTGCTTCTTGTTTTCTCGGACAGTTCTTCCTGCCTTTAAATTTGTTCTCTGTTCATCGGTTGGGTTCTGTATCTGTGATGTCTGGCTTTTTCCTGATCTGCCTGCCATGTTGTCTTATGATTTTGAATTGTGGTGGGCTGATCTTACGTTGGATTCGCGTTGGTGATCGTTTTAATAGATTCCGCCTTTGTTGGTTTTATTTAGCTGATTTTTTCATGTTTGTGGAAAGTCGTCAGGAATATTACTCAATCGTTCTTTGCTTGCTTGGATTTGCCCGCTCATGAGTCGATATTTGAATAGTTGAATTGATTTGATGCACACTGGCGAGATATGTCTCCTGGCGAGTTATGTCTCTATCATTAGTGTTCGTACTGATTTGTTACAGAAGATACGTCGTTTGTTTCTAGAGCGAGATATTTTACTTGAGTATGCTCAGTGAGTAATATTCTCATGGAATGTGGCCTAAGAGTATCTTGAAGCCCGGGACTTGCTCCAAATTTCGTTGGAAACTGGACGGTCAGTGTGGTGGGAGATTAGTGAAGCGCTGCAATGAAAGGCAGGGGCACCTTTTCCTGAAACCTTTCTCCATCCCTCACTGCACAAGCTGGGATTAGAAACAAATGGGATTTCATTGGTTATGCAGCTGCAAGATACTTGGTTTATACAATGACGTTATCAAACGGTTCAGACTGCTCACTGCCTCTTGTTGACTAAGTGATGATATTTGCGAGGATGTGATTGTATTTGACTTCAATTCACTCTGTACTGTGCCTAGTTGACGGCCAACCTTGAGCTTCAATTGTTGATCTATCGTGTCCCTCCAGACCAGTTTGGTTTGACCTTATGTATGATACCTGTGTGAAGTGTTAATTGATGTAGAGAACTTAATTTTGAAATATTCTTACTATCGGACAGTGGCGTGTGATTTTAGTGGCTCTAGTTCTTTAGATGTTTCGTATCGTTGCTGGACTTCCATATATTTCCCTCATTTTCAGTAAATTGATGAAAATATGACATATTGTAACAGTTGTGTCCACTACTTTTACTAATTCTATCAGTTAATGTGGCGTGATGTTCGACAACTGATTCTCTCTCATGGTTTACAAATGTGTTCAGAGTGAGTACACAGCCGACTCCGACAAACGGCGGCAATTTGTTTCTGGGTTCACTGGAAGTGCAGGTATGCTACCGGTAGCCTTGTCCATTAATTTTGTTGTGAATAGTAGCTAGCCAGAAGTTTATTTTGAGAACTTCCGCTGCACCTACCCTATTCTCGTACCACAATGTTTAATAGCCATCTCCTGCATTTGACAGTTTTCTAGTTTGGGGGCCCAAAAATATTTTGGAACTAGTTGTCTTGTTCGATTCGCATGAAACCACGATTAGAAAAAGTATATAGGAAGACGGAACATAAATAATATGGGAAGGCACAGATGGCGGTAGGAAAAATTCGTGGAAAGAAGCTTTAGAATCAGTTGAGATAAGAGAGAAGGTCAGAAGCATTCGCATAAGCATATTCCTGGATTGTACTTTATATAACAAATTTCAGCTACTGAGGAAAGAAATAATGTGGCCGGCCAGGTGTCTCAATGCATCTTCCGTACATGCTTTCTACCAGTAAAAGGACTCTGGATTGCGGTATGTTGAAGTAGCACTCCATGGTCTCTGCACAGGTGTAGCCGTGATCACGAGTACAGAGGCTTTGCTCTGGACTGATGGACGGTACTTTTTGCAAGCGACTCAAGAACTCAGCGACAGATGGAAACTCATGAGGATAGGAGAAGACCCTTCCTTGGAACAATGGTTGGCTGATGTAAGACAGAGTTGTGCATCATTACAAATTAATGAGGACATTCAACCATGCATGTCCATTGTGATGGTTTTAGCATGATTCTTTCAGTCTTCATGACCTTGAGTTGTTCTAGTCAAAGCACGGAATTGGTATCTCACTACGTTTGGACTCCGCTTGATGTACTGTCTGCTCAAAGTTGAACTTCTGTTTTCGCCAGAATTTGGACAAGAATGCACATGTGGGTGTGGATCCTTGGTGCATATCCGTTGATACTGCAAATAGATGGGAACAAGCTATTGCAAAGCAATCTCAGAAAGTTGTACCACTCAAACACAATCTTGTTGATGCTATTTGGGAAAGTCGTCCATCCGCGACGATTGTTCCTGTGACTGTACATCCTTTGGAGTACACAGGCCGGTCTGCAACAGAGAAAATTGCAGAGTTGCGGGCAAATTTGCTAAAAGAGAATGCATCTGCAATTATTGTTTCCACTCTTGATGAGGTAAGTGTTCAAATCAGAAAGTTTTCACTCTACTCTGCATATTTATGCTTTGTACGTTGCTGTACGGGAGTGTGCATATTGCTTTTCTTGAAGATAATTAGAGCAGGTGAAATGGGACACTCACGAAGCCAATTGCCGCGTTGGTACAGGTTGCATGGCTGTATAATTTAAGGGGTGGAGATGTTCTATACAACCCAGTCGTGCATGCTTTTGCTGTTGTTACTCACAAATATGCTTCGATCTATGTGGACAAGAGAAAAGTAGATTCTAAGGTAATACTCTCTCTCAATCAAGTTTATTTTGAGAAATATTTCAACTTCAGCCTTTTGTAATAAATGATCGTATGTAATAAATTGACGGTTAGACAGATTTCATAGATCTCCAATAATCTCTACTGTTATCGCCTATCAACTATCTGAAATAGCAATACATTCTTGTTGCAGCAGACAATTCAAGACTGTTTCCTCACTGCCAATTTTTGCCAGAGATTTGCAAATGCAGGGAATGGATTCACCGTTAGTTAGCGAGTAGGAGAACGCATCAACTTCTTTGAAGTATGAAATGACGGAATGCGTTTAACTCCGTTGATTTTGATCTGTGGGTGTAGGTCGAGGCTTATTTGGCGGAGAATGGCATCGATGTATACGATTATGACTTGAAAGCCATACTGCAAGATGTGGAAGGACTTGCGGCGTTAGATGCTCCCAAGGATGATATAGTATCAGATAGAGTCGATAACGGAAATGGTACTGATGGACCGTTGCCGGATTCGGGTCATGAAAATGGGTTCAGTTCTGTACAGGAGGATAACAAGAGCTCCATCAAAATTAGTTCTCCACTTGTCTGGGTGGACCCAGCAACTTGCAGCTTTGTGTTGTATGCCAAACTTCCAGCGGACAAAGTGTTCTTACAACAATCACCTCTGGCGCTTGCCAAAGCACTGAAGGTAATTTGCAAGTCCATTTAAGTTTCTACTTTGCTATGATTATGTACTTTCTATATAATAATTGTTTTTCAGGAGATATACTTTGTCTGTTTTAATCCAAGAATATCTTGTTAACCTGTTATATGATGATCATGAATGTAATATATACATTGTATTATCATGACTCTTTTGTTCCTGTTTGACCTTTCACAGCATCCAGTGGAGCTTGAGGGCCTCAGACGATGTCACATTCGGGATGGAGCTGCTGTTGTGGAGCATACGGCCTGGCTTGATGCACAGGTAACTGAACCCCACAGTTTCTTCGCTGGACAGCCTGTGTTGTTCCTAATTCCATGCTTGGAATTCTCATGCATCTGTTTCAACTATCCTAAATGAAACTGAAATCGGTAACGGTACGTGGAGAAAGTTTGAGAAGTAGCTGAACAAAATTATGCGGATATTGTTACCTTACGTCGTGTCAGCTTAAGAAATGACCGTTTAATTGTTAAGGTGATGTTATTCTGGTGATGTACAGATGCAGGAATTGTATGGAGCTGCAGGATTTTTCACAGAAGCCAAGGATACTCTTAAACGCAAGCGCTCGTGAGTTGCTGCAGTCAACCAGTAGACATATATTCTTGGATGCTGACGTTCATTAAATGATGGTCTTTAGAGACGTGAAATGTGATCATTAGGGAGCAAATCAGAGTTGTCCTTCGTCTTCGCTCGCGCTCGGAGGACTGCTTATGTGGAGTTCCTAAGATGTATTACAACTTCAATTAACTGGTTGCAGACCTAAGGGCATGAAATTCAAAAACTGCTAAGGTGGCTGAAGATAGTTTATCAAGGTTCTTGATCTTATTAGGATGTCATAACTGTTGCTCTTGTTTGTGTTTTAATTATATTGTCTGCATTTTTGTTTTGGTAACAATTGCAGGGAAGCAGAGAAGATGACAGAAGTATCTGTTAGTGACAAGTTGGAACACTTCCGCTCACAGCAAGAGGTTGGGCAACAGTTTGGTGTTCTCCTGTTTTGCTTTAATTTTCACCGTTACTTTCACTTCACGAGTTCTCTGTGTACTGAAGAGTGTGATTTTGGAGATGAATTATTCTTGGGTTCAGACCTCACCATCTATATCAGTATGAACACGCGTATGTGTCTTTGAAATGTATATAGCTGAATTCAACCAGTGCAGCATGCATACTCTGTTAACATATGCCCTAGACTGCTCATACTTATATATATGTTCGGATCCATGTTGCAGCTTTTTAGAGGTTTGAGCTTCTCAACAATCAGTGGTGTCGGTTCCAACGGAGCTATTATCCACTACCATCCAGAGCTTGAGACCTGTGCAGAAATGCAAGCTGATAGCATGTACCTCTGTGATTCTGGAGGGCAGGTATGTGAAAAGGCTTAAGGAGTTTAGTACTGTAGGTACTGATTGGTAAACTGCCTAGATCTTGAACGTCAAGTTGGTCTTATTGAATCTTGCATGAGTGTTTTGTATATGAGAATTGACTTTGTAGGGTTGAGATCCCAGTTTGTGATACCTTCCTATACATGAAAATTATTACCAACAGTTTTCTCTGAGTCAAGAATGTAGATACTGATCCTAATAATGTGCTATTTTCACCTGATAACAGTATTCAGACGGTACCACTGACATCACACGAACAATGCATTTTGGTAAACCGACAGCACATGAGAAGGTCTGCTATACACAGGTAAAGTATTCATGCTTTTCAACCCTTCTAATGGTTGACAAGGAATTATATACCCAATTTTTTCAGCTGCAGTTGGTCCGTACGGAAGGGAACTATTCACACTTTTCACTTGAATAATATTCCTTCCACTTTCTTTTTAGGCTGTTGCTCCATCTGTATCTGAAGTGACCTCTACTTGCACATTAGGATAATTTAGTGGAAGTTTTTACAGTACAGGCTCTTTTGTGCAGGTTTTGAAGGGTCATATTGCTCTGGACATTGCTATTTTCCCCAATGGCACCACTGGTACGTTACAACAGCTTAAATGCGTATGTTGTTTACAGTCTTTTATTTCGTCTCGTTCCTCAAGAGGTCATTGTTTGGTTTTCAGTGTCCTTCCTCAGAACCGACAGAAGCGAACCGACAGAAAGAAAAGTATAACCAACTGGTTCTCAAACTTTCAGTAATTTTCTTTTCTGCAGGGCATGCCCTTGACATCCTAGCAAGAGTACCTTTGTGGACAGAAGGATTGGATTATCGACACGGCACCGGACATGGTGTCGGTAGCTTCTTGAACGTGCATGAAGGTTTGTTGGCCTCCTTCTGAGACGGTTATAAAAGTGAAAATTTTAAAAAGGATCACACATACAAAAATATTTGCACGTGTGATACTTTATTGTATCTATGATGTAAGAGTCTTACGTAAGTAGCTTTTCTTAGTGTGAATAATTGATTATCCATTGCATTTGCGTTAATGTTTTTGGTCGTGCTTCGAGAGTTATGCCATGAGCTTGTTCTGCACTTCAATAAGAATCATGGCTAAATCTGTGTGGCAAAACATATTTAGTCTTGACAAGAGTGTTGATATTGGTTTTCTGGTTTGGTTCATATAGGTCCTCATCTGATCAGCTTTAGGCCTCAGGCTCGCAATGTTGCTCTCCAAGCAACCATGACTGTCACAAATGGTAAGGGTCCATCTGTTGACAGCAGTAATTGATCCACCGTGATACTTTCTGCCTAGATATTCAGTCCAACCATAAGTGTCTGAATTTGTTGCTTTTTCTAAACATTCGCAATGGATTTTTCTTGAAAACATACTTCTGAAGGCTTTGCGAGGCTAATTAGGAAGCCAGAGCGATAATTGCTCAAGAGATGAAGGAAGATTTGTGGAAATTGAAACTGAGATGGCAGCCAAATAAGGAGTAAGTTGTCTCTCTATCTTGAACAGAACCGGGTTATTACGAAGACGGTAATTTCGGGGTGAGGATAGAGAATGTGATGATTGTGAAGGAGGCAGAAACGAAATTTAACTTCGGCGACAAGGGTTATCTCGCTTTTGAACATGTCACCTGGGTACGCATCACACCCATAAAAGCAACTTTTACTGTCTGAAGTTTTACATTACTGGTATACTTCTCTCTGCTGTTGGTGATGGCAACTATGGAGGTGCACCATGTAATTCGTTTTAGGTCAAGTATTGAATTCTACCCCTGTTTATTGGCAGGTTCCATATCAAACAAAGCTGATGGATCTTTCTCTTCTCTCGGAGGCCGAGAAAAACTGGATCGATCTGTACCACAAAGAGTGTCGGGAGAAATTGACACCTCACCTTTCTGGCTATAGTCTGGATTGGATGATGAAAGCTACTGAGCCCCTTCCTCGGTAAATCCAGCTTTCTTTGCCAGCTCAGTTTCTTCACATTTCTCATCGATGGCACTACCTATGGTGTAATCATCTGTTGTAGATAAGTGAGCATGCTGGAAGCCTTGTGCTTGTACATATTCAGCTTGAAGTGATCACTGTCATCAGATATTTAGGAGAAGTCAGGGAACTTATGAGCTGCCAGAAGTTGGCTTCGTTGTCCAGAAAAAACAGATTTCAACGTCGCAGATCAATAGAGAAGGGACGACACGCTTTTCATGACAAGCGGATTGTGAATGAAATGTTCTTTTCCTTTTATAATGTAAATTGGAGAGAATTTGGTTGACAATGCGCAATCGTGTGTTGTGTATCTTGTCTTTATATTTTCTTTATTTTTTGAAGGGGCAGTTTTGAAATGAACAGCTCTCGACCTATTAATCTTTCTTGTCCTTGCCAAGTGGAGAGAAATAGATAATTATTCCTATGACATCTCCATCCTCACTCGCTCTCAGAAGTGCATAAGTACAGAGCAAATGGGAGAGTATTTGATAACTATGGCATAGTCACGTGACGTGTCTCTGCCTCTCTAATATTTTGACTTGTTAAAGGCTGGCCGTAAAGTATCTATCCAACGAGTTACAGGCAAAGTAGAGAGGACAAGATTTGCTCGAAGAATCTTGAAAGTTCTGTTACAATTTTTAACGTGAACAGTAGTTGTAGAAAGAAGTTATGGGTGATTAAGAGAACTTGACAATTTCGGTCTGAGTTGAGTACGTTGCGGTTTTTTTAAGGTACCAGTCACTTGTCTGGAATTTGACATTTTGATTTCATGAGAGGAAGAAATAGAGTTTATAGAGTTTCAGTACAGTAAATATATGAATTTTGCTGTTTGCCGCTTCCTTGTTGTGACTTTACTGATTCGAAACCACAATGAAGCTTAGTATACTAGACTTCAGTTTTCCTTGTGCTTTTCGATGTCGGACGTTCGGTACTCATCAACTGGATCGAAACTCAGCGCGACGACCTCCGATTGAAACTTGAAGTGTCATAGATCATACCAAAGGGGCTGACGAGATTTTTGAGGTAGCCGGGGGCAACTTGATATAAGTTCACTGTCCACGTTGACTACAGCCTCTGCATTTCTATTCCATATTCATAAACTCCAAGCTTTCACATATCATCTTGCGGACCTTCGTGATCTTTGACTTTTGACTTTCACAGGTACTGCATTTTGAATCTGGTCTTTCCTGGACCGATATTTGCATTTGTACGGTTCACCAACATCGAAGTTTTCTTCAGGTTGCATTCAAGTAGTTTGCATGTGAGGTAATTTTGTTACTGAATTGTAAAGACAAGTTCTGTGTTACTGTTGTTAGCACAACCTTTAATTTATGTTATATTCTCTTCGTTCAAATTGGGTATTTGTACTCAATATCACATATGTATGCATATATACATATAATTGTGGTTGTTGCTAAGGTTACCAGTAGTGAAATTTGTGATGAAAGTAATGAATTTTTATAAGAGTAGGTTTTTATGTTCTTTCTTATTGTTGTACTTCTTACGAATTAATGTGTTTACACGAATAACAGAAATATTAGAGGTAGAAGATAATTTCAGTTTCTTCAGTGCACTCTCTCCAGATTTTCTTATCTCGCTGAGTGGAAGAATAAACGACATTAGCATTTTGTCAATGAGAAAGTCATTGACAAAATGGTAATGCTAATCATGATATATACAACCATGTATATATATGTCTCTCATATGTCACAACATACTTTCCAACAAAGAAACCGCGGTTAATTAATACTCATTCCCACGATACTACATAGAATTTAACCTCACCAGTTTATTACAATTGTACAGCCCCTTAATAGAGAGTATTCATACACATTTGAGGTCTAACATATAGTATAGAAAGTTCTTGTCTTCTCGAAACATTTGAAAAAATATTGGGAAAAAGCTCCTGACGATGACAGCGCTTCGCAGTCATTCCTTCAGTACATAATACACTCCCGATTTGACTTCGTTTTCAGTTTAGATGTGCGGCAGCTGCTGCACTTTATAGCTGATTGGATCACTTACTGGGGGATAGAGTCCTACAAAATTGACAGTAAACACAAAAATTAGTCAAATGTCTGGGGATAAGTCTCCTATTAGCTATCGAACTATGTAACTAAAGCTGTATAACTGAAGATTACTTTGCCTCTCTACTATGAGGCAGGAGGGCAGGTTTTAATTTCACAAATGTCTGGACCGCTCTCCAAATTTCATGTTCACATTATCTTTTAGAAGGGACTCCATGTGAGCTCGAAATGTAACTGGAGAATGATGACTTACGGTGATCTTGTCCTTGAGGTTACTCAAAAAGTCTTTGCTTCCCTCAACGGCATTGTTGGCCTTATCCTGGGCCTGGTCAGCTACATTTCCAGCCTTGTTGCTAGCTTGCCTGCTCACACCCTGGGTTGATGCAATGTCATTTTTGACCTTGTCTCCGGCAGTCTCAACGTCAGATTTCACCTTGCTGGGTCCATTGTTCACGAGGTCCTCTACTCCTCCTCTTACATTATTGGCAGCATCTTCAATAGAGCTGGTTGACAAATCTCCAGCATTGTTGTTTCCCTTGAAAAGGTCTCCGAGTCTGCTTCCGGCTTCCTCTACGTTTTTCTTAGCTGTTTCAATAGTCTTGTCTGCTCCAGCTTGAAGACCCTCAATAGCTCCACCTCCGGCCCTGTGAGGTCAGATGCGTTAAATCTGGAACTGGTCAACGTATTCCCAAAATCGATATAATTATTCTTATCCCGATACAAAATCGATATCAGATCATCTACGGGCCACGGTACACGCAACAAGAAGATATGACACTTACTGAAGGGCGAGCTTGTCGGGCTTCAGGAGAGATCCCTCGGGTAGGCGTTCACCACCAAATCGCTTTGGTGATTCGTTGGTGGTGAAGTCATCTCCGGCCTTCAAGAGATCGTTGGCCTGCTTGGAGGTGATGGCGGCTCCGTCGTTTCCTGGGCCCGAGGCAGCAAAGGAGCTGGCTACCACGAAAGAACTGCCAGCGACAGCCAAAGCAGCACCAGCTGCCACCAAACCTGCCAGCATTTCCTTCCTAGCTGAGCTTGGTTCCTGCAGTCGTGAGCATCCGGGATTACGTCACTCCACAATGTATCACATTCATCCACTGGCTACTACAAGAAAAGAACCCGAAGACAGATCTCATCTAGTGAATCACATCAATTATCAGAAAATATTCACATAACTAGCCCGTAGTACCCTCATGTTTAATTGACCCTAGAAGATTGCCTTCATGGTTCCTGAAAACAACCATTCCCCGACAGGATGGCTAACTTAAAATGGAGATCTGGCCTCCATCGGAGACTAAAAATGTCTTACTTCACGCTAATTAACATACTTCAGAACATCGATCATCAAGAATTAGACCCAGTCTTACCTCAGAGGCACTGGCCCTGATACTCACAACACCTCTCCTGGCAGTCTTGCATGGAGCAACACTGACGACCGGGGTGGCGAAAGAAGTCCGAGACGAGAGGCTGGAAGGGGCAGCCATAACGCTGCTGGAGAGGGTGAAAGAAGCTGTAGATGCTGCCATGATGGTTAATTCGACGAATTGAAGTTCTGAATCAGAAAATATGCTGCAGTCTGCACTGTAATATAGTGGTGAACTAACTGTAGAAGTGAGATCAGAGATGGAAGACTGCTGCTTGCTGTGTGATACAAGTGGCACGGTGACCGGAGCTTATATACGTACACGGTCTGCGAGAAATCAGAGCAGTAGACATCGAGTCCCGAACATCCAGCGCCCAATCTAACGGTCACCAGTCTGCAACTCAAGCTACGGCACGTGGTTTAGTGACAATGGAGCCTGAATTTCGCCCGAGGAAAAATGCGTTGAGGATAATAGTTACCCACGTGTCGTGAGCAAAGTTGTTTCGCAGCGTTTGTATTGGCCCGGGGATTATGGCTCGAAGAAGAGGTCGCGATTATGCTGTGGAAGCTTGACACTTGGCTCCAACGATTGTACGATGTCACGGCTGCGGGCACTTGGCATTTTGCATGCCGTCGTGTATGCCCATGCTCGCGTTCGTTCTCGTGCTCTCTCTGAGACTCTGAGTGAGTGCGTGAGGGAGTGAGTGAGGCTGGCAGTGGCTGTCTAGATCGATCTGTAGGGGTGGGCTCAGGTTCGTCGAATCGTGCTGAGTTCCGCTGCTTCTTTGGGGTCTATTGATTCTGAAATTTTACCACGCTCTTCCGATCCTCGTCCCTTGGATTGAGACTCGTGTAATTTGTGTGTCGAGGATCAGAGGAGCGTCTGTCTACGGTGTACAAGGTTTACTTCCCCCATGGAAATCCCGATCTGGGCTTGGGTTGTTGAGGATTCCCTTACAAGGATGCCCATGGGCATGTCTATGATTAGTCCGGTTTGCGGGTTGAAGACAAAGCGCCGGTAGTGCAGCTGCAGACCTGCATTTTCCTCAACATGTAGGGTTGATGGAATTTGTTCCAGCTGCTGTAACTCAGATCTGAAAGTAGTTTCGCTCGATCTGAAGTTCATCACGGTATGATATAAAGCAAATGCACTCTAGCACTGCTCTATGCTAAACGAGTGGGCTTCGGGTTGACTTGCATATGCGGTACAATGGCCAGGCCACGGTTGCGCTTGCTGTTAGTGTGAACCGGGACGGTAATGAGCACGTGAATCATGATCAGGTTTCTATGCAAGTCAGCTCTCGAAAACGTAATACTAAAAAACTGATTATGAAATAACTACCGGTAATTTGCGATTGATACGTAACTTGAAGATATAATTGAGGCCTTTTCCTTGACATAATTTATACTTTACATATTGATAGAAATAGGAGGAATTGCTCATTGTATACGTGGAAGTATTATTTAATGTGATTTCGAACGTGTGTTTTGGGGGTTTGGAAGAATTGAATGTACATGCTGATATCAAAATATTTTAATCGTTTTTGCCTTTGTTTGGTGGACATTACATTTCTTTTAGTACACTTCGTTCACGCTTGATGATTTCGCATGTAGCTGTTTAGGAGTGAAGAGACTAGTGAGATGCTGTACACTGACGTGTATGTATACTGGAACATTTAGGTTTTATTAATGGTCATGTCATACATATGTTACAACTGTACAACCTCTTGCAGAGGAATCTCGTCGATCTTTGATGTGTTTCTATCCTCTACGGTACACTACTAGGTGGACGTTGGCGCATGCGTAGCTCCTTGGATAGCGGGGTAAAAACGCTCCTCATGATGCTCGCCTTCGCGGAGAAACCATGAGTACCAACATACAATCCCGATGTAGTCTCTGCTCTTCGTGGTGCGGTTGCTGTGCGCTGCCTCTCAAAATTGTCGTCTACTGAGGAATAGCATCCTGCCACAGATATGACCGATTACGAGATTTACTGTGTGCAAGGAAAAATCTCTGAGAGTCAAACGTGATAGATACATGTCACATATACAAATGCTGAAGAAAAGCCAAACAAGTTCACTGCGGACGAGGATGGTTGCTTACAGTGACCATGTCCTTGAGGTTGCTCAGCACTCCCTTGCCACCTTCCACAGCATCTTTGGCCTTGTCCTGAGCCTGCTCAATGGCGTTTCCGGCCTTGTTGCTGGCTTGCTTTCCCAAGCCCTTGGTGGATGCGATGTCGTTCTTCAACTTGGAGCCGGCGGTCCGCACCTTGCCGGGTCCGTTCTTGTCGAGATCGTTCACTCCTCCCTGAACTTTCTCCACGGGATTGCTTGCCAGTGAGTTGTTTTTCTTCCCGAAGATTCCGTCGATCCGTGCCTGTGCGTTTCTCAAGTTCTTCTTGGCTCCCTCAACAGTCTTGCTGGCAGTGTTCTCAACTCCCTCTTGAACTCCGGATCCAGCTCTATAAATTCGACGAGATTCATTAGCTCTCATTCTTTCTCGTACTGGGAGATTGATTTAAATATAGACGTGACATCACTGAATTCTTTAACAGATTCAAATGGCCCTGTTGACTCTACTTGCCCTCTGCCTGGCCTTAGGGGATGATCAACTTCCGAATGGATGAGTGCATGAATGCCACTTACTTTTGAGCGATGTTGTTGTTGCCCGTGGGCAGTCCATCGGGACCGCCGAATCGTTGAGGAGAGTCGTTGTTGATCAAGTTGTCTCCGGCCTTCAGAAGTTCATCGGCCTTCTTGGCAACTCGCTTTGCTCCCTGGTTTCCTGGGCCTGATGCAGCGAGTGCATTGCCAGTGGAAACCAGAACGGCACCAGCGGCCAGCAAACTAGCCAGCATCTCCCTCCTGGCGGCCTTCGGCTCCTGATTAAAGACCCACCATACACATCAACTCGAGCATCCAAATCACACTACCTGTCAAATCGCAATAGCCCCCTCACAAAGCCCGATCTTCTATCCATAGAGACGGAAGATGTGGATAATTATTATCCATCTTACTACGACCTTTAGCTCAAGAAGTATACGAGAACAGAGGAGATTTCGTCAGCTATGTAAGGGGGTTCCTCACCTCTTCAGCGGAGGCCCTGATGGTCATGGGACCAGTGCGTGCGGTCTTACATTGTGCAACACCGACAACTGGGGACGAGAAAGCGGACCGGGATGAGAGGCTGGACGGAACGACCACGCTGGTGGCTGCGAGAGTCATAATCGATGCGGAAGCTGCCATGATTATTTTCCTTGAATTTGAAAAGGAAGGAAATCGACCGATTTGCAACTGAACGACTGTGCTACAGCTGAAAGAGGGGGAGATATGATTACAGAGAGGAAAGATGATTGCCGATGATGCAGATCGACATAACCTGGATAAAATATATACTGCAAGGCTTCTTAGCATGCAACCTTCGAGGCAGAAAACACGGTCAGATTGAGCGATCTGAACATTCCGTCAAGTTTTGGCACGTGGCTTTCTCAGAGTGGTTTATGGAGTTACACCCGGAGGAGTCCCTAGCAACGGTGTCAAAGAACCACGCGTCGTGCATATAACTGGACTAAGGGTCATGACCTCTACTAAACCTCTACAAAGATTTGACACTTGGCTGCATCATGAATCTCTGCCTCCTGATAGCCAATTCATTCGTCGGTTCACAATAGTCTTCTTATCAGACACTGGAGCGTGAATGCTTTTTGTTACGGACATAAATTGACTTGAGTTTACACAACGTATCATCTCCATGGTGATAAACCTCGGTGTAATCTCTGTGAACGATAAACATCCAGAAACAACTCTTCTTATCTGTATCAAGAAAGTTACTTCCATCTACAAGGTAAAAACTTTACACACGCTCGACTTTCCTGAACTTTCTATCGGAACAGTTCATATTTAACGTTTTATCTTTTCTACTCTTTTGTTCTCTCCCAAGATCGAGAGCCTTTCTCTTCCCGCCAGTGAAGGTGAACAGTCGCTTGTGATGATGCCTTCATTGTCACTCCTTATTACAGTCGATGGTATTTGTTACTGTGGTGATATACTCTATACAAACCTAAGGGATGCTTAACGACTGACATTTTCATCGACATATATCGCTCTGGAGCCAAGTGTCGGCTCTTGACGTCCTTGATGAAATCAACGCCTATTTTGCAATTTGATCTGTCATATGTCCAATTAGAACAATGAACTTTATGAATCATTTTGTACATGGAGAACACGTGCTGTACCTACTTGTTATAGCTTTCAGACAGGTCCAGGAGCTTTCGAGACTCACTTCCGTTATGGAGAATCTATCAGGAGATACTCTTTTAGATTCTGATTCCTTTTGCTGTAATTATTGCTGTGATCGGCTCATGATGGAGCGATTGAAAGAACTTGCACTCGATCTAGTTAAGTCTTCGGTTTTGAAGCCACCTTCATTGACCACCAGCAAGTCGGAAATTCTTAAAGTCGGTCCAGAGCTACCGTTAGTCTACTCATCTGTAGATCGATGACAGTGTCATGGTGGTTATTATCAAGAAAAACAGTGTTGTAACCCCATGTGACCAGGGCGACATTACGTGGATTAGATCAACGAAGGCAACAGAAGTGATTTACGCGGACAGATTTCGAGCCGTTCTGTATCAACACCTTCAAGTTGGTTGAGGGAATTCAGATCTTGTGTTAAGTAAGATATCGATAAGATACGGCTAGGTCTATTATGAATTTACAGATGGTTCTGTTTGATATGACCGTGTTAAGGTTTTTTGCAATTTCTTCTAAGTTTGCCGTTTACATTTGAATCCAGATCGATAATTCTCGAATTAGTCGGCCGATCTGGAAACGTAATTCTGGAACGATTGAGTGACTGTACTCTCCATCTTAAACTGCTCCAAAATGCTCCTAATTCCTGCAGCTGTATGCTGTACTTAGCTTCGTAGAAGTACCTTGTGGGATTTTATCTTCGACACACAAGAATTTACAGAAGAGTGCTCGGGAACCTCCAGAAGTAAGAATGTTCACTTTCTCTACAAACCGATCCCTAAGGACATTGAGAGCCCACACTCGCTCTTACCTTGAGATTGCCCAAGAATCATATGCTGTCGTCGGCAGCATTTCTGGCATTATTTTGCAATCAATCAACAGAGCTTCCTGTTTCGTCACGAGATTGTCTTCGTGGATAGCTCAATTGATTGTGTTAAACGTATTTTGAGAAGATCAATTTTCGCGAGACCTCGGCGGCACTTGGCCAGATCACCAACATATATTTTCGTACCTAAGCCATTTGCAGAAGCAACGCTGACCGTAGTAACAGATGTGCCGATGCAGAATGTTTGTCAATGCAGTCAAAACAAGATTACAGCATCAAAAGGTGTATGCACTGAGCCCCAGAAGAATGTTCAAGATAGACAAGAATTCCGGATCGTACGGCCATGAAAGGTCAAGAAAAGAAACAGGACGTGTTCTGCCCTCAGCATCTCGCCGACGTATATTGCGGACGTACTTGATTCATATAAAAGTTCTCTTACGTGTCCACAAGAGAAGTATATTCAGGCTCGTGAGTCCTTGCTTGCGAAGATATGTGGAGTTTGCTGTATGGCATCTGGATTCATCGTTGGAGTTTCTCGATCGGACACTTGGCTGCCTAGGGTTCCCTTACAGTCCAAGGTGAAGATTTTGACAATGTGGTCTACGAACCAAATTCAAAGGTCGACGTCAGTAAATGCTTTTCTTTAGTACACATCTTTAAAATTCTTCAAGGCGTTTAAAGTGGTCGATTGGCAATCCAAGTATTCTAAACGAAATGGCTCAGGTTTAATAATGCCTGAAAAACGTTCGTAATGAACAGGAGGCTGGAGTGATTTAAAGTCTGCGGCAAGATGGTTTAGAAACAATCATAGTTCATTCTGCCTTACTAATAGATGCCTTAATTCTTCCGTTACTTCCCTTGGCAGTTTTTGGGATCTCTGCTCTTCCACAATGATGATTTTTACCAAAAGAATTCCAAGTACACCACCTAGAGCAAATTACGTCATGAATTACCACAACATAGCGTTTTATCATTTTTCACTTCTGTACCATCGAATTAGTTCATGCTCTTCTTTGAATGAATTTTGTCTCTATGCTTTTGCATTCAAAGTTTATCCCTTCCGCATTTAGCACTTCCATTTCCGTTTCGAATAGGAGGAGATATTAAAATGAACTGAACATTAGCTGCAGCCAAGTGGCATTCCACGAGCCCTTCACAAGATAACAGTCGCAACCTTCTTGTGTGATCATAACTCCGACTTGTTTCACGCTACCTTTACGTTGCATTGGCCGAGGATGTTTTGCATGTAGACGACGTTCCTCTACTAGGGGATCCGCAGGTGGCGTTTGGTATACTATCATCTAGTATTGCTCGTCGACCCATCTATCTTCTTCGCACTGTTCCTCCTTCACCTACATTCATATCAAGTTTGACAGCCTTTGATAGGAGGATCATGGGCGTCTTTTGGTGACATCATCGGACCGAGGGACATTCGAGTGTGTGACTGGAGATTTGGCAAGGAGACAGACATCTTTGCCAATCTCATGTGGAGGGGTAGGCTTATTATCGATGGAGGAGACGGCACGTGCGGCATTCTTGGCGAGTTGGGCACTTGTTGCACCTTTGTTATCTTCTCGATCTGTGATCGCAGATAGACCTATTTTGGAGATATATACGAGGGGCGTCGACATGGGATCATTTCCCTTACGGTATTATTACGACATACGAGAGACGTTTACCACGGGAGGTTTACATGAGTTTCCATCTTTTTCCTCTTTGGCTACCGATTGGACTAGGGGTCTCTACCTATCTTGATAGACCGAAAAACAGGTTTCAGGAGGCTCTACATTCACTCTTAGTGGATCCGACCATCCCTCGTACTACTAGAGCTCGTCTACGCCTTGCTTCGGGCAAGGGTGCGTGCTCGTGGATCTTGGCTTTCCATGCATCGCCGGCTTTCCGACTCGCACTACTTTCTCCACAAATGATGAGGTTCCTCTTGGCTTGATCCATCCATCTACATCTTCATTACTCACATGTGAGTGTGGTATCACTTTAGATGCAGCAGTGTTCATATGACTCGTTGTCCATTCGGAGGGCAGAGGATAGCTACCCATGATGCCATTAGGGATGTGGTGTTTGCTATGGCGCGGGAGGGTGGATACCTCACATGGAGAGAGCGTTGGTATGCCTTGCAGTCGACTAGGGTTAGGGGCGGACTGCATTTTGGTTCGGGAGGACCAGGTCACTGTGGCTGATGTGGTGGTTACCGATCCTACTAGAGACACAGTTTCAGAGGGGGTGATCACCCATCCTCCAGGATGGGCGGCGAGTGGAGCGGCAGCAGCCAAGGTCTCCAAGTATAGAGGTATGCAGAGAGGTCACCTCTTTGTTCCTCTAGCTTTGGAGTTATATGGAGCTATGGACACCGACTTCGACATGTTTGTGAGGGACTGCGCGAGAGCCTACCATACTAGGCGACATGGGGTATCACTCTCTTTAGCTTATTTTAGGCAACATATTTCTATTGCTGGACATAGAGCACTAGATGTGATACTATTGGGGCCTAGCCCCATGTTACCGGTTTGGTTCCTTCCTTGTAGGATTTGATGGGGTCTTCCCCATCAAACGGGTCTTCCCATCCTTTTTGTTATTTTACTTCGTCATTCGATCATAACTCCGAGCCCGATATAGATGCTCCATAAATCAGGGTTGCTATTACATGATTGACACGTATCTTCCTCGATAGCTAGCACCAGTGTAAGTGGAGGAACCTCAGAACATTTCCACGTGTTGTAATAGAATTTGGCCAAGGCTGAAGTCCGTCAGGTCTCGCGATGGCTAATGCACATAGAATCTCCAACGCATAAATAGATGTCATTTCCCCAAGTTCCATCATCGAAAGTCCAGACTCACGAGCATCCCCTTCTGCACATTTCCCTACAGAACGTGTCACGTTGGACGTGAATAGCTTCCCGCAGCAACTAATCACTCCAGTCTTCCAACATCACGAGTGAGATATGGCAGCCTCAGCACCAACAATGGCGCTGTCCAGCACGGCTGTGATTACTCCTTCTAGCCTCTCTTCTCGCGCCGCATTCGCACGTCCCGTTGTTAGTGTGACGCCATGCAGGTCTGCTCCATCTCTGAGGGAATCGATCAACATCCGGGCCACTTCTGAGGTAAGGAATTTTACTAGCAGATCATTGAGGATCAGAAGCGGTGATCTGCAATGCAGCAGTATTATTGAACTCTTAGTATGATCGTATGTAAACCGGGCAGCACATGTTAACCCTGACCAACACGCGCTTGGTCACAGGAGTTGAGTCGTCTAAGCTACAATTTGTCTCTCGAGTTGGTTAGGCCACTCAGATGCAGCTTGGCGAGTAGCATGCGCGTACAGCCCACTCTGATGTACAAGCTTGTCATGATCAATCAATCTTCTTCCATTCTCTTGCGCGCACAATGCTAGCCTGCTATGAAGTTTCGAGGGCTGCAGCCTTCCTGATCTGATCCTCTCTAAAATGTCCTGCCATGACCATGACCTCTCAGGAGCCACGCGCTGCCAGAAGAGAAATGCTGGCCAGTTTGATCGCCACTGGTGCCGCTCTGGCTTCAGTAGGAAGCGCCATGGCTGCATCGGGTCCAGGAATCCTAGGAGCAAAGCAAACGGCTCAAAAGGCCGACGAGTTACTGAAGGCAGGCGATGACGTTATCAACAACGACTCTCCTCCACGATACGGTGGCTCTCTTGTTGAGGGATCTCTCAAGAACTCGGACAAAATTGCTCAACAGTAAGTATCAATATCCGTCAATTGAGAATTTTTCAGTTTCCCCGCACACTGTCAAACCTCGATGACGACCAAACGATCCAGTTTATAACCTGCTAGCACTTTACAATCAGAGAATTCTAAGATAATGATATTTTTGACACGCTGGAAATCACAGGGCTGGATCAGGGGCTATTGAGGGACTTCAAGACGGTGCCAGCAAGACTGTCGAAGGTGCGAAGAAGAATGCAAAGATAGCTCAGGCGCGAATTGATGGAATCTTCGGAAAGAAGAATGCAGTGGCAAACAACCCTTTGGATAAAGCTGCTGGCAGTGTGACGGGTGGGGTTGACGATCTTCTGAAGAACGGACCTGGCAAGGTGAAGGCGGACGTGAGGACCGCCGGAGACAAAGTGAAGAGCGGCGCGGCATCCACCCGCGGTGTGGGCAGGCAAGCTAGCAAGAAGGCTGGAAACATTGTCAATCAGGCCCAAAACAACGCAATCAACGCGGTCGAAGAAGGAAAAGTAGTTTTGGGTGACCTCAAAAGCAAAATCACTGTAAGTAACATTATCTCCACTATTTCGCAGGTGTTTATTTGTGCTGCTGAGACGTCGTAACCATGGTTTGAAAATGTGTTGTTCTTGCCTGATCATAGACGGAGATGAATCCTCATTTTGTCCGCTGTTTTGCAGAACGCCATTCCTCAGTAATAAATTTCATATGCGACAGGAGAGAAGAGTGGGACTCTAGGAAGGCCTGCCTGGGAAGTGTGTATAGGATATACAACCTTAGAATGGCAAGCAGTAGTGCTGTTTTTGTTGTACAGTAGTATGTCTGGAGCACAAAGCGATTCTGTGAAAAGGGAGATTGTAACATAACATTTTTTGAAACTTGATCAAAACTGAGAAAGAAATCTCAAAAATTTCAGATTTTCCTTCGACTTGAACGTGCATGCGTAATGTTCGATTGAAATTTTACACTTTCGACTAAAAAGACGATTAAGTTATTTTATCTTCAAAGCAGCTAAGAAATTTTCTACATCATACCCTTCACCAGATAACGAAAATTAAAAAATATTTTATCTCTTCACATTGTGAGAATATGAAATAAAACGTTAACTCGTTTATACATCTGTTCGACTATAAATTCTGGATCAATCAATCACATCGATTATTCAGTGAAACTTGAATCTGAAGCTAACAAATGATTTAAGTTACTTAAGAAATTTTGCATTCGGCAAGAAAAGTGAGCATTAACATGCATCCTTCCAGATATATATTCAAAAGTATATTCATATACCTTCAAATATTTATTTCGTTATGTTGTATAACTGTGACCACACTTCATAATAAACTTTCCACTTTCTGTCCTGTTTGTCTTACAAATTTTCATTTTTATCTCTGCGTTGCTTCTGATATATATATACACATCTCCATCTTAGTCTCCAAATCCCAGCTCGCACCTCAATGCCAAAAGCAGTACTAATCTCGCAGACAACACGAAACATTATTACAGCTAAAACTGCACCTCATAATTTATAAACCCAATCTGAAACTTTGATTTGCCGCAACAACTTTATTTCCTTCACCACAGAATCACGGGATCTATTGTGATTCAGAAACTTGGTACCTGTGGGTTGACATATTGCAGAGTTGGAACGATAGAGGGACTCAATCCAAGAGGGACCAGCAAGAATCTAGAAGGAGCTAAGAAGAATGCTAAATCTGGGGGTAAAAGAGTGCTGCAGCTAACAACCCTTTGGACAAAGCGGCTGGCATTGTAAAAGGTGGAGTTCGATATTCTCACAAACGGATCTAGCAAGATGGAATCTCACATATGGAGAACCTAGAGAGTGTCCCAAGGTTCAAAGGAACCATCAAGTGGACATATGGGTTCAGTCCATAAGACAGCAATTATGTTAGATGATATTTCTTGGTATGCTCATGTTGTTTGTATACAGTTTGACCTAGATAGGTAGTATATCTTAGGTGCCGGAGTACATATTGGAGCCTAGCCCCATGTTATCTGTTTCATTGTAAGATTTGATGGGGTATTCCCATCACTTTTTTTATTTTACTTTGTCTCTTTGGTTATATGGGTGAACTACTTTACATGAGTGTTAATCCTGTTAACTTATGTTTAATTAATTAAATTTAAAAAAAAAACCAAAAAAAAACAAAACCTAAACTTATTAAACTTATTATGTGGTTGCTGGAACCTTGAAGTTGTGAATGGTGAATGTTGTTCAAAACATATATTGGGAAGTTTGGTTGCAAAGAGTTTTAAGCTAGGAAGTGCCAGTTCTACGTTGGTAATTCTGGCTTTTTTTTACTCTTTTCTGCAATAGTCGCAAGGTCTATGCTTATTTTAACCTGAGTCTTGGGATTATCTACAGGTGTCAGAACTCTCAAGGGTTTGAGACTGATTCATTGATAATTTTGTGAAAGCCTAATCTTATGAGCCATCGCGAGGTCTTGTGACTGTTTGATTGGATTTCTCAGATAGGCCAATTGGCGACCCACCCTTAGGAGCCGGTTCAAGGTCTTGTGTCTTATCAATCAGTGTCTTGAGGAAGCCTAATTGGCAATCCACTCTTTCGAGCTGTTGCAAGATCATGCGACTCATCAATCGGTTGCTGAAGATATTCTTAATGTAGTCACAACCTCACGAGCCGTCATGAGATTTCACTTCTATCAGAAAAATCCCATTGAAAACATGATGATCCAAATATGTGACTCCCACCCTTTGCTCGAGATATTCAAAATGACTACCAACCTCGTGAGTAGTCACAAGGGTTGATTCTACTCACAAACATCCCATTGAAAACCTGATGATCCACTTTAGACTCATCCTAACCTTGCGAACCCTTGCGAGATTAATATAAAACCAGCTTGTATACAAAAAAATCAGTCCATATTAACTATTTTCATGATAATAATATTGGATATTTAAAAAAAAACTTGTAGGAATTGTGAAAGATCACTTTCAGCTATTTTTCGATTATTTTTTACCTATTATATGAGATAAAATGTATAATGCATAAAAAAGTAGAGTGAAGAATTTTTGCATGAATCAAGTTAAAAATAAGATGACCTTGAGAACTATAAAACTTTGTACGTTAAGGTGAAAGAAGTGATTTGATAATGTTAACTCTTTTATATATGAAAAGACCTTGAACAAAAAACATCTACATAAATCTCACAAGATTTGATGAAGATTGCAATCATTTTCATTAATGATCAAAGGATGCAACTTTTCACAAGCGCGTTGGTTGAAAAATTAAATCAAGATTTATTATATACTGCATTTATGTTGAAATGAAATCTTGTTATCCTATTTTTTATCAGTTTAATTAATTTAGATGTAGAGTTTGATTTGGAATTACTTGAAAATTAGATAAGAAAAGAACAATCAAGTTGATGACAGTTGTTATGTCACATTGATCATACTTATCACAAGTGTGATATAAAAAGATGTTTCATTTAATACTTATTTAATTTTTTTGAATAAAAAATAATTCAATTTTGCTCCTTAGATCTTAAACTAAAGAAACCGGATGAATCAGACCCTGGCCCTAGTTTGATGTTAAGGTTTTGTGTTTCATATCTTATTTTTGGAAAAATCATTAGGCATTGGCAAAAGGTCTATAGAATTTTAATTTGATGAGATCCTTATCAAGGAGAAATACAAAGTGTAAGCAAGAATCTTGATTTCTTTTGGAAGTAAAAAATCCATGCAAAAATTAATGAATTTTTATTTTTGTGCAAATAATTCATCACAGAGCATCTCATATAAAAGTAATAAAACTTTACCATTTTTCATTTTCACTTTTCTTCTTTTATTTTGTAAGATTTATCTCCCTCCATTTTTCATGCCTAAAATCAACGTAATCTATAATTTTATACATGAACTCATATTTTTTCACCTAAATTGGTGGTCATATTTCAAAGTATTTTTTTTATTTTAGCGCTCTATTTATTTCAATTTTAACAAGATAATTACTTGACTCAATGCACCTAAATTTATAAAATACTAGCAATAGATTAGCAAACATGCGAGAGCTTACAAAGTCTTCTTAAGTATATAAAGCTCATAAAGACTACAAGCTTGCAAGTTCTTGGAGCTCTTGTTTAGATAGCTAAAGCTTGCAAGCGCTTACAAGTTTCAAGCTCATGAGCGTTTGTTGAGGAAAAAAATATTTATGAAGACTTTCAAGCTCTTTCTTAGGATACTAATGCTTTGAAGGCCTTGTAAGCTCTTTTGTTAGACTAACAAAACATTCTCAAGATACCATTGTCATCCATGTTAGAAATGTGTAGCTTGTTAGAAAAGTTGTGAGTGATTGTGAGCTTTTATTTCATAAATATTTTTTTAAAAACTTGCAAAAACTTGCTAGATTAAACTTAGATTAAACTTTTTGCATAATTTTTATCTATTGTATTCTAATATTTATTTTTTCTCATTACTTGTTGGTTCAAAAGTTTTTAAAGAAGTGACACATGGAGTAAGCAATAATATGGAAGTTCAATTGAATGTAATTGAAAAACTCAGTGGTTAGTTAACATGAAGATTATATGACATTATAAATTTGATTTGAAGAAATTATTTTTTAAAGTATAATTCAATTGAGAGAGCAAACACTATTATTATGTCTTGAATATAGCACAAGTGATTACTATGTCAAGGATAAAGTCACTAATGAAAACGACATTGTTCTTATTCTTTGTAAAATGGACCAGCAAAAATTTATTGTCATCAAAGTTGGAAGAATCTTATAGTTGAATGTGAGGTACGTGGATAGATGTAGTTTTATTTGATCAAAAAATGAACACCTTGTCATTCAGAAGTATTTTTTGCCTACTGATTCTTATGGAATATTGATCAAGTTAAGGAGTAAACATCTTGTTATTATATGGATGTGGAGTACTGTGGTCTTGCCAAATATCTTTGAAAAAAACACAATGACAAAGATTTTATAACAGAGTTGCAGGAAATTGGCATTATGAAGGTTTTGTGGAGATTCAACAATGCTAACATGCAAAGCTTGTTAGCATTGTTAACTTTTGAAAAACCTTTAGATTTGATTGTGTTTGAACCTCTATGTGCTCTTTGTATAGTTTTAAATGTGATTTTTTTTTTAAAATCTCTTGAAACAATGCTCCAAACTATAGCTCAATGACAGAGCTAGTAGACTGATGGTTAGATCTCACAGAAACACCACCTAGGCAATTAGTTTCAAGTCTAGATGATGCTGATTCAAGCATGGTAGAATCTATCAAAAAATCAACATAAAGCATTGAGATATTGATGTACCAAGATGAAATAAACTTTCAATGTGTTCATGTAGAGTGATAAATGACTGGTAAGAAATTGAATAAAGTTTAATTGAAAAAGATTATTGAAACTAAAATATCTAGTATGCTTATATAGAATCTAGATTTTTGAACAAACACATGAAAACAAATCTTTTAATGTGTAGTAGATTTTATTTTGTATCTTACAAGTAGGTGTGTCAACTCTATACTACAATGATGCACATGATCGTGAAAATAAAATGTAACTTTGACTTGCATGGATACAAAAGGAGTTGTGAACCATGCATCAATGGAATAAGTTAATTTGATATATGTCTTTTAGGATTTGGTTAGAATAAATCAATGATGCAACTTGCCCACACATGATAATCATGTGACATTTGGCTACCATGGATTATAAACTATTTCTGGACCTCTAGTATACAAAGCAAGAGGAGACATCATTATTCTTAGTGTTACAATTACTGTTGAAAAATATACATTATGTCCAACCAATCTTGATCAGCTATAGTTCATTCAGTCAAATTCTAGATTTGTCTTAAAATCATGATAAATGTGGAGATAAACTTACATGCATCATTTTTAAATATGAGGATTGTGCTCATAATGAGATTTATTAAAGATGTTAAATTTTTCAAATATTTTTAAAAATAAAAATTATTATTTTTATAACCATTACATCATCAAAATAAAGTTAAAATTAAATACAATGAGGAATTAAGATCTTATTCATAAGATCTAGATTGATGTTGGAGCTTTTTTTAATCAAAAAGCCATATGATTGCATTCATAAAGATCTTAATTTGTTGCAAAAGTCATTTTCACTTTGTTATAATAGTCTATCTTTATTTCTCAATAGTAAACTTCAGATCATTTAGACAATAAAAATCAAACTTCTCCAATAACCAACATGTAGTTCAGTAATATTATAAAAGAAATATCCTTTTCATAATTTTATAGAGTCATTTTTGATATATAAAAACTTTTTTATTGTTTGTCATTTGTTCACGCTCATCTTTTTTAAGAATCAGTATAATTAATACCAACTAAGCAGAACTAGAATAAGAAAAAATTTCAACATCTAACATTTTCAGAATTTCTATTTGGGTAAGTTTTTTTCCTGTTGTAGAAATTTATATGAAGCTTTTCTAATTGGAGATCCCTAGTGTTAATGCCATAGATAATTAAATCACAAAATTCGATTTCAGGATAAAAAATTTGAATGCATACTTACACTTCATCATAATACTAAAGATTTTTTATTTTTGTTCCTTTATTAGGTTAATATCAAGTTCCAAATTTTAATCAAATTTTTTTTGATTCCTTGACCTAAAGAGATGGTTATTTTTTTATCATTTTGTTGTGCTCCCGCATATGTTTCATGGATTGAAAGAATAATTGTGCATTTATTGAACTAAACCTAATGATTAGCTCATCAAAGTTATCCTTTAAAATGTATATGGATGATTTTTAGATATTGTAGCATTGTGTTGAAAATCATTTTTATTTAATATTCTTGATCAAAGAGATTAATTGTTATATTGACTCCATTTAAATAATTTTTTCTTCTTTTTTGCTCCTATACTAGCTCAATAATAAAAAATTCTGTTGATTAAAGCTTTTATTTGATGAATAATCTGTTTGATAGATTTAGATTCATCTTGAAAATCTAGTTGTAATATTTTGAGCTATTGTTTTGTTGAAATATGTCTTGGCACATAACAATCAACTGTCTTTTGCTTTTTTGTGTTTATTAAAAGGTAGAAGTGATTCTTCGCATGGATTTTTTTTTCCACAACAAGATTGAAATTCAATAAACTATCTAATAGCTCCTTGCAAGGTTCTAGGGGCTTGATTATCTATATGAGTTTTGCATTATGACATTAACCCTTATAAATATATCATGAAGCATAAAATCTGATAGTGTATGTTCTAACATACTTGCTAGATTTTGAATTAGATCAGACTTTGATGTGCTTACCAATTCTAATACGTGATAAGCATGTCATTCATAGTTTTTTGGTGCTACAGTTATTATCTGAATCATACTGTGACACCTTCAAATGCATGAGGTTCCCATTTATTGAAATCTATGATTTAAATATTACGTAATAAACGTTGATTATTTCTTTCTTTAAAAGTTTAAAAAATGAACCATGCCTGTACTTCAAATCCATATTGTTTAGATTCAGCCTCAATTGGTCCATCAAAGCTATCTTTTTATAATTTCTCATATGGTTGAGGTGACGTTGCTAATCTAATTTGATTCTATATAATATTGATGCTTGCAGTAGATTGTAAAACATAGTTTATCTCATTTATTATAATGGGAGTCAAAGGATTGATAAGTACTGGCTGGTTTAGCGTTGTTTCACCTTATGTTTCTAGTACTTGATCCTAGAATCTTAAAATCACTTTTTCTTGATGAATATTTTTTACATTATGTCTTGCTAGATCTAATCAACTCATTGAAGATGTGACTGTCCATTAATATTTTTGGTTGATTTTAATAATAAGAGTCATTCTTTTCATAAACCTTTTTTGCACTCTTATCACGAGTCTTTAGAGACATCTTGGCCTCTACCAAATCGTACTAGACTCACATTACTTATTTTTTCAATCAGCAAAGTATTTCAATCAAATAAAAAATTCTTCTTAGACACTAAGCCTTACAAGGACAAGTCTTATTTTCGTTTGTATTGATTTAATTATTCAAATTCACTATGTGCAAGATCAATCAAAGAGTCAATCTCTTTTACGTACAAATTCAAGGATAAACAAGGATCGTTAACCTCACATTCAAAGTCTTCACTTCTTGAGTGGTAGACTTGGAGTCACACATAGTCAAAGTCTTCACTTCTTGAATTTTTAACTTGGAGTAGCAAGTAACTCATGTATACAATGAACAAGACTTGATGGGCCCAAACAATTCAAACAAAAAAGTAATCGAGAAAACACATTACTTGTTAAAATTGTTGTTAATCTTCATTCAATGCACAACAACATCAATCATTACACTTAATACTATGTTTTCACATACATGATAAAACAACCTTAATGACTCAGTCCGGATACAAATAAGACTAGCCATGCAAACTAATACTATATCATGCCAAGATTACATAGGTGCAGCAGTTATGTGCATCACTGATACATGTATCACTTCTTTTGTGTGAGAGTTCAAAAATAAAAGAAGTTCAACATTGTGAGTTCAGATTTCAAAGAAATGTTACATATATCATGTTTTTGGGGTCAGAGTCCAGAGTCCAAAGAAGAGAGTTCTTCTTTCTGTCTCACCGATTTCGTTTTGGCTGAATTTCCTAACGCTCATTTTCTCTAATTTTTTTTGGGGGTCATTTTCATGTCATTTTTTTTCTTGCACGAGGCTGGACCAACAGACATATCTCCAACATGAAAGTATGCATTGACCTGCTTTGGAAGACCAATGAGTTTTTTTTTGACAAAATCTTAGTCTCCAGCAATTAAGTCTAGTTTTCTAAGGACTCTCACAAGGAAAAACAGATTGACTTCCAGCTGCTTATCCTCTGCATGAAATCCCAGTCGACACACAATTGATCAACAAAAAAGAAATTACTATTAAGATTTGTGAACTACACTAAACTGAATAAGAAGATAGTGTTGGATAGTTCAGGATTTTGAGAATTTACGGTCCACGTCTTGGACAAGAAGAAATTCATGTGGAATCACATGGAGAAGTTGAAGGTCTCATACAAGCTTTTCTAGTTGCTATTCACTTTGGAGAAAAAACCAAGCAAGCTGTTTGATTTTATAACTTCCATGACCAAGGAGCAACTTCCGCTAGCGTGGCCCATTGTTTTGGCTCAGAACCTGAAGATGTAAGAGAAGCCATTCCTTAACTGGTCTATGAATGTGATTCTTAACCGGAGCAAGTCAAACACTCCTTCCGGTTCTGCATTGGCTGCCCCAAGAAAGTGTGAGAAGAGAGAAGGAATTAAGAAGATTTCACAAGAGGAAGGCAGGCAATGACTTTTCTTTGAGTCTCTCAAAGAAAAGGCATTGCATGAGAAACATAAAATACATGCATATGAAGAGAAAAAAGAACAGATGGAGATGTTGCAATGCATAGAGGAGAAGAAGGAAGAAGAGAGATGTCAAACACCTGACATTGTTGGTATCAAATCAAGTGTCAAGAAGAAAATAAGAAAAGAATACGATTCCCCATCGACTATTCTTCCTAGGAGCTGGTTGGCAATGACAGCCAACCCACCACTGGTGAAGAACAAGGGTGTCTTACTGTCATGCACTGTTAAAAGAATTTTAAAGGAGGATGTTTTATTGACAAATAAAAATAAGAGTAAATTAGATTGCATGATACATGTAGAGTGGCAAAGAGTACTTACACCATCAACATCACTCAATTTTACTTTCCGAAAATTCATCCCGAGAGGTTCGCTCCTTGCACATTATTTGAGAATGTGCAAATTTGAGAGACTAACAAGGTCCACGTTGAAAATATCAAGGTATGAAGAAGCAAAATAATAGGTTATTGGTGACTTTATTTGTGATCATCTTCAACCCTGAGGACTGCAAGAACGTGGCCCATTTCAAACTAGACAAGAAATATTCTGCGTACATGTGAGAACTGATCTCTGGTTGTTTTTGAAAAGTGATAGATGTATCACTTCTCCACTTGAACTGCTCATTAATTAATTGGTACCAACTTTAGTTTAAGAAGTGATACATTTATCATTTCTCCAATATGAAATAATTTTTGTTTTTCTGATGGGTTAAGTTTCTAAAAGTGATATATGTATCATTACTAATCTTTGTTTCACTTTGTTTTCATAGATATTATATTGCAAGAGGAATTCATGCAGCTTGTGTATGCAAAGAGTTCCTTGAAGCTTAATGTAGTCCAGGTTTCATGAAATGCGTGTGATGACAAAGAGGAAGAAGAATACCTAATTTCTGACTTGCCAACTGTTCGTCCTGACAACTTCTGACATTTTGTTTGAAGAGCTATGGAGCATTAGGATTCAAAATTGAAGAGGAAGGAGGTTCAAGGAGTAACCTACTTCTTGGAATTCCAGTCACAAGATGGGAAAGGTGAAGACATCCTAGGGGATTTTCTTGAAAGAGTGTCTATAATTTTTGGAATTTCTGCTTAGTATGGAATAAACATTCCTGATATCCCATAAGGCTTCAATATTCACAAAGCTGAGAAAGATGAGATTCCTTTTTTAGAAGAGTAATTTTCCACTTTTGTGAAGCTTTTTGCAATGATAAAGTTTTCAAAGCTTTGACATTTGGTTGTGTTTCATTCAACATACAGGTCAAACATAGTGGACAAGGTTCTGCACAAAAAGTGCAACATTGGTGTGGAATTTGACATCTGATAAGTCTTCCTCCATGAAGAAGTGATATATGTATGACTTCTACATTTCATTCCTATTTTTCTTTTGTCCCTCTATAATTCCAATATCATTTGTGATACATGTATCACTTCCTCAACTTATAATCTTGCTTCTATGTTGTTCTTTAGGGTCAAAGATAACTTGGGTGGATAGGTTTAGAAAATCATCTAACTTGGTGTTTTGAGCAGTGGACTATCAGGTACCACCACAAATCTGGGAGTTGAAGAGGAAGCTGTACAATTTTAACCCCAACAAAGTCGGACAGAATTTAAGTACTTACGGTTATGTTGCTAGAAAGGCTATCAACTACGGAGGAGACCTGGTGAATCCCTACCAGATCCCATGGAGTTGATGCATTGGTTTATTGAGCACTTTTTTAACCCAAAGAACTAGATCATGGATCTGTTTGTTGTGATTAGGTACTCTCACATTGACTGCCATTCTCTGCGCCTAAAATTGTATTTTCATGGAGACTCGAATTGATACTCTTGCACCAGACTTTAACATGCAAAGTGTGCAACTGAAACAAGTTATGGCAATGTCAGCATCAAGTTTGATGAAAGGGAGGCGATGAATTTGCAGGTCATGCCTCTTGTCTCCAAGGATAAAAATGCCTGATCACTTTTTGAGATGTGGATGACCACCTCTCAAAAAGTGATCAGGCTCTTGGAGATTATTGAGTTTGGGAAAGATGATCCAAGCTAGGAAGCAAGGGAAGAAGCTGTAAGACCAAGTGTGAGTAAGTCTAAGTTGAGCTTCGTGCTAGATCTACTCCTCCACTTGCAGGACCTGATGGATCTTCTATGACACAAGAAGAGGAAATGTTTTAGGAAATGATCCTCTCAAGGCCGACCATGAGAAGCTTACTTTAGTTGCTAGTGATCAAGTGGCTGCTCTATTACAAAACTGACTGCAAAATTTAATTATGCCTAGGAATTTTTAGGAGAAATCCATGGTCCCTAACTAAGTCTTGAACTTTGTAATTTCTTCCATATAATAAAAATCATCTTTCATTTAACACATCCTTATATGATTTTCTCAAGGTGTGTTTGTTGTTTAACATTAAGGTATAAATCCAAGGCCTCTCTTGAAATGATTTTATATTTTTCTGGCCTCTCCAAGAGCTATGTCAGACCATTGATTCTGTTGAACCTTCCCAAATCCTCAAAAGTGATGTCTTCATATTCTACATTGGTTACCTTGTGCACACAACAATTCCTTCCAAACTAGCTGATTGGCATTTTGTTCATTTATTTTTTAATGCAGAACTCCATGATGCTCTCACGTCATCTATTCTGGGAAACTGCAAAAACTACTGCATTTGCCACAACGGATTGGACTCAAAGTTACTAATTGGAATTCTGTTGGATACATTCTGATTTCAATCCTCAAATAAAAGCATGACAAACATTGGAGTTTTGCCTTTGTCAGGTTCAAAGGAGAATTCAGGAAGATTTTCATTTATTGTTGCGTCAATGCTAGTAATGTCCTTACTTTCATGACTATCTCAACCACAATTCAGCGCTGGTTGCAATTTATACCGCTTGATATTTTTGGATATTTGAACATTTTTGTATGTGAACGATTAAAGGTACTTTTTCCTCACTTCAACTCACCTTTTTACTTTGCATAATCTAATTGTAATTTTATCAACCATTTACATATATTTTTCACTTCCATTCTCCTCCATTCAATCTTGTAGGTAGCACAACAAATAAATGGCTTTGATTGCGACTTGCATGTCCTCGCATTGATCCACAAAATGAGCTGATCATCATCAACGTTTCACAAGACAATTGAAAAAGATAGTTAAAACCCTTGGACAACTCCAAAAATTATTGAGGAATTGATTGCCTTCTTTTCCCTTCAATTTTCAAAAATATAACGTCTAATTTTTAAAAAGTAGAAAATTTTCCATGTCTCACCTAATGATTTGACAATGTTCAATAGTATCATGACAGTTCTCTCAATGCATCATATGAGTTTCAAGATGCTTGTCATTTCTTTCTTTTTTTTAAAACATTGCTATCTGAAATAAATAACATCAGAAAAAGTGATACAAATCTTACTTTTCTTCCCCTCATGCAAGTTTTGTCAATCTTGCAATCCATATATCTTTTCTAGAGCCACCTCTAAACATTTGTGTCAGAATTTATGATGACGATAAAATTTTTCTTATTAAGTATTCAACATTTTAAATTTTTAACATCATCATCTCCCAACAAGGTCTATCAACAAGATTATGAAAATAATGATATATATATATATATATCACTTCTTTTCTCTTCATGCAAGTTTTGTCAATCTTGGAATGGAGATATCCTTCATGGAGCCATCTTCGGACAAAAGCATTATAATTTGTGATATCAAAAATATTTTTCTTTTAAAGAATTCAACGTTTTAAATCAAAAAATATAACTTTTTTTTAACATCGGCTTTTCCTCAAAAAATTATCAAAAGAAATGATATTGATATCACTTATCTTCTCATGATGTCTTTTTGTCAAACGCAAGTGGATGATTACAAACACATTGTTATCTGTAATATTTCTAACAGACAAAATGCATTTAATTTTGAGTCATGATACCATCATAAGGTCTTTGCATTCATGTCATCCTACAAAAATTTCCAAATGACAAGAACTAAATTCTTCTGTTTGTAAGTAGTTGACAGATGCTGAAAATTATAATATTTTCCAATATTCTTTTGATCATGATTTCCAAAAAGTTGATTACTGTGGGTTAACTGGAGTTTTGGTATAATAGGGATTGTGGTGCATTTGTGTTAGTGTATGACGATCTATGTATTATGATGTTTGATATGATAGCAATGTATATTGTGATGCGATATATATGTGCACGATAAACATTAATAATAAATAACTAACAATAAGTTGTGTCATTTTTATATGATTATGAATAAATATAGAGTTTTGGAATTAAACCTTTGTCTAAAAGGTATGATTTGAATGTTACATGAAGACAACAAACCGATGTACAAGATAAAACAAACATCTTGTAATTGATTTAAAACATATATTTTTTTCAAATGTATACTCTAGGATAAATTCATCATTTAAACTAGATCAATATTTATAAACAAATATAAAGATCTTATAATAACATGATGCAAGTTTCTACCTTTTGAGCAGATTTTTCATCAATAAACATCTCAGCATAAAATCAATATGAATCAATATTTTTTTATATAATTTTTTATCATATTGAAACAACTATTTTTTATTTTTAAGAGAAACACAGTCAACTCTACTTTAACCATGATGAGCTACAACGTCTTCAAATGAATCTTAATGGGAATGAAAAAACATATTTTTTTTTATTCCCATTCACCACTGACTTTTAAATTTTTTCAAAAAATTCTAAAAGAAATGATACATGTATCACTTCTCAGTTTTATTGACCTTGTTTACATGCAGCTTACCTTGAACTTGTTTCGAAACTTGTTTTGGGGTAAAAACAAGTGTTTTTGAAAACTTTACACCTGCAAAAAATTAAAAAATTAGTCTTTTTATCAATTCATTCAATGAGGCGAAACATTATCTCCCATATAATTTTTGTCATCCAAATTAAAAACGGGAGTTCACATTACCCATCTAGTTGGTCACTCTCTTGGGTGATCTTTTCACAGACTTCATATTGGTTGACATGTATTTCTGTGTTAGTTAGCCACGTGCACAATTAAAGGCTCCCATGAGAATACATGGACACGCTCCAAGCCTAATGAATTAAGATTGTGCTTAGAGAAGCATAACCAAACCACTGACCCACAATGCAGCTCTGAGCTGTAAAAGGATTTCCTATCATATTACTTGTGGACAATTAGAATTGGGTATTAGTTCTCATATTTGCATAATAACTCTCTAGATCAAATGGCTTGAGGAGAGAAGTTAAATCTCCAAGACAGAATGATCCGAGAGAGTTGATAGCTTCGTCCACTATCGATCTAAACTCCTCGGTTTCCTAGGCATGGGTAGTAGCCTTTGGTCCGAAGTAGTAGCTCATTTTAACCGGCACCTGCGTGATGGTGTGATGTTGTTTGTTGAGAGGTTGTACAACATTTGTCTAATCTAAACCGGTTCTCCTCCTTGAGCCTACTGGAAAGTCGTGAGATCAAATCCAAAATATTTCTCCTCCTCACACCCTGTCAAAAAAACATAATCTGAAACGAATCTTTGCCTAGACATAGATCCACTGCTCGAGTACAAGCGTTGCCAAGTTCTTGAAGAAAGAGCACCACGTACTTCGATATACTTTGGCCAGGCAAATACTTTCGTGCAGTGCTTCATTGGCAATGAAATGCAGCGCACATGCAGATAAATGCACCGTCCACGTTGATTTTGCTAGGTTTCTGTAGGTTATTTGGTTTGCTGACTCCAAGTGATGAAGACTCTGAAGGCTATGACTGCTGCGAGTACAGCAACTCCAATCGGCAACCAGTCAGAATTGAACATGAACATGTTGAACTCGGCAGCAATGTTATACATCATACTTATAGAACTGAACAACATAAGCACCCTCAGCACTGCTGATGAATTTCCCATGATAAATGCGATGGACTCAGGGTGGGAAAACGAGTACCTCTGGCAACACAGAAGCAACTCCGAGTTTTTAAGTAGCAAAATGCAAGGTTGACTTTTGCCAGCTTTTCTTGGCAGAACAGGAATCTAATGGGTTCAACATCAAGAACCATGTCGACGAAGTAAAGCAAACAGAAATGTAGAAGCTAATCACACACATCAGACTTCAATCCTTGACCAAATTGTCAACACCATTCACTCACAACTCTGTACTCACATGTCTGATCATGAAGATTGAGATTATCTCGACTAACAGAAAACCTGATACTTCACACGGAAGAAAAGGAGCAATGAATACAAAATGTTACACACATATATGAACTTAGCCTCGTCTAACATCTGAGAGCACAAGAAAAGCGATCATCTGTACACACTGATGCTAGATTTAATGTATGTTATCGACACTAGACGTTCTAGACTTTCAACATGACTAGCGAAACGTAGACAGAACACAAATAATATCATACAGAAGCAAAGAATCAATCTTTGAACACAATGAAGCTTGGCACTGTCATCTCAACGACGGTGAGATGAGAATGTTCTAGGTGAAAATACAGTGGAAATCTAATCACAACATACTCAACAAGAACTTTTCAGCAAGACTCGTTATTTTGAAATTATACAAATGCTTTGAAGGATTCGAATTAGAGTCTTCACTATCTCCGTGTTTGATACAGTATTATGCTTAGCAATTCTAGCTTCTTCTAACAAGAGATAAACACGAAAAGCATACTGGATGTCAACATGTTTCCAGACCAACGAATTTCAAACATCCGGCTGTGTTATACGTTTTATTGCACATGTCGATAATTGTGAGATCGTGAAATGTAGTTTAGTCAGGAATTCTCATGACATAAATCTCAGAATAGGATATACGATAGGTGATGGATGCATTTAGGTGATGAGAAACTGATGCGTACCCAGTATTCCTAGGCATGTATTGGAAACATGCCCTGTTTGCAGGTATCTTTAGGAATTAGATTACTATCATCAACAAAAGTTCTGTAAATTACTGGAAAGAAGAAGGTACATCTATTGTCCTCAAGTCTTAGAGATCGAAAGAAAGATCATGAACTCAGGCCACAGGTAGCCTGAGACAACATGACAGTGTTCGTTTGCACTGTTAGAAGTGGGCTTCCTTTGAGTTAGAAATCAGTGCTCAGACATAAATTAGAGCAAAGAAGGGTTCTTCGACCCCGCGACTATATATCACTGAGCCAAATACAGTGTGCAGGAAAAGGTCCAGAAGTTAATACATCGACCTTGTGTACTGCCATGAAGTCTATTGTGTAATCCACCTCTACGCAGAGAAGGCAAAACTAATCCTCTGGTGGTGCCAGCTGTTTACTTGGAACTAAAATTAAAGATTTCTTATACTTAGGCTACCGATTTTTTAAAAGACCAGCAAGTGCTCTTCTATTTGCAATCAAATATATTGTCAGTTGGTGTTAATATATCCAGTGGTTTATTATTTTTAAAAAAAGTAGGATGCTCCCGCGATGACACTTCCGATGATAACTGCAGTCTGTGAAGATTTAAGTAGAGCATATCCAGCGGCAGAATCAGAAGCAGCAAGGACAGTAATTTTGAACTTCTGTCCGCTTGAGCAGTGACCAGGGGTTCCGCAGATGAACCACATCCGTCCGTCTGTGGTTAATGGGACGGTAGTGTTGCCGTCCTTCCATGATTTGATGGGGTCAGAAGTGGTGCAGTCTGCAAATGCAGTTCCACTCACCTGGAGGACACTGTGACTTTCATTCTTGTAGTTGAAAACTGTACGAACATCCAGAATCGACACTTATTTAGTTTGGCCTCCCATTAACTCTCCGCATTTTCATCATGCCAAAACTCGGTGACGTAAGAAGTTTACAGAACTTTCTTTTAGATTTGAAATAAGTCAACGACTGTACCCGCAGCTTAGATATTAGTAAAGTCGAAATGCAAAAGTGAATGATCATGTCATTAATCATGAACATGGCAGGGAATCTTACCCAAAGAATCGCCGACCGTGAAGGTGTAGCTCTCCGCCCAAGTGGTGTAATTGTTATCGATGGCATTAGCTTGTGCAGGAAGTACCCAGCCACTCTCACCACCGACGATGAACTCTTTTGCAATTGCTGAACTGAATATTATTAACAAAATCGACGTCAAAAACACCATCTCTGCACTGTAAGCCATTGTTTCACCCAATCGTCTTCGAGAGGAGACAGATGTATCAATCGGCAAGAACTTTGACTGATGTTCGTGGATAATCTGATTGAAACTGACGTTGTCTATCTAACATCTCTCAGCCAGACAAAAAAGATAGCTCTTCTCTTCTACAAAGAGCGAAACTGGAAAAATCCTGACGTTGTCCACTGGAGAAAAAGAGCTGATATCACGTACAACAGAATTAGGTGAGATGGACTAGGGAGGGAGTGATGTTTGGAGAGAAGAGATACGAGCTTTAAATATCAGAGCCCGCTTACAATGAGCCCATTTTGTCACAATCGCCCCTTTGCAGGCGAGCCATATTAGCAACATAGGACATTCGCATAGGTACATTCTTAGTTGACAAAAATACCTTCATGCCTTGTCTCATGCAGGAGAATTCTTCGAAAATGGCGCAACTTGGACTTCACGTTCAATGACCGATATTAGTGTTCACGGGTTCTCTCAAAGTTTCAAACCTCTCCATGTACGAATTGAAGTAGGACAATGTAGTAGGCAATCATGCAGTGGTGATTCAGACACGGATTCTTGTTGTCTTATGAGTCCAAACAGACTTGAAGTTGAATATGTATAATAGTATTTTGGGCTAATCTCTTAGCAAATTGGCTGCTCCACGTGGCATCTTCGACCCCATTTAACGCTTCTTCCCTAGATTTTGCACAGCTTATTCCTAGGTCTCAAGGATCTGATTTCCCGGGCCGCACTTCTTCTTCACCATCTTCCTGTGCAAATCTTGTACCTCGTGGAATAGTATTCATAACACATTATATCTGTGACGTTGCTTTAGTTTTGGACTTCTAGTTGGTACCACGTTACACCCAACTTCATTGCAGTCATATATTCATAGCAAGTAAATACCAGTCAACAATGTATATCACCCCAGATTGAAGACAAAATGCAGAATTCCCACACAACATCCACTAAAATAAAGGTAGCCATCAATATTATTTTTTGTGCTTTATGTGTTTTCATCTCATTAAAATAAGTTCCTGCTGGTAGCGTCTAAGTTACTGGATTTTTGTTTTAAATTTTTCCATAATTGAAATTTTTTAACTCTCATCAGTTCAATTTGATTAGATTTATTTAAAAAATGTTTTTACAACTGTTCTCATAAATTAAAGTTGAAAGATATTTTTGTAAACTCAGTTTCAAAAGTTATATTCCATCTTTAAGTTTACAAAAACAAGAAGAATATATTTCGCTTCATATATCGTGAACTAGAACAAATTCAGGTACATTTTTTTTAAATTGTATTTTTTGGGATCCAATGAGCAAATAATATGCGTCAGATTAAGATTTAAACTCAAAAAGAGAATAATTTTTGATAATTTTAATTTTTTGAAAAAGAATTTTCTGTTTTATTCACTTCATTTTCGATCTTATATTCTCATCACCTTTACAAGTATTTTGTGATTATTCCTAACATGTTGATGTTGTAAGGATTGATATCAACAAAAAAATTCCTTCAACTGTCGTCTTTTGGTTTCGAGGGATGATGATGCTTGTTTGAGCGCACAATGAATATATGGCATTCTAAGGTAATTTGTGATCTGTAGTAGGGATGAAGGAAAATTTGCATGGTGTAAATGGCAAAACAATTAAATTTTGTGAAAAATTCTACTCCTGTCTGGTAATTAAATACAAGAGATGTAACCCTGCAATACGAATAGAATGAAAACATGACCATGGTATTTCTGTACATTAATTTTCTCCTTTATTTAAATACAACGAAGACAATGAGACTTCCCTTTAGCGCGAAGGGAAGTCTTATTGCATCCTCTCTCAAGGTTGATTGAAAAGGTTCTAGACTAATACGCGGAGAGAGCATATGAAAGGGTTCCATGACCTCTTGTATCTGATAAAATCCCTAGCTTCATCGGAAGGTCACATCACCAGGCTTTTCTGACAAGATTTGTTGAAGCAATCATTGTAAGAAAATGTCCAAGCGAGAGCCCTGGCAACCTAAAGGTTTTGAAATTCCTTTGAGGAATTTTATCGAGGTCTAATTGGTAACGCGCTCCTTACTGCAACTTGCAGTATTATCAAAGTGTCAGTCCAAGGGATCTTGCAACAGAACGACAATCATATATCGCATGGACGTTGCTTTGTCATATTGTTCCACCATCAGCAGGCCATCCTGCTTGACTATTAATCTGATTGTTTCCTTGACCTTTGCGCATGCCTTGTCTTCCCTCATTCGGACTGAAGCCATCCTATTTGACTTATACTTCGACAGTTTTACTTTTCATTGTATAGATACCTTCTACGACCTTCATTCATCATTCTCATTCACGCTTGAAATTAGTACCAACTGTTGCCCCTCACTCAGCATTACGTACCGGTCACCTTTCGTTTCATTTAAAATGGCCAGGCTTGCCGTAGCTGTGATTGTCATCATGATGTTCAAGATGAAAATTACGAGTACAAGGAGCCTGCAGCCATCCCTGCTTCAAAGTGATTCAGTGGTTACAGCTACATCTCAGCGTAGATCTACATATCATCACTCAGTTTTATTTCTAAATTATTACTTTTGTGTGAAGTCAACCGCTGCATGGTTTCCAGAGCAGTTTTTCGGGGCTGGGAAGAGTGTCTATATCACTAGCTAGGGCCTTACTTTTAATGTACTAGGCTCAAGCGCATTATCAGAATCCGATGTTGATCAGATTGTCTTAGCTATCTTGTATGAACGTGCCTGGTAATTCAGCTGAGCTTGGTCCCTTGCCTCAAGTACGTCGGTCTTTGGAGTCAAATAATTACTTCCATAAAATCCCTCATTGTTATGCCTGGATGTACATGTACTAAACTAAATATCTTTTTTTCAGTAGCTACGCTACTGAAAAAAGATATTTTACTGGACTAGGAGAGTTGAAAACATGTATTCTATGAAAAGCAATCAATACATGCAGCTATGACGATAAATAGGGAGAGACCACATGTAGCACAAGCTGCGTCCCTTGGAGTTGGCTTAAACTCTATAGATTCCGATCTAATCTCGTCTTTATCTCTCTTCTTTATAGCCATAGTCTGATCCATTTCAATCCTCATCTGTTCATATTTACGTGCAACATCTTGAGACAAGACAAATCTATGTACCTCGCGTAAAACTAATGCTTTATTCTCATCCATATCTGTCATATTTTTTCCCCCTTCCAGCATCATGCTCAGACTTGCTATATGCTCCAAGGTCGTCCACACTACACTAACAAAGAAAACCACTGTCAGAAAACAGCTTCGGACTGAGATGTAAAGATTCCGCAGAAGAGAAGATGCAGATGATTAAGTCGATGACAATATCAAATAATTTGGTAGTTTTTCGTCCAATGCTTATCATATTGGAAACTTTTAGATTTTTGTAAAAGCCTCAGAGATGACTTGATCTTATTTTTACTCAGTAAAGAAAGTTGTTGGGCTCTGAAACTCTCTATATCTGCAGTCCACTTAGGAGAAAAAGTTTCTGTATATTGCTAAAGTTCAGCTAGTGTATCTAGCTCTTCTACTTGAATAGAATTTACTGTGTCAGCATATTCTTGATAGGCAGCTACTTGAGCTTTCCAACCCTTCAACGGCAACCTATTCGAAAAGAAAGCTTACCTCCAACATGCTATCATGTAGCTAATGTTCAATATACAAGCAATGTGTCAGTTCGGTTCCCTCGATACTTCGCATCTAAATTACAGGACACACGAAGCTACTGCTGGGACCTCCAGCGATAACAGCAGACTTTACAGATCTGCACAAAGCATTTCCTGTGTCAGATGCAGGAGCAGAAGCTGGAAGAATTTGCGTTTGTTCGTCTGTAGCGCTGCGAGTACAGTAATTTTGAACTTCTGTCCTTGTTCTTAGTGACCAGATAAATGACATCGGTCCGTCTTCCTCAAAAAGATCGAAGTCTTACCGTTCTTCCAATAGTATGCGCCTAGAGGATCAGATGTGATGCAACTGCAAATGCAGCTCCATTCACTTGAAGTACGTTGTGATAATCCTTCTTGTACTTGAAAACTGCAGAGAAAACCAGAATGGACAACAAAATTAATAACATTCTGAGCTCAGAGTCTGTCTCCAGATAAATTCATGGTCATTAATCACGACAGAAACCGTATTTTGATCAAGTTTTCAACACCTTTCTCCTTAAGTTAGCCAAGCGAGTATGAAATGACTTTCCTCACCTGATGGCTGCTATCTCAATACAAGACTGAAAACTTGATATTTTTCTTTTAAACCACTTTAATTACCTAATGAGTCAGCGACCCTAAAGTCGTATTTGTCGGCCCAAGCCTTATAATTGTTACCAACTGCATTAGCTTGGGAAGGAAGTACCCAGCCACTCTCCTCCCCCACGATTAACTGCTCTGCAATTCTTCTTCTGAATGTAAGTAACATTACTGCCGTCAAGAACACTGTCTGTGCAATCTGAGCCATAACGAAATTAACGTTCAGAAGCCTGGGGCTTGTTGGTGGAGGTGGAGGCTTAATCCAAGACTGTATAGTCTGCCTGAACACTACGCGTCAACGGAGGATCTGACTGTATTGATTTCTCCCAATTTCCTCAGGATCTGCAGTCATTTGAAGGCGTAGATCAGGGACAGAACCTGTCTTAGCTGGAGACAGCGAGTGTTATGTGAAACTCGAGAGAGATACAGAAGAACGGATGAAAATGATGGGACGAGGATTACAAACACCCTGTGGTTTATCTCATAGAACCAAGTTATTGATGGCTTGTGAATATATATTCTTTGTTTTCTCATGCTTCACAACATATGCTGACGTGCAAATTAGAATCCAACATAGGACATTGTGCTCATTCGTATGAACTATTTGAGAATAAGGCAAATGCTTGAAATGAGCGTTTGTTTATTTCACTCCGTGCCAATGAACTGTTGAATCAACCATCAAAGTTGAATACTTATTTCTCTCTTCCAAGACTTAAATTGATGGAAAGAAGATATCTGATTATCCTCATTTCTTACATATTTTCAAAACTTTCACTCACATAGAATTTGATTAAATCACTTACTCTTTCAAGATGATCATTGAAGTTCTCTTGGGGATCATATAAATTATATCAAAGCAGGTGCTGATGTCCTCCTTGTCCCATTATCTTCGGAACCTATTTTTCCTCTTGCAAAAGAAGCAGCAATTACTGCCACCTAGCCACTAGACGTTATCCTAGATCCAGCAATTCAAGAGATGAATGTGTTATCCGGACAGATAGGGATGACTCTCAAATTTGATTGCTTCCCGGTCAACTTTGAAAAAGCACAAGTATTTAAGGAGTTTTATTTTTTATTTCTTATCAAAATTTTGCTCTCCCATTTTGGAAAGACATTGTGAAACAAATCCAGGCAGAAATCAAGTAGTTGCAGAAAAAGAAAGATTTTTCAAATGAGCAACAAAATGATGTAGCTATCTAGTCTCCCTCTCCAATAAGATCCAACTGACATCAACGTTACTTTGGCAATAGAAGAAGAGCTCACGGAGAGGTCAAAGCATGTAGAGGAGCAAGTAGACGACATCATCAACCTTTCCAGGTTGTGAGAAGCATGAAGAGAATTGATGGACAACAAAATGCTGTTGTAATTTCATCACTTCCATACATAACACGGATGTGACTGATACGTAATTTTTTTTTGTAAATGAGATGATTATCATATATTAACACAACATATATTTAATAAAATTCATACAGGTTTGTTATTTGGCAGGAAATTCTTCAAACAATGAAGCAAAATCATCTTATTTTCGCATTAAAGAGGAAAGACCTAAAAAATTGGTTGTGTAAATACTTTTTGAGAATTGACAACGGATTAGAAATCACATGATGAGACATTTTTTACAAGTTAATGATATTTAAATATAGATTATATGGTTAGACTTAGAATTCAAGTGAAAAGGTTTGTAGTAAATTGTATGAGATCTTTTGACATTGGCATATGATCCATAATACATGAAAATTAAAATAAAGCTTTAGCACAGGAGATTTTTGATAGAGCATAATTGTCTGCCTTGAAATTTTTTTGCTTGAAAATTATTGTATACATTATAGATTTTTTATTCGATTTAGAACCAAACAACCAAGATACTTTATTTGAAAGAATTGTCTAAACTTTAGAAATTTTTTTCTCAATATTTTCAAAAAATCACTTGTATTTTTGTCATAAAAGCACATGTCCTAAAAAAAAAATCCTACTCATTCATTCCTTTGTCCACCAACATGGCATGAGGTAGGCCTTTGATTACTTGACTACCTAGCTTCATCTTGTAGGCTTGACAACCAAGGTGTCAAAGTGTAGTGTTAGATCTCCTTTGGCCAATCCTCCTCATCTTAAGCTTCTAGAGAGATTTATGACATTGATATATGGCTTAAATATTGTAGAAGTGAAAGAAAGATCCGAGGATTTTGTCTCACGCTATCTAGACGCTGCACTTGCCCAAGATGTATTGCATGTAGATGTTCTTCCTCTAATACAGAATCCGCATGTGGCATTCGATATACTCTCTTGTAATATTTTTTGTGGACCCACTTACCTTCTTTACACTTGACAACCTTTGAAAGGAGGTTCATTAGCGTCTTTGGTGACATTATCTCACTAGGGACTTTCGAGTGTGTGACATGAGATTTGGCACGGAGAAAGACATCTTTGCCAATTTTGTATGGAGATATAAACTTATTATCGATGAAACAGACAACACATATAGCATTTTTGGCTAGTTGGGCACTCTCTACACCTTTGTTATCTTTAAAATTTAAGATTAAAGATAGATTCATTTTTTATATGTATGTGAGGGATGTGGATATATGATCATTTTCTTAACGGTACTATTATGACATACGAGAAATGCTTTATCCCTGAAGGTACGACATGAGCTTTCTTTTGTCTTTGTCCTCTTTACTCACCAATTGAACTAGAGGTCTATAGTCTATCTTGATGGACCAACAGTTTTAACAAGCTCTACATTCACTCTTAATGGATCCCGCCATTCCTCGTACAACTAGGGCTCTTCTACACTCTTGTTATTCCAAGTGTGAACGCTCTTGAATCTTGGCTTGGCCATGCATCATGATTTTTCAATTTGCACCAACTACTTTTTATACAATGATGAGGTTCTATCTTGGCTTGGCTCATTAATCTACATCTTCATTACTCACATGTGACTGTGGTATCACTTTAGATGTAGCAGATGTCCACATGACTCGTTATCCATTCGAAGTATAGAGGATAGTTACCCATGATGCTATCAGGGATGTGGTGTTTGATATGGTGAGAGAGGATGGATATCTTATATGGAGGGAGTGTTGATATGCCTTGTACTCAACTAGGGTTAGAGTAGACCTAAACTTGGTTTGGGAGGACCAAGTTACTGTTACAAATGTGCTAACCGCACCACTCGTCATGGATTGACGACGAGTGGTGCGGCAACAACCAAGGTATCTAAGTATAGAGATATGCAAAGAGGTCATCTCTTTGTTCCTCGAGCTTTGAATTTATATAGAGCTATGGACAACAACTTTGACATGTTCGTAAGAAAGTACGCGAGAGCATACAACACTAGACAGCATGGGGTATTATTTCTTTTAGCTTATTGTGTAGTCTATTTTAAGTACCGTGTTTTCATTACTTTACAAAGAACACTAGCAAGTGCAATCCATAGGACAGCAATCACGTTAGGTGATCCTTTTTCATATACTCTTGTTTAAGACCGTTTCAACTAGATTGGTGAGATATCTTAGTTGCTGTTTGATATATTTTCCATTGTGATGCTATTGGAGCCTAGCCCCTTATTACCCTTTGGTTTCATCCACCTACGACTTGATGGGGTTTTCCCATCCTTTTTGTTATTTTTCTTGTCCGCTTTAACATTTGACTCATCAGGTGGACTAGATTTGTGGACTGTGGTATGATTATCTTGAAGCACATCGGAACTGATGCACCTATGTAATCTTGACATGATAGACTATTAGCTTGCATGGCTACTCCTACTTGTATCAATGCTATTAGTCATTAAGGTTGATTTGTCATGTGTGTGAACATGTATCTAGTCTAATGATTGATGTCATTGTGCATCGAATGAAGATTAACTAGAGTTTTAACATGGCAATGTGTTTTTTGTATTACTTTTGTGTTTGAGTTGTTCAAGCCCGCCAACTCTTGTCCTTTGTTCAAATAAACTACGTGCTCATTTGAATTTCTACTTCTTGGATTAACTGTACTTGATATCTTTCCCAACGTCTTTTAAATTCAAGTCATAAGCAAGCAAAAATACTTAATTGGGAGATATATCTTTGACACAACCAAAGTGTGAAAACTTAGTTCGTAAAGGGATACAAAATATATTTTGGATCAATTTGATATATCTTTTATCTTAGTTATTGTAAATGAAAAGTATTTTGACTGAATCTATTTTCCACTATGTTATCAATAGACCAAGTGGATGTAATTTTTTCCAAAACCGTTCTAACATGATGTGCTACTGAAAGTTTATGAAAAAAATTTCAAAGAATATGTGTCATAAAATTATCACTCAATACCCACAATGTGTGTATCATCCGCTAAGGAGTGGAACACACAACCTGGGATGGCCAAAGCAAGAGACACAAGAGCTATATAATGAGCCATGGCAAATAGGGGTCCTCCCAAAGGATCTCCCTATCCCTACGTACTATAGAAAGGTGACTCACTTCTATAAAAAGCCATGATGATAGAAGAGAAAAGAATGTAAACCGTAGAAAGACCGTACAAAAGGAATGAGGCTCAAGGAAGGTCCACTAGTCTCTCTAACCTCTCTAAAGATGGATGCATATGAGACATTATGAAAAGAGTTCTCAACGGTCATTTGCAAGACAATCCAATCCGGAATCAGTCAAATTGACAAGTGTGAGTTGTGGTGAGTGATACGATTATAATGATTGTTTCTAAATGATATAATATCTTGTGTTAAGAATAGGATCAACAAGGTGCCATCAAACGTGGTCTTCCATTCTGGTTTTTTGACATTATGATAGATGAGAAGTCTTTCACGAACTCAAATCTCTTGCGTTCAGACTAGGATCAATAGGTAGCCATCAACGGTGGTCTCTCATGCTGGTTTCTTGACATTGTGGTATATGAGAAGTCTCCCAAGAACTCAAGATGTACTGTAGTGCACAAGTATGAATCTTGTTGCAAGATTAATTGACGAATGTAAGTGTCTCACTACTCTATGTCTCTTGACTTATAAACTAAACTCTCCACATTAATCAACACCAGGCCTGCTGATCAGATCTTAATCCTTTGCCCTAGGAACCTTTGCAAGAACCATCCAATCTCATAGGGTTTTCTTTAATGATGATGCTTTCGTATCCAAAAAGTCCATGTTTGCTTTTCTCGGAACCATCCATGTGACAATTACTGTTATATTCCATACCTATCCTTTCAATCTTGAGCACTCCTCCTACAGTTGTGCTTAGTGCTCCAAATTGAGAGCATTGTCAATGCCACAACATCACTTCTAGAAGCTTCGACCCTCCTGGAATGCTTGATGTTTCTTGTCTGATAGCAAGTTGATGTGAGCTAACACCACACTTAATTGCACCAATGAAAATCCAACCATCCATTGTTACAGGACAAGATCCTTACGTAAAGTTACATAACCTCCTCTTCACATCATCATTGCTGAAGTCCATGCATGCATGTGTATGAGCATGTTACAACTATCTCTCCTGGATTGTTTTGTCTTCAGATTCTTTCAGGGTAATTTCTGACTCCATCTTTGGCTTCGGCTTCTTAATCCAACTATTGTTAATAATAAACAAAGTCTTTGAGTTCCTACCCGTACCAATAGAGATCTAAAGACATAATGAGGAAGGAGGCTTAAGAAAGCCAATGTCCTGTAGTAGAATGTCTGTAGTTAACTCAACGGTGAAAGATCTGGAGCACTTCAAGAACTCCAAATAGCTAATATGAGAAAATTAGAAAATGTATAGAAGGTCTATGGACCCTTCGCGTTAAAAGTTTATCCAATTTATAGACGGGGAAAAACATCCACATACATTGACCATCTCTGTGAAGAAGAGGAGATCTATTCCAATATGTAATAAAAAAGAATATCAACTCAAAACTTTATTTAGCTTCAACTTCTCATACTAACGGTGCTTTGATTTTACGAAAATTGATCCTATAGAGCAATCAGATACAAGATTGAATTAACGATCCCAACTTAGATTTTACTCTCTAAAGGAAGTAGGATGCGCCTGCGATTATACTTCCTATGATGACTACAAGCTTGGAGGATCTGAGCAACGAATCTCCTGCCCCGGAAGGAGGTGAAGTTGGAGGGGTTGGTACTCCGGAATCAGGAGCAGCGCTAGCGACAGTGATTTTGAACTTCTGTCCTTGTTCGCAGTGACCAGGGGCTCCGCAGATAAACCACATTCGTCCTTCTGTAGTCAATGCCACGGTGGTGTTGCCGTCCTTCCATGATTCAATAGGGTCAGAAGTGGTGCAGTCCGCAAATGCTGTTCCACTCACTTGGAGTACACTGTGACTATCCTTATTGTACTTGAAAACTGCAAGACGTAGCAACAATTAAGTTATGATTCCAAGTTGCTCTCCAAAATCCTGTTTTCGATGTAAATTAAGAGACAAGTTGCATGATTACTTCGAGGGCATCCTAATTTCAGTCTAAAACTAAACAACTCATAGCAGAAGAAATTGGATACATAGACACTTACATAACGAGTCGCCAACTTTAAAGTTGTAGCTTTCGGCCCAAGTAGTATAGTTGTTTCCAATGGCGTTGGCTTGTACAGGAAGCACCCATCCACTTTCACCCCCAACGGTGAAAACTTCCGCCAGGGCTGCTTTGAATGTTACCAGCAACATTGTCGTCAACAGCACCATCTCTGTACCATGAGCCATGGTTTTTTCCCTGGGCAGATAGGTGACTCGCAATACACAAGTTCCTAATCAAGAAGAAACTTGACTCGTTGTCAAGGTTTCTGGCAGAAAAAGTGGAAGAAGGGCTGTGAAAAGTCAGTTGAATAAAAGAAATTTCTCGATTTCGCTCTTTAATCTCTGTGTGCCTTAGAAAAGAGCGAGATTGAGAAATTTCTTACGCTGGTGGGGAAAAGGAGTTCAGCTTTTGTGCAACAACTGGATTGAGAGTGGAGTGAAGAAAGAATGATGATTGCAGATAGTGGAGACACGACCTATAAATATCATAAGACTGAAGTCAATGAGTCATCATAAGTCCTTCACCATCCCCATTGTTGCCGAATCCTTACAACCATTTAGGACAAGCAAATTCATTTGCTTCCGAACAGAACTTCCATGCTCTGTCTCATGCATGTGAACGCTACGAAAGTGGTGACACTTAGATTTCAAGTTTAAGTGCCGGCTCTCATGTTCCCTATTGAAAAGTCAAACCCATCTGTATACAGTGTACAGTTGGAAATAGATTGGCCATCTACAAGGCAAACATGCTACAGAGGTTGGGAGCCGGATGATTCAGTTATTTTGTCAATCATATAAGTCCAAATAGATCTTGAATTTTCGAGAGAGCCATTGGGCTACTTGATGGCAAACTGGAGCTCCATGTGGTATCTTCGACCGAATCGCTGGTTTTGAACTCTTCTGCACTGGCTTTTCCATATCTGACTTTCCGGTAATGAGGTCATTACCGGAAAGTTTCGGCCAAACTTGCACTTATTTTCACACTTTTGGTCTACAAACCATTGTTTTACATCAGTTTTACGTTCGGAAATGAAAAGCCGTACGTTATTCCTGTAGTTATTGACGTCTCCGACTACCCGTGTTGCATAAGACATACCAGCGAGTTCGACGGGTAAGGACCGGTCAAAAATTGATTGCGAGAAGTTCTTGATCCCTGACCAATGTTGATCAAGGATTCGGAATTCTGTGTTAGAGTATAAATTTGTGCTATTGGGCTTATGGCTCTTGCCAAATTTTTTCGAATCTCACCATGGAATCCGCTGATCTTATATACGGAACTATCAATTCTGATTTTGGAAACGGTCTGCACATTTCTGGCAGCTTCGGCCTGCGTACTAAAACTGAAAGCAAATACAAACCTCCGGATCAAAACTTTTTCTTCGAATCCAGAATATCCTTCTCTCCGACTGGTGATGGCATATATTTCAGTGTCGATTGGGTAATCTGATCAAAAGAATTTATAATTTTTTATCGAGGTCGATCAGGATAAAGCAGTCCTGATCATCAGTCAAACTGGTCAATCTCCAGCCTCGGTTTTCATCAAAAAACAAAGCTCTTAACTAAAGAATTGAGCTCAATCAATCTCTCAATTGACCACTATGCATCGGAGAGCGTGAGTTTTAGATTCTTTCGGCACATTTTAAATTCAGCGATGCAGATTTTATAGTTGGTGCTCGATATCAAATTTGGCGGAAATCTTTCTGGCTATTCTACGAACAATAACTGAGCGTAATTCAAACAAGCAGGGCTACGGTAGCAGGGCCTGCAAAATTGGGGCTTTTGAAGACGAGATCCATTCACTCCTGACAGATATTAAAATGAGTCGGCGTAGATATATCTGTAGTCGGTACTTATTTTCTGCTTCTCATTCAATTCAAGCTAGATAAATCCATTACAAGTTCAGCGAATGCTAGAAGCAAAAGAAGAAAGGAACAATTCAATTCAGTTTTGATTCTTACAAGTGAATGCAAAATCTTTCACTGCACAAGAAGGGCTTGCGGTAAATGTATATAATCAATTCCGTGGGCTTTTCAAAAGTCTACATCAAGTTCTGGGGTTTTTATTGTTGTTGCCGTAGTCAGAGTCGGATTGCAGCTGGCGTTGCCTCAGCGTTTTCAGCTGTTTCTTGGGCCGCTTTGCAATCTTATTCGTAGCTGATATTGAACATTGTATAACCGTTTTCTAAAAATTTAATATAAACAATCATAAAGAAAGTTTATTCTTTTTATGTATTGATACTTAAGATTTTTTGGATAATTAGGAATATTTGTACAGAAATTAATTTGATGATATTGGAAGAAGAAGGTTACTGCAAAAAAAATAAAAAAATGTTGATTCTTCCTTAAGATTTCACCAAAATCCACAAATCGACATCCCGGTTTCTTAATCCGTCCAATTTCTTCTCATTTATCTTTCACCTAAAGCTGTCCCTGCATCCAGAACAAGCTACAAACAGCTCAAAGACGGCAACCGTTTGGAGATTGCCAAGTGGAGTCGCCGACTTGCTCTCGAACTCCACATATACATAATTAGGTTCTCAATTAGATGGTACGGCGAAGAATCAGATTTCCGCGAACACAAATCGCGTCTTGGTAACAGTCTCTTTTCAGTTTGGACACATAGTTGTGCTCTGAATCAATTGAGAAGTTCATTTTTGGAACAAATAACATCGTTGAAGCCAAGAGGCACCAATCTCGGGCTATTCGCGTTCATAAAATAAAATCATGTTCTGTCTGTTTGTGAGAATGCGCGTCCCATGTCTGTAGTTCATGAGCAGCTTTGGAAATGTGGGAGCAGTATTCCTGATGTATAAAGCTCGTTTCTTCACAATCTACAAGCACCGGCCTTTTCTCCTCATCTAGTTCTAATCTCTACCTCTCCCTCTCATCACATGACCTGATCAGTTAGCTGGCGAAATTTCTCAATCCTGGTCTCATTGAAAGCTCTACAGGGAGCGACTGAAGACCGAGATTGAGAAATTTCAGTATTCTCAGAGTGTTCAGATCCATTAAAACGGGCAGTGATCAGTCGGATTATCTAAGAGATCTCACACACTTGAAGGCTGCTCACACTCTTAATTCTAGCTAGTAATTCGTACTGGTCTCTAGCACCACTTGCAGAGTACTTTGCAAATATCTTATTTTAAAACTATGGCTCAGAGGGTAGGGATGGTGGTTTTGACGGCGATGTTGCTTGTAACAATCAAGGGAGCAATGGCGATGGAATTCATTGTTGGTGGTGACAGTGGCTGGGTACTTCCCGCACAAGCTAATGCCATTGGCAATGACTATGCTGTTTGGGCCGAAAGCAACAAATTTATGGTCGGCGATACTTTGGGTGAGTGGGTCTGAACACAAACACTTGTCAAGTTTCACCTAGCTTTCGCGATATCAATTCTGCTAAATTAGAAGTTGTTGATAGAAAAACTTCCAATTAGCTGAACAGAAGTTGGAAGCAAGACGTGGACTCAGTTACCATCGGTATCCTTCTGATAGTGAAGACTAGACCAAGGAGTATCACGCAAACTCCTAATGAGTTTATGGTTAAGAATTCAATTTTGAGAGGAAACTGGAAATTTTATTTCATGACAATTCTGGTTCTGGATGTCCTTGCAGTTTTCAAATACAATAAGGAAAGTCACAGCGTACTACAGGTAAATGGAACAGCATTTGCAGACTGCATTACTGCCGACCCTCTTATGGCATGGAAGGACGGCAACACCATCGTCACACTGGAGAATGAAGGACGGATGTGGTTCATTTGTGGAGCTCCTGGTCATTGCGCAGATGGACAGAAATTCAAGATCACTGTCCTTCCCAGCGCTGCTTCTGGATCTGGCGCACCAGCGACGCCTCCAGCTTCTCCTCCAGATTCTGGAGCTGGATATACCTTGCTCAGATCCTCAAAGACTGTTCTCATCGTCGGCAGTATCATCGTGGGAGCATTCTTCCCTCTTTGAGATTGGCTCCAAACTAAATCACAGGTTCACAAATGAAAAACATTGAAAAGTCAGCTCGAAGCTTCTTCAAGCTGACCAGATGATCGCTTGAATGGTAACCTACCCAGGCTATGCATGAGTAGTATTTTAAGGGTTTTAAAACTCCTGTAGCTACATATTTAAATCTTCACATGTTGTGACGACAACAAAGACGATTTGCATTGTTTGAAAGGAGATAGCGACCATATGCTTGGAGATTAGTGAAGCCTGATTCTCCAAACTTAGCTCTCAGATTGAGAATCTTTTCAGATTTCAAAACTTAGAGAAATTATTAGCATCCTCTCAGCGATCTATTCTGAGGCCGAATCTGGTCCAACTCTGCGTGTTTTTAGATTTTCTTAATCTCGTGGACACCTCATGGTCAGCGATTTCTACGGCAATTGTAGTACTTTGCAGCCTCTGGCATATGCCTGTTCCTGTAATTTTTTTCCGAATAAAAGGACCCATGTAGGCAGAAATAATATTACTACATAGTGATGTGTTCTGCCACAATTTTGCTCTTTAATATGGTTGTAAAAGTGCTGATCATTATAATGAACCAGATTTTAATTGGTTTTTGTAACTCCAAAAGTATAATGAATCAATCAATTTAAAGTCCACAGGGGTAAAACTTGAAACTCCTCTGGAAAACTGTTTACACGGTATAGCTTCAGATTAAGTTCAGAGTCGGCTGCAGCTGGATCTTCAGTTTGTCCAATTACTGATGTTTGGTTGAATCCGTCTTCTCCTTTATCACTACACAGTTTGCACATTAGTCGCCACATTCCTCGGGGGGCATTTAGAATAAACATCAAAGTATTAATTTTGACATTTTTAACAAGTGTGATTGAAAAAGAGCTCACAATTTAACGCTTATAAATATAAATGGTGATTAGTTCAGGAAAAAGAATTTAGTTCTTTCTGTTTCAGAAACTAGACCCTCTTGATGATGCTGACAGAAGATTTGTAGAATTTTTCAGAGCTTGGTTTTCTACAGGAATCTCTCTCAATTCTGTCAAGTTGAACATAAAGTCAATAGATGTAAATGTAACTTTACTAGAAATGAAAAATTGCAAGCTGATCGGAAGTTGATCCAGTGATGAATTCTGGGATCTGATATTGTACACAATACAAATATATAGGCCTCAAGCTGGATGGATTGAACTCACAAGAGTCCTGGAGATGTCGTTTAAACCATTTTAGACGATCTCACGCTAATTTGCAGCATTGTAGAGTTTTTAAATATTTATTATTATATAATTTTGAGTAGAGTCATGTGTTTCTTCAACCAACATAATGCCCAGATAAAATCAAGTCGCAGTCCTGAAGGTCTTATGCATGAGTTTGGTATGTTGCAGGGGTTAATGTTACCGCAGAGAATAATCAGATGACATTGAAAGGAGTTGTGACCGGACGGCGTCAGCCAAGTTGTCACAATGAAATTTTGATCACATATCAGATCCAGAAAAAATGCTTGAGTTCCTGACTAGGGACTCAAGCATTTTTTCTGGATCTGATATGTGATCAAAATTTTGTCCTAGAGACCTGGAGGATTCAAAGCAGCAGCACGACAATAACTAAGACTATTCGAAATCCGTCAGATAAGATACTCAAGGTAAGTAAGTTATCTTCAACATCTGTGTCTTCGTTTGTGACTGCTAAACACTGGCAGGCCATGCAGAATAGTTAGTAACCATTGACAGCTCTGTCAGATCTCAGAAAAAGGATTTAAGCGTAGCAAGTTACATACTATTCCAAAGATCAAAGATAAATTGTCCATTTGCCCGTGCATTGACTTATGTACAAACTAGATAGCAGCATTGAGTTCAAAATCGGCGATGAACTCAAAGGTGCCATGTGGAACAACCAGCTCGCTTTCAGAAAAACCCAGATTCTTTTGAAATGCCTGAATTGAACCTGTCAGTCATCTAATACGAATTAAGCTGAAAATGAACGATCAGAGATTTCTGTGGCATGAATGGCTCTCAAAATGACCCACTTCCATCTGGACTTGCCACGACGTATGAATCCAAACAGAATCTTGAATAGTAGCAGTTGAATGAGCTCCCGATGGCCCAGTGGCATCGTATACGGTGTACGCGATACCTTATGTGCTCAAAACCTAGGATCTCTGTTTGTCAGTGGGCGGCAGCAAACAAAATTAAATATGCGTGTTCAGTACCTGAGTGCTTCTGGTATTTAAGCATGTACCTCCATAATCTACAATCATCAGTCATTCTCCACTAAATCTTGTTTAGATCTTTCTCTCGTTTCAACAGCCATACGAGCCCTCTTCAGCAGTCAGATTGAGGAGCATTCTCAATCTCGCTCTAATCTAAACGCATTACGAAGATTGCAGAGCGACGTTGAGAAATCTCAACCAACTCAGGGCTTCGACTGAATTTGATTGTTCAGAGAGATTATCAAGACTTTGTCCAATCTCAATCTCCATCCGCAAAGCGTACCTAACCTCAATACAAAACCATGGCTCAGAATGCATTGATATTGATTTTGATAACGGTATTGCTAGTTTCATTCAGAGCAGCAATTGCAGAAGAATACATCGTTGGAGGTGAAAATGGTTGGGTACTTCCTATCCAGGCCAATGACATTGGCAACAATTATACGACTTGGGCCGACAGCTTCAACTTCAAGGTCGGAGACTCCTTGGGTAAGTGTTTGGGTTTAAATGTTCTACATTCATTTTGGAGTTTTCTTTCTGCTTCTGAACACATAAATTTACATACTCTTTCATGTAGCCTAGAGATAAGAGATGTTTACGACTCTATTTCCATTGTACTGATGATTTAAATGAATCAAATCTGGAGACAGACCAGGAAGTATGATCATAATCGACTGTATATCTATTCTTGTAATAATTGCAGTATTCAAGTACAAGAAGGAAAGTCACAGTGTGCTTCAGGTGAATGGAACTGCATTTGCGGATTGCATCACATCTGACCCCCTAGGCGCATGGAAGGACGGTAATACTTCCATCGTGTTGAAGGAAGCAGGACGGATGTGGTTCATCTGCGGAGCCCCTGGTCATTGTGAACAAGGACAGAAGTTCAAAGTTACTGTCCTCGCTTGCGCTCTTCCTGTCCTTGACGGACAAACAGAAATTCCTCCAGCATCGGCTCCTCAACCTGGAGCTGGGAATGGGATTTATAGGTCCGCAAAATCTGCTACCATCATCGGGAGTATCGTTGCAGGAGCATTCTACCTCCTGTAAATTAGGCTCGAATCATAGCTTGTATTGGAATCTATCTCGTTTGTATATATATGAATTTTGTAAAAGGAGTAGGTAACGTTGGAGTACCCAAAGGCTCAAGTAGCTGATAATCAAATATTTTACATAAATTGAAGAGAAAAAATTATCATATGATGAGAAAACAAATTAATGGATAAAAGTCTTAAATAATTACGATCATTCATAGGAGAAATAAATAATTTAATATATCAATGCACACATTATTCTCATATTATTTTCATAAAATCTAAAAAATTTAACACTAGATATTCACAATCATCAAGATCCCATTTTATTTTTTCTCGAATATTTCAAATATATGTTATCGTATAATCAGTTAAAGGAATCTTCATCTAATTCTGCTGAAATATATGTGAATATGAGTATATCACACAATCACTTATCTCCTCAAACGTATTTTGAGTCTTGTGCAAATTTTCCATTTAAAGTTCATTGACAGTATCATCAATCATGAGTTTGATATGAAATTAAACCTCAAGATCATGCAATGCCTTTAGAAAATGTATGAGAATGACAGATTAAAAGTGATCTGAAAAATGTCAAAATATTAGGTGTGGATGCCATACACCAAATTTATTCCGCGAACAGCCTAACAAAGATTTAAGAAATAAAGAGCTTCCAGATTAAGCTTCATTTTTCTATATATAAAAAAAATTATATATCTACTAAATTTTTTGGCTAACTTGAGGATCTCCTTGATTTATAAAATATATAATTTTCACATATTATTATCAACCATAATGTGAATATTACGTTTCAGTATAACTAGTGTGTATAAGCTGCCAGCCTCAATCAATGTCAACGGACCCTGAAACTGGTTGTGTAAATATTTCTGAGTTTGGGACGTAGTGCAGAAGTATATAAAAAAATTATAGCAATTTCCAAAACAATAAAAATATTTACAAGTAAAATAATTCTGATACATTCTTTTGAAATTCAAAATTTTAAATTTTTGAACACATAATTTTTCGGCGTTTGTTTTAAAATATTTCTTTATCATTCTATGAAAACAAAACATGCAGTAAATACTTTCTAAAAATTATCTGGACTATAATTGGTAAATATTTTTTGATTTAATTGCAAGCTCTAAGTCTGTTTTACATAAGAATAAGTACATTATTCTTGAAAAGTTCAAAGTTTTTCTTTGTAACACCTCTTCGACCTCTTAGTTCAGATAGATGTTACTGCAGAAGATTCGCACCGTCACAAACTTTTTCAGTTATTTGACATACTTGAGAATAAAATCCATTTCCTTTAAATGTAAAGAGAAGTAATGCATTCCCTCTACATGCCAAAACAATCATGCAAGACAACATTGCTGAAAAACAAATTGCAAATTGTATCAACATAGCGAGAAAATCACTCCTGAAGATAAGTTATGAACATCCTTGACATTGATCTTGTATTTTTTTATTCACTCCTCCTATGAAACTTGATGATTCTGAAGTTAGATGAACTGCACATCATCTCAACTTTCGTATTTTTCCTCAATGTCTTCTCCTGAAGCTTTTGTGAGTACTTATTGTCAACCATGCACATATCAAGGTGGTTCCATTGGATCTCAAGTTCTTCACTCTTGGCTAAATGATTAACATGAAAACATTATCTCAAACCATCCACATCAGGTGCTAAGTGAAATAAATTGTTGCAATAAATGGCATCATCAAAACAAAGTTCAACATACATCAACATGGAGTTCATCCTTTTGAAGGCTTGAATGTTATTTTACAACATCATCAACAAGGGTTGCACCAATGAAACATGCAAGGTGGATAATTTGAAAATCATAAGTTATCTTTTTCACTGCATTAAATATGATTCCAATCAATAGTGCTTGAAAATAAAAAACAAAGAATACCAAAATTTGTTGATCATTCTTCAATAAGGCTGAGGACATGGACAACTAGCCATTTTGTTATTGTTATTGTCTTCAATATTTCTTGCCAGTCAAAATCTATTACTATGAGCTGCCTTGAGAGTGGTGAACATATACCGTATTAGCTGTCATTTGTTAGTTAGAGTTTGCATTTCTGAATTTGTTCCACAAAATAGACACAAATGCCCAAAGTCACACTCTCTTAATGTAGAACTTTATATTATAAATCTCCAACTAGTCATGTTTGAACATGTTTGTTGAAACAACCTAAGGCTTCTTGTTTTGAGAAAGATAGTTGTGAAATAAAATCTTGCCTCAAGATCAATTATTAAAAATACTTTATTTTTAATGGAATAGATTTCATGAAGCCATTTCAAGTTTTAAAGCTATCATCAAATCTGTAACCATGATTTTTCATAGTATTGTTGAAATAAGCTTCTTCAAACTTGAGGTTCCTCTTCATCTCATCGACATGTTTTTTCATGAGTCAATAGTTGTTTTCCTTCTTCATCAACCTTCTTCCCTCTCTAATATCAACCAAAACCATGATGATATAGGGCTTATTGCAGATTACTTCAAAAAAATGGAAGAAGTTGACATTCAATCCTTTGATATCTTTTGGTTTATGGTCAAGAACATCCGTCTTCATTAAACAAGAATAATAATGTTCAACTAGATTGAACTTGTTGTTTTCATCATATGATATGTTCTAAGTTGCATCCCAGACTTCATGCAATAAGTCTCGTGTTGAAATGAAAGGTTGAGATTCTAATTTACATGGAATGAAAGTCATCTCCACTCATCTTTAAACTGTTACGACACTCATCATTCATAAAACCATCTCTCATTTTCTTTGAATCCTCAATCGGCGAGCTTAGATTCAGTTCTAGCCCCTCTGTCAATTCCTTATCCTCGTTGTTGTCCCGAAATAATCTCCTTCACGCATCATTTGAAATATGCATGTGGCTTGAATTTCTACAAATTTCATGTCGCGTTAGACTGGTAAACTTCTTCCATCATCCTTGTTCTTCAAGTTTTCTTTGGTGTAATAAGCTCACTCCCTTTTTGTTCATGTCTATGTCACAAAATACATGGTTTAAGTAAGTAATTATAACATAATTTCAACAATCTGATTGAAACTCCGTTAGTTGAATTAATGTTATAATATTGTGATTGATATCTTCTTATGTTGATCAAGTAGGAACATGTGGCATGGTTGTTGATGATTTATCACTAACTATATCTTCACTTCATCTTAAATTCCTACATTACTGAAACCAATATAAAGGAACAAAGAAGTGACCTTTGAAGAAGTACTAAATGTCACCTCTATACTATCTTTGAATGTCATATTTTAATCAAACATAATATCTCTATCTCAAAAAGCTCTCTTTGTAAGAGGATTATACAACATGTAAGCTTAGCTATCAAGAAAATAACCTAAGAATAAACACTTCATGCTTCTAAAACCTAATTGAGATCAAGAGTGTGTATCATTTAGAATATGTATATACACAATACAATAAAAAATATGTACGTTACTTACATTTGGTTTGTTATCATTCCAAGCTTCTTCAAGAATCAAGCTTGAAGAGATTGAGTAAGATTTCTATTCCGCACATACATAGCTATCATTAGAGCTTCAACCTAGAACTCAAATGACAATTGAGATTCATGTAGCATGGATCATGTTTTCTTCATCAAAGTACACTTCATACGGTCTGTAATACCATTATGTCTTGATGATGAGCAAGCTGTAACTTCTTCGTTGAATGCCATAGTATGTTGCATACATACAAGTCATCAATATTCACTGCAATGGAACTTCATTCTAATGTAGGTTGCAAATCAGCACCAACCTATAAGATCACACACTTAAAGAGTAAGCATATGATTCTAGCATTTGTTTGGTGATGGTTTGCATCACATATTTCAAAATCTCAATCTTCACTTGAAATGGTTCCCGCATAACCCCAACATGAGCAAGTCACTTGATGCCTTGGATGGACTTTCACTAGAATCCAGAGTCCTTGACAAGGATTTGTTCCCTTAATGATCCAACTACCCATGGTGTCCATCCTGGAGTCTAACTCTTAGGCCACATAGGATCTTGAGTTCAATCATAGCATGTTGGGTTTGGGCTTGGGTTCCTTAGATACTTCTCTAGACCTTGGGTCGGAGTTGGACTCTTAGGTCTTGATCCAGTTCTTAGATCCGATGAATAGATCTTATATCTTTAGATCCAGCCATGGAGATTATGTCTAGACTCTAATCCTCGGATCTAGACATGAGTTTTAGATAAAGAAGGCCCTTAAGTGTCTTTGTTTCAAGTTTGGGTCCAATAGGCTCTAAATGTCAACCTAGTTATTGTTTCATGGTGCAAGGTTGGTCCTGGTCCAAGCTTATATGAGAGGGGATGCTTTGGCTTGCTCATTGACACCACTTTTTTCATATATACATATAGGGTTTGATTGACCCACCATGCTTCTTGGTCTCTGAAAATTCCACCCCAACCCGTTTTGAAACTAGTAAGATGTAAGCTATCAAACATGTCAAAGTTTTATAAACTCAATAAATAAAGATTAAAAATTCCTTCTTAACATCCCATACAACTGCTTTATATAACTCAAGAGGGCATCTGCCCTAACCTTGATTGCATTGGAAGCGTCTTGTCAATATTTTTCTAACACTACCTTAAATGCTACAAATGCAGTTTGAGCACAATGGAACAGGCCTAAATGTTGCTTTTTGTCTCAACACTTTAAAAACTTTCTAGGCTTTTGTCTTAGGCACTATTATTGCCTTGCCTTTATCTGAGTTCATTACACTTAAGATCTCGTCATAAACTTTCTAATGAGTCTTTAAGCATAAATATTTTGAGCTTAGGCAACCAAAGCTCCTCAAAACATAAGCCCGGGCTTGGATTTGGTCCGAAATCCAAGATTGTTCTCTCAATGGATGTTGTTTGCACCCTTTATCTCATTGAAAGCATCTTGTCAGTAGCTTTTTAACAAGATTTCAATTATTCCAAATGCTCATCAACGCTCTTGTTACTTACTAAAACGTGCAAATTCTTTTCACATTAACTATTTCTTAGACTTGCCATGTGTTTTGACTTTCAGACACATCACTCACCATTTAGTGCAAGTTGATAGATTCTTGAAGTATTGCCTAAGTATTTTGGCTTCTATTGCATGTGGATGTCGTGACATGGGCCCATTTTTAGACGGTCAATGTCTTTATCAATGTAAAAGATCATAAGTCCTAACCTGAATGGGACATCCGACCCCTTATTAGAGGACATCAATGTTAACCTAAGTTGAATGGGCTATCCGACCCCTTAGGATCAATTTGCATTTAAGTAGCTAACTCATAACTTGTTGATGGGCTACGTCCCGTGGTTTGTCTCAGGACTACTCTTTACTTCACTGACCTTGACACATAATATTTCAAATTAAAATTCTAAGCCAACCAAGGGTCTTTCACTTACTCAATATAACTTTTTTCCTTGTTCCTCGGATTACTAGGGAATCCTACTATTCAATTGCTCTTTGATCTGATTTAGATGAGATTCTAAGCATATGGATCATCCCAAGCTTGGAGACATGATCACCATGCTTTTGTTTTTGCCAAAACAAACCTTAGTTAGACTAAGTATTTTTTGGATGCTTATATAAATCAAATCAAGGATCCACTTTCAGTCTCTTGACCAACATCTTAAAAAGTGTATGATAAGAAGTATAGTAAAAAAAGTTTTACTACACTTCTTATCATACACTTATCATTACAAAGGTTTCAAAAATGATTTGTTTTGCAGTTTGGAGAGGATTTTTTTTCTAATTTAGGAGCCTTATGGTGACTCATTGGCCTCATGGTCTAACTGCCTTAGCACTATATTTACTACACTTGTTTTATTATAACAACACCACGGTTTTAGTGAACTTATCTAGCCTACTTTTCTTGAACAAGTTTTTTCCCTTTCTAGAGGAAGATATCCACATCTCAGCTATTGTGTTTGCCTTTGTGAATTTCTCTTAAATTCGTTCAAGACACCTTGAGCATTCTACAAATCTGATACATGCATCCAAGTTGTTTCCTTCATATGATATCCTTACCAAATCACCAAGTATTTTTGGATTCCTTGCTACTTTTGCAATTTAAGGATGTTTTCAAATTCAAGTTAGACTTCTATCACGTCAGGAATGGTTGAAATAATTACGTACATTTTAGCTGCAAGTCAACAGTATGATACTTCTTGAGTAAGGAAACATGAAAGTTCTGACGCATCACCATCTCCTAAGGCAGAAATTGTTAAGGATTTGTCTTGATGACAAACACTCTAGGATAATTTGATGCAAACTTGGATGTTAATGCTTTAGGTACAGTGAAATTTTTCACTCTTAGCCAAATTTATTCCCCCATTTGATATCTTATTTTTTGTTGTCATTTGTTGTACTACTTGATATATCTTGCAAGTACTTTTTGTAAACATTTCTTTGGTCTTTCGTAACACCGCTTCATATCCTCAACAAAGTTGTTCATCAGGTCATTTTGATGTTGAATTTGCTCAAAGAGCTAAATCAAAAGCTTATTTTGGCCCTTGTCCATAGAAAAAATCGAATGTTTGATATTTCTATAGTGAAATGTTTGATTATATTATAGCATTGAAGTTACTCACTCTGTTTGTCCATCTATTTTCGATGCTATGGTATGTTTGTATTTATTATACACAAATATATTAAAAAAATACATAAAAAAATTTGTGAGTTTTTATAATGCTTAAACATTTAAGGATATGAAAGTACAAGAAAATTAAAAGTAAATATTTTTATCCTAGAATCAAGGAAGTATTAAGAATACATGGCTGACTTTTAGTAAAAATTTTGATAATAAAGAAATATTAATAAAAAAAATTTGACAATGAGAGAAAATTTAGGTAAAATTTTGTGAAAATTTAAGTAAGGATGACTTATTTATAAGATTCAAAAACTTACTAATGGGAAATGAAATTGAATTAAAGAGAGCACATGTTATCATGATATTGAGAAGATTGACAAATTCAATAAGAAATTTAAGTCAAATGAAGTTGTAATTTTTTCTAAAGATTTTTCAATTGTAATGAAACAATCTTGAAATTTTTTTTTAAGATCTTTTGAGAGGAAGTAAATAAGTGATATTAAAAATATGGCAAGGTAAGAAGTGTTCAATGTTACAATGTTCAGTTTTTTGTAACAATGTTACAAAAAACTGTATTTTGTCAACATAAATTTTCATCAATTGGACTGAAATTTATAACGATAGTTCATTTCAAGTGAATAAATTATTTTATGAAATTTTGTAAAGATTCAAATAGTGAGAGTGAGTTGAAAGTATATAATAGTTGCTCTAGTGATGACAAAGTGATGAGAATATCATATTTTCAACAAAAAAAGTTTCATAATCCCTCATGGCTCACTTAATGAAAAAATTTTGTAAGAATCACTGATCATGAAATTTTCATAAATGAGTATTGGAATGAATTTTATAAAATCATTGTACATATGTTAATTATTGAGTGAAGTCATAATTCAATGTTAGAGATAGAACCAAGTTTGATTACTTGTAACTTTTGATGAAATCGTTGAATCACAATAAAAAAAATATAAAGATATTTTTGATAATATTTTTTGTAAATAGGAAAAGTATTGGATTGATTGAACTTGTAGATTGAGATATATTAAGAGTCGTTGAGATTAATCGGTAGTAATCATCCAATTTTTTTAGAATTACTTTATTTGGCTTAAGTAGATTGGCCATGATTTATTTGTTTATATTTTATAGCGTTGAGATGGAGGGTCGTTATGGTGATAGATAAAAACTCCTTGGCAATCCATGTGATATATTTTATGTTGCAAACGATACAAAAACTACATATTATAAAAATTTATATAAATGAGAGTTTGGAATTTTTAGGAGCATCCAAACTTGAAGTTTAGAAAAAATGTTTTAAAGATTTGGAGCTTGAAGTATTTCATCTAATTTTCCTATTAAAACATGAACTCTCATCATAATAATATTCTTAGATAGAATTCATCTTCAAGAATTGTTTATAACAACACAGAGAGACACAATAAAATAACAAAAGGGATAGGAAGACCCTATCAAATCATACAAGAATGGGATCAAATAGGACAATGTTTTGTAACAATGTTTGGACACAACTTTGCATAGAGTCAAAATATAATAATGGTAGTATTTTTTTCATTTCATTTAAATGACATCACGATAAGATTATTTGTCTAGAAATACGCTAGGAATATGGCTGTAGATAATGTTTAAGAATCACTCAACTCTATTCTATGGAAGGTACTTAGGAATCAATTTAGTCAACCTGCACCTATCACTACACTAGGTACACGCCAGGGTTTACTGATCATCACTTCCAGCCTCACTATAGGAGAAATTTGCAGCATCACAGGCAAAAAGAATCCTAAAGGCAATTGTCGCATGCCACACAATACCAACTGGGTGTACAAATAAACATTAAGCATGAACATGATCCAACATTAGCAGATGAATGAGAACTCTTCGGCTTTAAAACTATCAAAGTCAAATCACAAAACCTATCTAATCAAAATATTCTTGTGAAGTCATTAGATTTGCATTCAATTGTGGCTTTCAAAATGAATTTTCAACAGATCAATGAATCTTTAATTAAGTATTCATCCAAACTTACAAATAGAATTCAAAAATAATAGACTAACACCCAAAAATCATAATTGATAATACCAACATCACCTTATGAAATTGGACTTACTTTCACTCACTTGAAAAAATCAAACCAAATTTTTGCAAATCTATTAAACATGATTTCAACCTCTATTATGAAAATTTTAAACCCTTGAATTTTCTAATCCAATCTAAATTGTATCACTTGTAACATAAGTAATTTTTAGATCCTTCTGTATAATGGTAAGAAAGAATATTTAGTTAATGTTCATGCCCTGTTAAGATGAATATATGATTCATCGGATTCAAAAAGGAAGTAAGACTATGAACTTTTGATAACGTCATGACCCAAAATAAATGATTTTAATATTTATGTCCTAGAAAATCATCCGGCCACTACAAGTCATTAACATCATATGTGCACTTGTAACACTATAGTCAAATTTTGGAAATTTAAAATTAATCCTTTGAACCACAACATTTCAATCTCTTTAGGATGTAATTAAAATATTATTAATAATTATTTGGTAACTAATTGATGATAAGTAAATTATGCAATTGTTCAATTTGTGGGACTGCACAGTTCACGGATGATTGAAAAATTTAAATATTCTTCAATATTTTTCTCTTCATGGTTTCCAAAAAGTTGGTTACTCTGGATTATCATGCATTAATTATATTAATCTTAACTCTAATTCAATCATGGTGAGTCATGATATTTCTAAATAATCCCAACGTCATATAAAATTTTTTGATTTTTCTTCCAATTTTTCATTGATTTTTTCAATTTTACCAAAAATTCTAAAAAAAATGATACAAGTTTCATTTTTCTTTTTTTTGGACCTTGGTTACATGTGGCCGCGTCTGTCAAAACAAATATTTTCCAGAAATTTATTACTGTGTAAAAATAAAAGATATTACTTCTTATCAATTTGTACAACGAGGTAAAATATTCTCTCATGTATCATTTTTTATACTTAATATGAAAGGTTGTTACGGTAAAAAATTTTTGCCAATCTAAAAACTTACTTCAAATTTTTATTCAATATAAAAATGATACTTTATCAATTTGTACTTTAAAAAAAAAAATTTCTTGTATTTGATGTTGTAAAGGAAGTTTTGTGAGGTTCGTTTAAATTAAAAATTGGATAAAAATTAATTGGTGACATATTTTAGATTATGAAATTAAATGAGATTAAAAAAATATAGGCAAAAAATTATTCAAATTGAATTAAATGTAAATTTTAATTATTTTTATATTCATTCTAATTTTTTTATTAAATTATCTTTTTATCCAATTGGTATGTATACTTTAAAATTTATACATTATTAAATACATTTTATTTAATTTGATATCAAAGATATCATATCACTGGTTTAAAATTAATGATTCATTGAAAGTGAGGACTTTAAAGGACATATGAGTAATAATCTATTGCATCCATGTGAGAAATAAGAGGTAGGTCACATTACCAGTCTAGTTTGTCACTCTATTGAAACTGCATTCACAATCGATCACATTGCTATCTTCAGGAACTTTGTCCTTCATGTACATGAGGCACCTTATCTCTTGAAATATTGCTCCAAGAGTTTCAAGCATAGTTACCAAGTCTCATTCATAGTCTATCACATTACTATCTTTAGGGACTTTGTTCTCCAAATACATGAGTCACCTTACGTCTTTAAGTAACGCTCTAAGAGTTTCAAGTGTAGTTATCATTTGCAGTCTAGGCTCTTGTGGAACATTTGCATATGTGATTGATGAGTATGAGCCCCACGCTCAAAAGCTCAAACTGGAGCATCACTACTGCCATGTTTCTATTACTTTTTTGGCTAATGATACTCTTTCATTGGAGTCTAGAACACAACTGCGCTTTTATGGGCACATCACGGGAGTTTGACTCACAACTTAGATCACTATCTCTAGTTTTTTGCATTGTGTCTTCATACTTTGCCATAACAATGCGGATACATCAGAAACTTCCTCAGTCAATGATGTCAAACCTTACACAATACTCTTATAAGACACAACAAGAGCTAATAGCCTATTGTGGCACATGATATTGTCATGGATATAATTTTTATAATCTTACGTTGCTCATTTTTTCATATCCAAAAGGTTTTCTGCCTTGGTCATCAAAGGATCCTTCACATAGAAGATGCCACATATACTTCATACACAAGGCGGTGGCTTATATCTATGATGTTGTCATTGCTTTTCCCCGTTGTGAAAACAATGGCGGCATGAAGAACCTCTTTTGTCTACTGCTTTGGCCATGCCCGGTTGTGTGTTCCTCTCCTTAGCGGATGATACATACATTGTAGGCCCTATAGATAACATTTGGCAGTCCTTTGATTACTTGACTAACGAGCTTCATCTTGTAGGCTTGAGAGTCAAGGTATGAAAGTGTAGAGCTTGATCTCCTTTGGGCATTCCGCCTCATCTCCAGCTTCGTGAGGGATATATGATATCAACAGACGGTTTACATATTCTAGGAGTACCAGTAGGGTCTGAGGATTTTGTTTTACGCTACCTTGATGTTGCATTTGCTGAGGATGTTTTGCATGTAGACGACCTTCCTCTACTAGGGGATCCGCATGTGACGTTTGGTATATTGTCATCTAGTATTACTCGTCGACCCACGTACCTTCTTCGCACGGTTCCTTCTTCACCTACATTCATATCACGTTTGGTTGCATTTGACAAGAGGATCATGGGCGTCTTTGGTGACATCATCGGACCATGGACATTCGAGTGTGTGACAGGAGATTTGGCAAGGAGACATACTTCTTTGCCAATTTCGTGTGGAGGGGTAGGCTTATTGTCAATGGAGGAGATGGCACCTACGGCATTCTTGGCGAGTTGGGCGCTCGTTGCACCTTTGTTATCTTCTCGATTTGTGATCGCATATAGACCTATATTGGAGATATATGCAAGGGATGTGGATACGGGATCATTTCCCTTACATGTATTATTACGACATACGAGAAATACTTTACCACGGGAGGTATGACATGAGTTCCCATCTTTTTCTTCTTTGGCTACCGATTGGACTAGAGATCTATTGTCTATCTTGATGGACTAATAGTTTCAGGAGGCTCTACATTCACTCTTAGTGGATCCGGCCATTCCTCGTACTACTAGAGCTCGTTTACGCTCTTGCTCGAGCAAGGATGTAGGCTCGTGCATCTTGGCTCGACCATGCATCAGGGCTTTCCAACTCGCACTAGCTACTTTCTCCACAGTGATGAAGTTCCGTCTTGGCTTGGTCCATCCATCTACATCTTCATTACATACATGTGAGTGTGGTATCACTTTAGATGCAGTAGGTGTTCATATGACTCGTTGTCCATTCGGAGGGCATAGGATAGCTACCCATGATACCATTAGGGTTGTGGTGTTTGCTAGGACGCGAGAGGGTGGATACCTCACATGGAGAGAGCGTTGATATGCCTTGCAATCGACTAGGGTTAGGACAGACCTATACTTGATTCGAGAGGACCAGGTCACTATGACAGATGTGGTGGTTACCGATCCTAATAGAGACACATTTTCAGAGGGGGTGATCACCCATCCTCCAGGATGGGCGGCGAGTGGAGCGGCAACAACCAAGGACTCCAAGTATAGAGGTATGCAAAGAGATCACCTCTTTGTGCCTCTAGCTTTGGAGTTATATGGAACTATGGATACCGACTTCAACATGTTTGTGAGGGAGTGCGCGAGAGCCTACCATACTGGGCGGCATGGGGTATCACTCTCTTTAGCTTACTGTATAGCCTATTTTAGTTAATATATTTCCATTGCTTTATAGAAAGCACTAGTTGATGCAATCCATAGGAGATCAATCATGTTAGGTGATGCTTCTTCGGATGTTTCTATTGTTTATAGACGGTTTGACCTAGATAGTTCGGATATATTAGGTGCTATAGGACATATTTCCCGGTGTGATACTATTGGGGCCTAGCCCCATGTTACCGGTTTGGTTCCATCCTTGTACGCTTTGATGGGGTCTTCCCATCCCTTTTGTTATTATACTTTGTCCCATGGCATGCCACCCCCCTTTGTGTCATGGCGAGATATGTATATTCATGTTCTGGATTAGAAATCGACGTAACATGAATTGTGATGCAATGAAAGAAGTTTTGAAGGCTCAAGTTTTGAATATGAGTCCTTTTTCGCACTTCTGTCCAAATACTGCACAGTGAACTTCTGAACTGATAGGGGATTTCTTTAATATATTTGAATGTATTGAAGAAAATCCCTATCAGTTCTATATGATGATGTTATGAACCTAGACAAATTGTGGATTTTTGTGTAATGTGATATAAAAGTATGAAGAATACTATACAAGTATTATTTTTCTTCTCTTACATTTTTGAAGGCAGATATTGATCTTCATCTTCTACACAGTTTAAGTAATAAGTCCTTAATTTAGGCCATTCTTCTGTGCAGTACGAGATTTAGACCGAAAACATTCTATAGATCAGATTCTCCACAGAACATGAGGAGAATTAGTCTAAGAATTTGCGCTTCTAGTAAGAGGTCCCGCGGGGCTCCGCGTCACAACCTCTGATGAAAGCGTCTAAAGTGAATGCTCGCCGTGCAAACAAGCCAGGCCCATGCATGTATGAGATAGTCGAACTGCGCAACCCGTCTACACTGTACTTGTAGTCACAAAACACAAGATAAGCTTGACAATTATGAACACAACAAACAAATTTGAACGACAAGCTGTGACACTTCTACCTCTGTTCTCCACATCATGTTCTTTGTCGATGACAAAGGACGTTTGGCATGGATGCTGCACCAGTTGGCTCTTGTCAGGCCTGGCCTCGAAAGCAGCAACACAAGTTGCAATGGGACAAAGATTTAACGTGTTGGCGCATGATTCTACTGTTTGCTGATAAAGTTTGAATCACGATACACCATCACCGATTCTGCTTATGCAGTTTTGTTGTCCATACAGATTTCTGTTCTACGTTCTAGATTAGGCTTAGAATGTCTCCCCGGTAAGTACAAGAAACGAAGCCAAATACAAGAGTTGGACAAATACAAGAGTTGACTTAGTCACCTCGGTGGATGTATTACCCCAAATTCGCTGGAGGCTTTGAGTGTGCGTGCCTTTAGCCTTTAGGTGATATAGTTTTATGGCGATAACCACTGCTTTTGCTTATACCAAAATGGACACTCTCGTGAGAACGTTTGGATCTGAGGTGAGAAAAAATTTTGTAAGGCCCTTACCATGGATCCATATATTGGTAAACCCAGAAAAGTTTTGCTACAGGAAAGTATTTGACTGTTAGCAACTACCGTTAGCAGCTGTTCAAAATTCAAATCAACATACCAATCATGCATCAGTTTTAGGAATCATGAGTTTTTGTACCCCAGGAGGTCAATCGACGTCGTTATTGCGTTCAGACTTAATGCTCGTGGCTCGGTCATACATCAGGCACTTGGCAATCATTTGGAATTGTGGTATTTTCTTTTAGGGTTCCTTTCGCTTTTGCAATCTCACAATTAGTCTGAAGCTGGTGGAACATACTACTATCTGAATGCACCGATTTCAACGATTATCCAAGGAATAAAAGTAATACTCTTCAAATTTGAGGCAATGATGAGAGTATAAGATCCTGTATTACGTTTCCGAAACCAAGTCATAAGTTGAGCTTAAGCGAAAAAAGTTTCACTTTAGGAGCGAACGCGGTTTAGAAAGATTTGTATGTGGAGGATCATGTTTAATACTCTGATGGAAGACCATTAGCACAAATTTAGGACATGAGCTTTGTGAATCATTATCCGATGATGATGTTAAATGTTATCAGGGTAAACTCTCTGATCTAGCATATGCCGAGCTGATGTCCTGTATTTGGAAATAGAAAGGCATATCCAGCACCTCATTTTGTTCCTGATTTCTCTCTTGTTCACTTGCTCTGCTGCTATCTTTTACTTCATACAAAGAGGATAAGGAGCGGAACCTCGAGCTGTGATATGATTGAACACATCAATGTTGGCGTGTTTCAAAGCACCCCAATGAAGGAGTTGACTGACGCTGGAGTTGGAAACTAGGGGAAACTTGGCATATAAATAAATTATGAAGAATATCAGCCCTACTGTATTCTCCTCTCATCACCAGCACAAATGCTGTAGATTGATCTGATTCCCTCGCATATGGTACCACATTGCTGGATGTAACTAGGTTCACCGCTGGACTTTCGGTGCCCAGCATTTGATCGAGCTATACAATCACACGCTCCACTGCCTCTCCATGCTCATTCATTCATTTCCCGAACACGACAAGAGTATCTTGCAGCCTTCACATCCGAGAAGATTTCTGGCCTTAAGTACTTCTCGAGTAGCTCCTGCCTTGATTGACTCTGCCCATGTGTAAAATCTGCAAGGGGGTTAGTCCTCTAGAGATGCTTTTTTCCACGTAAGTTGGCGTGATGTGGGGATTCCACTTGATATTCAAGTTTCATTCTTCAAGGTTTTCAGAAGGAGAACTAGAATGAGCTCCACACAATCCGTTGGGAGAAGGCTCACGGTGATATCCTGGTGGGGATGCGAAAAGCTGTCGGATTTCGTCTTTCATGATCCCAAAAGTTGATACGCCCAAGGTTCGGAACTTGCTCCAGCCATGATCTGTCCGGAACCTTCAAAAACAGCTTTTACTATTAAGGCCTGACCCTCTTTTACGATTCAACTCCTCATTGATAAGCGAGTCCAATCGCTCAGCGGGGGAAGAAGAGGCAACAGCAGAATCTTGGACTCTTTCTCGGGTATCCAGGTCCACCTCATTTTTCCTGCGTCTAGAACGCGTTTCTTCTTCCAAGAGCCAATGCAGTCGATGTGGGAACGCATCAACATCATTGTCATCGCCCAGTTTCAAATTCTCAATCGGCGGAGGCTGTCCGGAAAATGGCTTCACTCCTCTGCTGTCCGAACGGCTGTGACTCGAACTCCATCCTTGGCTGCTTCTGCTGCTGCTGTTGTCCAGTATATACTGATCCAAGAGAGGAACGAAGTTGACTCTGGCGCTTCTCAAAACAGATCGCAGTTCCTGAAACGGATTCTCTGGCTCCACCGGGTAGAAGCCTCCGGGGTCTGGGAACCTTTCAGCCATGGCCAGCCGAGATTGGAAGCGATCTTTGGCTTTGAACAAGCGTGTGCGCAGCTCTACCAGAGGGTTCTGTTGCTCTTCTTCCAATCGGCAGCTGAAAGAATCTCGCGCCTTTTGCAGAACTGCCGATAGGTCCTGAAATCGTTTTTCTAGCTCGACGGGGCTTATTCTGTGATCGCGATGAGCTCTACCTGTACTCTCATTCTGTGAACATTTGATAATCCGGCACGGGCTCATCTCGGCTCTCAGATTACCTCACAGAACGTAAACGCATGCATTCACATATTTACACAGCAGTATGATCGGTTCAATTTCGAGACGTTATTAATGAATCGTCATGATCAGCTGTTCCTTGACCAACCCACGAGCCAGGCAAGGTTCGTTTGTTGAGTACAAATGCTGACGGGTTCTACATGCATCTACCAAGAATCGAGCACCTGCAGATTTGAATGTGCACGATTTTTGCTGAATGCGAATACGCTCATATACGGCCGAGTATTGAGACAATCTAATTTGACCTATCCAAGTATAGAAAATGCCCGAGATCTTCAATTCTACTCGTAGATTAGATTATCGTCTAGGCACTCTGGGATTACAGATGACGTTTAGAGTTCCTCCAGATGCAACGAGTATCCCAATGTGGTCTACGTAGTGCAGGTAGCGCGTCTCCTCGCATTTAGTCCACTTCGTCGAATCTAATGTTTCTGTCAGAAGTTTCGTGGTAAGGATGTGATTAGTCCAATTCCTAAGGCCAGTCTCATTCCATCAGTTTCTAGAACGCGGAACGAGTTAGAACATTTGGTGAATGAAGTCATGAAGCGCAACGGCGCGAAAGGGCATACGTGTTGGGAAAAGTCACCGACTAAAGGTTCATAGTATAGTACTTCATGCGGCCCAAATACAGGAACTGCAGCAACCAGCGCAAGTGTGTGTGCTGATTCAACCACCAAATGACCATCTTGCGTCTCTTCACTACGGGACGATTGGCTCATCCGCCAAGACTCACAAATTCATCCGACTGCCATTGCTTACCGCAAATTGATGTTCGACAACTGGCGCTCTTATAACACGTAAACGCACTTTCCCGGCCCAAGGTCCAAAGAGCCACACTCACGTGCCTGTTTCAGTACCATCTTCACCACCGGAGCTGCTCGGCTTCGGTCACTTTCCACTTACGGACTTAGCTTCATCAGAAACCTTTCTTGGTGAGAACCTGCAGTAGGGCTACGAGGACAGAAGCCTTTCTTTGTGATAAAGCCGAACCCACAGCTACAATATGACAGGTTCCAGCCCCTGTGTATCCCTCACATGACCATCCAACAATAACAAAATGTATGGTGCCATGTCAAGCAAGGTCTTGTGCACTCAACAACAAAATATATGACGGCAAGGCCTGCTGATATCCTTGAATTGCCAACAATGGTAAAAGATATGGGTATCTCCGCACCAACTATGCCACATGGCGTAATGAGACACGCCTTGCAATCTCATCTCGCTCCACATACAAGTGTCGATGTACTCATATGCTAGACTGCAAAACAACAGCCAAACCTATGCTAATCCCTCCAAATAGATCCAGCAATATATACCCTGCTCTAGATATTGCCAAGCAATAAGCGTTGTATCTAAAGGTGACAACATAGTGGAAATGGGATTAACTTCCTTCGTCTCCTCCCTCTCCGAAGCATAAGACTCACTCCAAGCCTGATGTATGAGCTTATCTGCCATATACCGAAGCTGCACACATGAAATAACTAGTGATCCATCCAATGTGGATGACACTACTCCACTAAGACTTGGCATGATAGCCACACCCTCTAGATAAAGAGTATCATGTGCATCCATGTTGCCCTCCAATAAATCATGAGGCCGAGTAACACAAATAGTAAAGGATGCAACATACGCCAAACCTCCACTTGGTAAAGGCCTAGAACCGGTAATGAATCGTACAGGTAATCAACTCACTCGCCCTCACTAGATTGCCAACCTAGCCGATAAGAGGCTATCTCCTGCCAATAATCAATGCTAAACCCCATCGGATATAACACTGCCGTATCCACCAATACATCGTTGGACTCTGTAAGTGTAACCACAACACATGCTAGCATTGTAGAGCTATCTGTGATATGATCTGGTTGCACTTGCACAATCAACTCCATCCTGATGATGTATGGTGTTGGGGCATCACTAGAACCTCCAAAAGATGTCTCAATCTGAAATGGACATCACTCCACATCGGTCTTTTGCAAACCAAGGCCAAGCAATACATCCTTACCCAACATAAGGGATTGTGCACCAGAATCCAACAACACGTGTTGAGGTCGATACACCTTTTCTAAAGGTCCGATCAAACAGAAGACACCATTGCTATTATCCAACATGACCGAACTTGATGACACCCTGGTACATTCGTATGCCAGCCTCGCTGGTGGTGGATGGATTACCCATCCCGTACTGTTCTTGGCATTTTTGAATTTGGAGTCTCCTCCTCAAATGTCGCTATCTTCAATAGTTGTCATTATCTTCACATATGTAGAGGGAGATGAGAAACCACCAAGAAAAAGTGTGGAGAAATACTACAAAACAAATGACGTCAAAAATCCTATGACTATATGGTTAATTAAACTGTTAACGAGTTTAGAGCTAGTCATGTGAGTATATAGATAGCATGTCTAAGATCATATTCCCAAATAATACTAAAAACTAAGACACAACTAAGAAATAACTCGGCTTGAGCTCTCTCTAAGGCAACTCCTATCCTCTCATGGAGGTATGCAACAAACCATGTTTATGTAATGATGGTGATGCTACTACTTTCTGTCTATCTTTGAGCAAGCAATTGCATAAACTAAGTACATAGACAATCAAAACCCTCCATGGCAAGTATAGAAAAATAGATGGAATAATCTTTGTGTATATCTCTCACATGTAGGAAAGGGACATTCCTATGTGAAGTGACGACAATCCTCGGAAAAGCCGTGCTGATAAAAAAGAGAAGAATGTAAATCATAGAAAGACCATACAAAAAGAATGACGCTTGATAGGGGTCCACCAGCCTCTCTAAGCTCTCTAAAAATGGATGCACGTGAGACGTTGTTAAAAGCATTCTCAACGTCCACCTACAAGATAACCCAATCCGGATGGATATCTAGAAGTGCTCTAATGCCCAACAATACCGTCTCACAGCCTCCTGGTGTGGCGACTCCTATTTGATGTGGACAAAGATGCTCATGGAAGTGTGAGTGATGCTACAAGACAATGAAACGATTGACTTATCGTAATAAGACCTCTCTAATAGCAATCGGTCTGATATCCCAAGTTTCCTTCTCCATCGCGAGAAGCCGACTAGCACCCTGAACCTGACTAATGGATAACAGAATCTCCCCTCTTGCAACTGATGAAGCCACCTAGAACAACTTAGTGAAACCACTAGAGGGATCATCCGCCTGAAAGCAATCTCGAAGATGCTCATATAGCATCCCTGACAAACCCCATGAGGATAAGCGTGGGGTTGTGCATAAAGAATGGGCAAATAATGATCTATCAAGACATAATGGCTCCTCTAGCTGATACTCCAAGACCTCTAATGGTATCTCCTCACCCATTGTGATATAGAAGGCGTAAAGAGGAAATCATCTCCTCAGTAGGACTAGTCATGGACAAAGGATGAAGGACCCTTTACCGTGTTGTGACGTGGCTACTATGAAAAGATGATGACATGTGTCATCTTCAGAGCTGTTGTCATGATGGCAATACTTTAGGTTAGGATAACCGATGGTGCATTGTAAGGCTGTAAAGAGCCCACGGTTGGATCAACTTTGTAGGGACATGATGTTGAAAAGGCTCCAAGAGATATTATCTTGAACCTTATCAGATATAAAGCACGGTATCGTGTTGTGACGCGGCTACTATGAGAAGATGATGACATGTGTCATCTTTAGACCTGTTGTCATGACGGCGTTATTTTAGATTAGGATAACCGACGGCGCACTGTAAGGTTGTTAAGAGTCCACCGTTGGATCAACTTTGTAGGGTCCCGATGTTGAAAAGTCTCCAAGAGATATTATCTTGGGCCTTATCAGATATAAAGCGTAGTCAGGATGGAAAGGGTATGGGAGACAGCTAGACACATCACTTTGCTGACTAAGGAGCTTATCTGATCGAAGTGGAGTCGACGTAGGACATGAATAGAGGACAACATGATCCTCTAGATGTACCGATGCCCAATCCATTTGTGATCAACATCCGGTGTCTTCATCGTGATCACTTTCGGGCATGGTTAGTGTATCATTTTGGAGATAACTTTCTGCAACAAGTGATAAACTCTCCAGACCCGATTATTCTTCCAGTTGTTTCATACGGCGCGATTTGGGACGTAACAATATACGTTTTGATTTAGTTTGGGCGCTATGGATTTGAACTTACCAGTAGTGGTGGCTTTCAACACATGGGTTCCAATCCATCACTATTGCTTATCGAAAAATAAGCCATAGGGAGTTGATTGTTAGAAATTTTGGCGAGGAGTATTTTTTTCAAGTAATAAACTCCCCGGTTCCGTTTGTACTTCCGTTTCATACTTAGCCGGTTTCAAGTTGTCATTTTGACTCTTTATTAGTGGCAACTCTTATTATGTATAGGATAGCTTAGTAGTGTATTTAGGATAGTTGTAAAGCTCTAAGTTAAAATGGAGCTAATTTGGCCACACTAGAGGTCAAAATAACACTCTTCATTCTCATTGGTTTTGGAGTTTGGGCCAATGAGGGCACTTGGGTAACTTCTTCGAGGTTTTGAGGAGTTTTGGAAACCTTCTAGGGGGACATTTGAAGATCTGAAAAGAGGGTTGGAGAGCTGACAGGACGAGCTACGACGTGGGCTCAAGAATGGATGGATTTGAAGGATTTGTTATTTTGAAATGGTAATTGAAAAATAGAGTGAGAAATTTAGACCTTTGAGTGTATTTGGGGTGTTTCTGAGAATCTTACAAGGGTTTTGGGAGATCTGAGTTGACTTCAATATAGTTTATCACTCAGGGCTTGCGTTTGGATCAAAATTTAGACTCAATTGGATGAGTTTTGAGTACGGAGTGATAGCTTGAAATTTGTGTATACAATTAGAGTTACAGGACTATACTGACTGTCACGAAGTTAGTATAGAGATCATATCTTTTGATATCAGAAAGTTCTGTCAATAAAACTTTACACAGTTCAATTTTGATGATGAGTGACCTTCTCATGAAATCTGGGAGCAATTGAAGTCAAGGATTGGGATGTGTGATGGGTTTTGTACACAGGGGTTTGCATATCGCCTTGTGATACACTGTGCAAATCAACAATTGTTCTGAGAGATCTAGAGTACAAAAACATCTGAAACTTTTCTCAGAGATTGAAAGGGACGTGGAGAAATTTACTGTAAAGTTTAAGCGAGAGTTATTAGTCGAATCATTGGCTATCATAATCTTCTTCCACTGAAGTTTTACCGGTTTATAATGAACTCGAATGTGGAGATAACTTAATGCAACAAGTGATAAACTCTCCAGACCCGATTATTCTTCCAGTTGTTTCCTACGGTGCGATTTGGGACTTAACATTGTACATTTTGATTTAGTTTGGGCGCTATGGATCTGAAATTATCAGTAGTGGTGGCTTTCAACATATGGATTTCAATCCATCACTATTATTTATGGAAAACAAGCCATAGTGAGTTGATTGTTAGGAATTTTGGCGAGGATTATTATTCTCAAGTTATAAACTTTCCGGTTCCGTTTGCAGTTCCGTTCATACTTAGCCGGTTTCGAGTTCTCATTTTGAATCTTTATTAGTGGCAACTCATATACTGTATATGATGGCTAAGTAGTGTGTTTAGAATAGTTGTAAAGCTTTAAGTTAATTTGGAGCTAATTTGGCCACACTAGAGGTCAAAATGACACTATTCATTCTCATTGGTCTTGGAGTTTGGGCCAATGAGGGCACTTGGGCAAATTCTTTGAGGTTTTGAGGAGTTTTGGAAGCCTCCCAGGGAGGCATTTGGAGATTTGGGGACAAGGTTAGAGAGCTGACGGGAAGAGCTATGACATGAGTTTAAGAATAGAGACATTTGAGGGGTTTGGCACTCTGATATGGTGATTCAAAGATAGAGAGGAAAATTTAGACCTTTTAGTGTATTTGGGGTGTTTTTGAGAATTCTACTAGTGTTTTGAGAGATCTGATTCAACTTAAATATAGTTTACGACTCAAGCTTGTACTTGAATTGAAATTTCGATTCAATTGGATGAGTTTTCAATACAGAGTGATAGCTTGAAGTTTGTGTATATAGTTAGAGTTGCAGGATTACACTGACTGTCATGAAGTTAGTATTATAATTATTTATTTTGCTATCATAAAGTTTTATCAATTAAACTTTTCACAGTTGAATTTAGAATGATAAGTGTTCTTCTCATGAAATTTGAGAGCAATTGAACTCAAGGATTGGGATGTGTGATGGTTTTAGTACACATGAGTCTGCATATTACCTTGTGATATAGTGCGTAAGTCGATAATTGTTCTGAGAGATTTAAAATATAGAAACATATGAAACTTTTTCGAAAAAACAAAAAGATGTAGAGTAATTTTCTGTGAAGTTTAGGCGAGAGTTATTGGTCCAATCATTGGATATCATAATCTTCTTCCGCTAAAGTTTTACCGGTTGTAATGAACTTGAATGTGGAGTACTGAGGAGATTGTCAACTCACACGAGGTTCAGGAGTGTTCTCCTACAACTAGGCACTTAGGCATTCTCAGAACAAAGAAATGTCCATGCGACATAAGTGGTGAACTCGACGTGAAATCTCTGAGGTGGAAGAACTTTCAAGAGTTCTCTTGTTGTGAGTTTATAGACTCATGAGTTGCGGTTTATAGTTTTGTGTTTCAAGTTTAAAGTAAGGTGTAGATTGCAAGCTCAGATTATGGGTTCACCTTGAGATATTAGGGTGCAAGTTCAAGTTTTGTTTGGACTTGAGATATAAAAGTAATCAGAAATCAGATTATAACAACTTTATAGTGACAGCGTAGCGCAGAACGTTGAGTTTTATGATATGTCAAAGAAGTTAGTCTTGGGTGGGTTGGGATAATTTAAGTATGGATCTCCTCTCTACTTGCTTTTTGTGTGTGCGCCATGTAGGATTTGTGTGGGCGCCTAATTCTATAGGAGTGCTCCGGACTTAATCACTGGTTACCATTCTAGTGTGTGCTACGTATTTCTCTTGTGAGAAGTTGGAAGTGATGGCCAACTCTCCCAAGAGTGCTTGAGATGATGGCAGGCTAGGTTGCCTAATCCATCAGGCACATACCATGGGGATCTAGATTTATATCAGTTTAGATAGACGCAGAATGTTGGATACTTGGGGCATTGGTGGGATCAACAATCAATACGACTTTATATCAGCAACAGGCTGACTGGTTGTTCGGGGTCACAAGGAAGATTATAATGAGTGGGGAAGGGTCAAGCAGAGTCGGCAAGGTACCTAAGGTGCAGCTTGATCTAGCAACATCAGAGATGTTTTAAGCGTTCACACTCTTTCTTCTGAAGAAGCATCATCTAATGTGATTGCTCTCATATGGAGTGCACTAGCTAGTGCTCTCTGTAGAGCAATGGAAACTCGTAGCCTAAAATAGGTCATATAATAAGCTAAAGAGAGTGATACCTCATGTCTCCTAGTATGGTAGGCTCTCGCGCACTCCCTCACGAATATGTGGAAGTCGGTATCCATAGCTCCATAGAACTCCAAAGCTAGAGGAACAAAGAGGTGACCCCTCTGCATACTCCTATACTTGGAGACCTTGGTTGTTGCCGCTCCACTTGCCGCCCATCCTGGGGGATGGGTAATCACCCTCTCTGAAACTGTGTCTCTAGTAGAATCGGTAACCACCACATCTGCCACAGTGATCTTGTCCTCCCGAACCAAGTACAGGTCTGCCCTAACCCTACTCGAGTGCAAGGTATATCAACGCTCTCTCCATGTGAGATATCCACCCTCTCGCGCCATAACAAACACCACATCCTTAATGGCATCATGAGTAGCTATCCTCTGCCTTCCGAATGGACAACAAGTCATATGAACACCTACTGCATCTAAAGTGATACCACACTCACATGTATGTAATGAAGATGTAGATGGATGGATCAAGCCAAGATGGAACCTCATCGCTGTGGAAAAAGTAGCTAGTGCAAGTTGGAAAGCCTTGATGCATGGTCGAGGCAAGACCCATGAGCATGCATCCTTGCCCAAGCAAGAGCGTAGACGAGCTCTAGTAGTACGAGGAATGGCCGGATCCACTAAGAGTGAATGTAAAGCCTCTTGAAACTATCGGTCCATCAAGATAGACAATAGATCTCTAGTCCAATAGGAAGCCAAAGAGGAAAAAACTGGGAACTCATGTCATACCTCCCGTGGTAAATCATCTCTCGTATGTCGTAATAATACCTGTAAGGGAAATGATCTCGTATCCACGTCCCTTGCATATATCTCCAAGATAGATCTATCTGCGATCACAAATCAAGAAGATAACAAAGGTGCAACGAGCGTCCAACTCGCCAAGAATGTCGTAGGTGCAGTCTCCTCCATCAATAATAAGCCTACCCCTCCACACAAAATTGGCAAAGATGTATGTCTCCTTGCCAAATCTCCTGTCACACACTCGAATGTCCCTGGTTCGATGATGTCACCAAAGACGCCCATGATCCTCCTATCAAAGGCTGCCAAATGTGATATGAATGTAGGTGAAGGAGGAACGGTGCGAAGAAGGTAGGTGGATCGACGAGCACTACTAGATGACTTTATACCAAACACCATCTACGGATCCGCTTGTAGAGGAAGGTTGTTTACATGCAAAACATCCTTGGCAAGTGCAACGTCAAGGTAGTGCGAAACAAAACCTCAGACCCTACTGACACTCCTAGAATACGTAAACCGTCTTTCGATATCATACATCTCTATGGAAGCTCAAGATGAGGCGGAATGCCCAAAGGAGACCAAGCCCTACACTCTGACACCTTGACTCTCAAGCCTACAAGATGAAGCTCGGTAGTCAAGTAATCAAAGGTCTGCCTAATATTGTCTACAAGGCCCACAATGTCTGTATCATCCACTAAAGAGGGGAACACACAACCGGGCACGGTCAAAGCAGTAGAGCTCTATAATGAGCCATGGTAAATAGAGGTCCTCTCAAAGGATCTCCCTGTCGAGTGCTAGCAGCGGATTGTAGAACGGTGACTGCCCCCTCGGAAAAGCCATGCTAATAAAATAGTGAAGAATGTGAACCGTGGAAAGACCGTACGAAAGGAATGAGGCTTGATAGGGATCTACCAGCCTCTCTAAGCTCTCTAAAAATGGATGCACGCGAGACGCTGTTAAAAGTGTCCACTTGCAAAATAACGTGTTTATCTGCAAGATAATCCAATCCGGATGGATATCTAGAAGTGCTCTAATGCCCAACGATACCGCCTAACAGCCTTCTGGTGTGGCGACTTCTAACTGATGTGGACAAAGATGCTCCAGGAAGTATGAATGATGTTGCAAGACAACAATACGACTGACTAATCACAATAAGACCTCTCCAATAGCAATCGGTCTAATGCCCCTAGTGTCCTTCTCCATCGCGAGAAGCCGACTAGCATCCACAACCTGACTAATTGACAACGGAATCTCCCCTCTCGCAACTAATGCAGCCACCTGGAACAACTTAATGAAACCACTAGAGGGATCATCCATCTGAAAGCAATATCAAAGATGCTCATATATCATCCCTAACAAACCCCCTCACGATAAACGTGGGGTTGTGCATAGAGAATGGGCAAATAATGATCTATCAAGACATAGAGGCTCCTGTGGCTGATACTCCAAGACTTGTAATGGTATCTCCTTACCCATGGGTGGATGTAGAAGGCGTAAAGAGGAAATCGTCTCCTCAGTAGGACTAGCCATGAACAAAGGATGAAGGGCATGTGCAGCCTTGCTATACTCCCCGGCCTGCCCCAAGATCCTACACCGTCGCAATTGCACCGAATCAGAAATATCATGTGAATGAACCCGACTCCCAACCTGTGTGGCCCAAACAAACTCCTCCTACAATGTAGCCCAATCCCTTGCTTGGAATCTCCGAAATCTAGCTGCCACCACGCCCCCTCTAGTATAACATAGACACCATCGCGAAAGTAATAAAAACAAAAACCATGCTAACTCAGCCATGGGATTGCGAGCCAACCAATCAAGCGATAAGCAAAAAGCATGTCTAGCCTCGTCATGTAGTGCATGAGGAAGCCTATGGAATAAACGTGGACATGGAAACTTAGTCTCAAAAAGCCCTAGAATCAAACCTACATGGGAAGTCAACCACACCCACGACCAGAACGGTATACCCAAAATGCTCAACAAAGGAGTCGATGTAGTCTGTGTGTTCCCCGAAGTGACAAATATTGATGTCAATATGACCATCCTCCTCACATGTGCATCCCAAGTAGTCCAATCATAATCTTTGTGCATCTTTCCCACGTGGGTCTTTACCCTTTGCGAGGTAAAGAGACAATGACACACTGGACATGATGTATCACGCATCGTTTTTGACCCCATGTGGAAATCCTAAAATCTAAAAACACTTATAACTTTTTATTCACATCTCCATAATTTTTCAACAAGGTTCCACCAATGCAGAAAAAGTAAGAGATGGGAACAAAAAAAACATGACCCATATGTCTAATTGAAGAAAAATCACTCAAAATTCACTCAAAACTCTAAAAAAACAAAAACACTCATATATCACTAAATCATTCTCTATAATCTTCAATTTAGGTACCAATGGAACCCAAATTGAAAGAGAAGAGAATGGACTATTCGCTCTCCATGTTTGGCAAGGTATGTCTATGAAATATGCAAGAAAATATAGTACCCTTTTATACTCTTGTTCTCCCCGTAATCTCCATACCCTCCTCCCCTCGCGAACTCCATCCTTGAGAATTCAGTGTCATGAGAGTACATTTGCACTTGCAAATGTATGGTGAAACAATCTTTAGAATAAATAACATGACAGTTTTTTGACTTTTGAAATTGAAAGAGCACCATATCACCTTCTATTTGAATTTAATGAGAATACAATATGTTGCTCCAAGGATATAAACCTGTGAAAAAATCATTCTTTGACTCTTTGAGGCTTGATGTGAGATACGTGAGAAGATTTTTTGATAATGATATGAGGATATGGGACAAACTATGCAATCAAGTCCAAAGGTATGCAAAAGATATATTTAGCAGAGTTATGCAACAAATGTAGTGTTATTTTAACAAATTCATTCTTAAAAGATAAAGCATTTATCTTTATTTAGGAGGCAATTTGTTTGAGCAATATGGCTTTATCTTCAAGCAATACTTCACAATTTATCTAACATTGAAATTATTAACTATAATCAATTATATATTTTAATCAATCACCAATAATTTCAATTACCTGAAGTTTAAAATATAAATTTGAAACATCAAATTTAATTTTAGATAAAAAAATCAAGATCTAGTTGATTGAAGCAAAATATATTTTATGCTTCATTATCAATGATGAATTGCATAATTTCATCAACTCCACAAGATTCAAATTAATGTTATAAATGAATTAAATTTTGGTTTAAAGTCAAATATTGATCAAGATAAAGAATTTATTTAAGATATGATCCATATTAATTTAAAATTTGAGTACATAAATTTGTTTTTTATTATTTCAGATAAAACAAATCAAAATTTATTATTCTTATTCTAGACTTAATGTAACTAATCGAAAAGATAAGATAGTGGTGTGTACTATCCAAAAAGCAAAAGGTAAATGACGAGGTGACTACCATGCATTGGTGGATCGGATTGTATGCTAGATGTCTTTTAGCAATTGGTTAGGATAAGATAACGAAACATGCAACCTACGCATGTTAGCCATGTGGCATAGTTTGGATTTCAGACTTTTTTAGTTCTATAGTATATAAAGCAAGGAGAGGTCTTGAGAAGATATTTCTCATCTTGGAAGTCATTCCGGAGTCATTGCCTTGAGTGTTACAATGGTATCATAGCAGTCTTATTATTCCTAGGAGTGTGGATCACCCCTCTTGGAAGAATAGTCTGGGTTGGTACAATTATTTGAGAAGAGAGTGTTTTTTAGAGGCTGGCAGTGGCCATTGAGCTGCAAGTAGTGAAAGCGGGGTTATTGTGGGTGCAGGTTATGGATGGGGGAGATAGAATAGTACCGAGATTCTCATTTTTTAATCCTTTTCATGTCAAACTGTTGTACATTGAGAGAGCAAGGTTGGTTGAATATTTTCTTTATCATTTTGGTGCCAACTTCATGGACCAAGTTTAGGGTTTAGTCCGATTATCTTACCTATAGTCACATACGATGTTACTTGGGATCTACCCATATACATTTTAGTTTAGAGATGGACCTCAATAGACCACCACCGGTGAGATTCAACACACGATGTGAAATCTATTGTGTGTATCATCCTAAAGCTATGTTTTAGAGCCTAGTTATTAGAAATTTTGTAGAGTAGTATTACCAAGAGTTGATAGCATCACCTATTCATTTTGTATTGCAAATCTTGAGAAATTGGATAGTGTTCATCTTAACCCTATACTGAGAGAGAGTCGACCAGATGAACCATGGAGGATACTTTGAGAGAAATGATTCAGGAGTTCAAAGATTTGAGAAACGTATTTGAGCAAAGCTAGACTCAAGTACAAGAGTTAGCTCAAGAATTGACAGTAGTCAAAACGAGATGAATATAAAATGATAGAATGAGAAAAACTCAAATGGAGATAGAGACGTCATCATCAATGGTGGAGAGTGAAGAAATAGTGAGAGCTCATGCTCTTGAAACCCAAGCGGCACAACGAGCAAGAGAGCTAGATATTGAGACATCCATGATCCCGAAGATGACAAAAATATATGGAATACATACTGAGCAAGTGTAATGTCTAGGTAGCATAAGACAAAATCCTCTGACCTTACTAGTATTCCTAGAATGCATAAGAAGTATGATATATCACTATGAAATTGGAGATAGTAGAAATGTACAAGTATGCCCTACACTTGGACAACTTGATACACATTTAAATTACATTATGAGATATACACTTTAATACTTGTAGAAGACTAAACTGGAAAAGAGGGATTTATCTACACTATGTGGAAAAGAATTACTGACGCAGAACAAGGCATTTGCAAGAGACATATTTCACCTTCATTGATAGACAATCCCTGATCGTAATACGATATGTTGATTGCAGATATGGGAAAAGGGACGACAGAGACTGAAGTATCTTAATTACAGTAGGCATGTAATGTGCATTACTTTCCTCATTTTTCTGGATTCTAGCATGCAGAGCATCCTTCCAAGACTCATTTCTACAGTCGGGAGTCGCATCATCATTTCGAGGCTTTTAAGAAGCCACTGCACTCAGCAATCTGCTCCAAAGCAAAGTACACTTTTATCTGCCAAACTATATAAGATCTTTGTAAAAGCTTTCGAAGCAGATACGAGAAAATCACGGTGTGATCATAATCCAGGTTCTGTTCTGAACAGAAGTCACAAATAACTAAAAGCTTTGCTGCGCATGCCGTCGCAGCTCATCCATCACCGTAGCAGAAGTCCTGGCTTTCAAGATAAATTGCTGAGGTATCTGATGGAGATTGGACGAATTATTGAGGAAACTCCAAAGATGATGTCGTATTGTACATAAGATACTCGAAACAGATCTAATTGCTCACAATTTCCTGAAGTCTGCAGCAGCCTAGCACGCTCTCCTGCTTAGTGAAGTGAGTGGAATAGAAAGGCTGTAACAGGATGATTGTGATCTCCAAGTGTACAACGAGTACTCTATACAATTAAGGCAAAACAAGGACGAGTGCAGATTAGCACAGAGATAATGGTAAGCTGAAAAAGGTCTTCATATGGTACAAACTTCAGTTCTCAGTCGGGAAGGCGAAATTCCAGATGTGTAAGAAATTACCAGATATCAAGTGGCTACTGCAAGAACGAAACGCTGACCGTGAAGGACTTGAGTATGTGCTCAATAGCATGCATGAGAAGGTTGTAATTGTGGTGGAACTGCTAACAGGTGTGATGTTGAACAAACCTTGAGCGTTCCTTGCCAATACGAATCTGAATATCCATAAGTACTCAAAGTTTCCACTAAAATCTTCAGCAATCTATTGGAAATTTATCTCTTGACAATCCAGGACACCTATTCAGAGGATGGAGAACACCTTGGCCTCTTTCCTTTCATCGGTGCAAGCTGAGATATCTTTCAAATACTTGGCAACATTGCAAGAAGATGGATGCTGTTCTACAGAAGTCACGGTTTACGATGGCTCAATTTTGTGACGTGATCGACATGTGAAAAAGCGTGAAGCCCTTATATGCTATGAGAATCCGCATGATTCTACAGAAATTTGCACCTTCATTTGGTGCAAGATAAAAGGGAAGGAAGTCTGCTCTTGAACTTCAAAAGAACTATCAACTGTCCATTTGTCAGAAATATGACCTCGAAGGTCACCATAGTTCCTTCAATGTTCAGTGAAAACGGGCCACGGCCCATGAGAACATTGTCAGTGGCTTATCTTTTCCAATCGGCATTCAGCCCTTCAAATTATGCCTCCGCTCTCTCAGTTTGACCTTCACGATGTCTCTTAGACTTCTGCCACCAACAAAATGCAATAATAGGATTCATCGTAATTACATAGACAGCACCCAGCTTGTCGTATACAAATGAACAGGTAATATTTGTCAAACCCATACTAATCTGCCAGTGGGAAAACAAGCGATCGATTCCAAATACGGGCGGATCTGACGGTTAGAAGAAAGAGAATTTTCAACAGAAGCAGCCATGGAGTGATAAGCACTGTAACTGAGGTCAATTCAATAATAGAACGTGCACATCAGACCTTACACATCAACTCGGGAACAGGACACGAAAGTTTAAGGTTTCAGAGAAGCTTTAGTTTAATGAAGAGGTCTAACGTTTACTATTGGATCAGGAATCGAAGTATGAGATAAGGAGTATCCCAGTAGCTCTACTGTTGAAAAATAATTGATGCAAACTTCTACGAGAGGAAAATAATTTCTACGCCTTGTAAGCAAGAGAGTGAAAGTCACATCTTACTTAGAATTGAAGGTTACAAAAGCGGGGAGTAAGTGACCTACCATGGGCGAAATCTCAATTGATTACGCTGGCATGTTATTCAGCAAAGCCAAGAACGTGTTTCCGTGATAATTTCTGAGTTTATGCACATTGCTGCTGGCCTTTCCCCGCTGTCATATCACCGTCCACCATCTCGAATCTATATCACAGAAATTTATAATGAGAAGATAGAAAAGATATCCTGGTTGCGACAATTTATTAACGAATATTTTAAACGAAAAGCTTCCGTAAGGCAAGTACGAAGTCCGGACTCTTCTCGAGCTATTGAGAAGTATGCTATAAGTCCGTTCGTCCTTTTCTCACTGACATGTGTATAACGTGGACATTTCATGCTTCACCAACTCATCGGTCTACAATGCTCTATTCTTATTATGGTGACTTCTACGTAGACTTGTGATCTTCAGACTCTTCTGAATCCATTGTCAGTAACGGGAGGCGGTCATTATAAAGATACGATAAATGTCAGCAAGGATCCTTTTGCCACAAAGATGTAAACTGTAAAGAAAGTTACTTGAATGTGATTTATTCTTCGCCACAATTGCAGGTATCTTTCAAGACGCGTTTTATACGTACCACGAGGGAGAGTTTTAGTACGAGTAAGCTGAACACCTCGCGGTGCTTACACCTCTCGCCTATCGAACAAAATGTGACTATTCTCTAATGTTTTGTCTCAGTAATGGATGGTTCTAATGGTTGACTTTATTGGAATCATTGTTGGTATAAAATCAGAGTTCCATCAATCGAAGATGCGATTTTCAGTGGTAGTCCATCGTCGTTGAACTCTAGTCCTTGGTTATACAGCTGTTCTTTTTAATAAGCAGGATGCATTTCTTCAGTCAAGGTATTGATCGTTGGATGCACATGGAGGTGGTTCGATTTGTCTGCAACAAGCACATGTAAGAAGTAAGACTTAAGTGCTCTAGAAATTCAGATGTTCGATCTAACTATAGCTGAGATGTGCCACGACTTGGAAACTAGGAATGCAGATAAGACGTGCACAAAAACTGACTACAGTGACGAACACATCACCGAGTGTTGGCTGTTTCAAAAAACTTTATCAGATTGACAATTTTAACGGAAAATGGGAATCAAACATCTACTCAGAAAAATACACACGTGTCCTTCATTCTTGTATTAAACAATGCACACAATATAAAAAATATTTCATCTTTTTGTATCAAAACTTTTACATGTAAAAATATATTTTAGTAGAAAATGAAACTGGAAAGAATCCTGTGTTATAATTTATCATCACCTTTTATAAATCTGAAGTGCAAACCTATAGCGTGCAGGTCTCAAGGTAATATCTTCGGTTACCACTCAACAATGTAACTTAAACGTGAATCTGTATCTATCAAAATCATCTGTAAAGTATCACTTTTAAATTTGTAGAAAATATTGTGGGAATGCCACCAAACGCCGACCTACACGTCGTCCAACTGACTTTCATCTGGCTGTCACTATCCTCACCTGGGTTTAATGTACTTCGTGTTATATATATATATATATATATAAAAAAAAATTGTGGAGAGGGGTTCTCTTATTCACTCTCACACCGTTTCACAACTATGTGTCGTGCGAATCAGTTGTTGCATTTACTGTTGTGTGCTTTTTATCAGTTTATGAGTAACAAGGTGCCTCCCTCTCACTTTCTAAGACACAAATTCTATCCTTTTGATATTGTCTTTCCTAGCCCCCATACAAAAGCCCATGTCCATTCAGAAGTGTTTTTATTGTTAGATGATGAAGACCGCTATGTCTAGATAAATCATGGTTAGTACTCTAGTCTTTATGTTGCTCCCTTTATTTTTTTACACAAGTGGGAGATGATCTTGATGAGTATGAACAAGTGTCATGACCAAATGAGACACCTTGGAGACACCATAATGCGGAGTATCATCTCAACACATTTAAACATGAGGTCAAGTCTCCCAAATCAGCACAAGTATAAAACTTGTGAATTTTGAGTACTCAGAAAGTTAATCATTCATCCTCACAAGTAGAAACTTCCACATGAACTACTTGTTATGTTATTAAAGAATCCATGAACTTCAAGATATTTGTGGTCTGATAGAATATGCATGTGGACACTTTAGATATTTCCTTGTCTTAATAGATGCTTCTATGAAGTGGTCATATATTTTCTTGTTAACAAATAAAAACTTAGCTTTTGCTTGCTTACTAGTTCAAATTATCCAAATAAGAGTTAGATTCTCTCATACCATCCTATCCATACTATTAGGCTAGATGAAGCATGAGAATTTAAATCACATGCTTGTTAATCATATTGTGAGTCTATTGGAATCAAGATAAAACATTCAATACCTTACGTACACAAAACTAATGGTTTGACAGAGTGATTTATCAACCATTTACAATTGATAGTCAAATGGTTATTAATGATGTCTAACCTTCTCTCCTCAACTTGAGATCATTTTATACTTCATGTTGGGACACTAGTTAGACTAAGATCATGAGCTTTAGATTCTATTACATCTTCAAAATCTATTTCTCGTAAGATACCCAAATGTAGTCACCTACATATATTTGGATGTAACATTTTAGTATTTATGTCTCCGCCAAAAAGTACCAAAATGGATCCTTAATATAGAGAAGTGATTTATTTTTTGTGTCAATCACCTAGCATTATCAAATAATTTGAACCCATTACATGAAGCCTATTACATGTTCCTTTTGATTATTATTTTTTTTATGAAAGTGTATATCCATGTTTGATTGGATAGCCTAATCCTTATAGAGATTTAGATTTTTCTGCCCTTTTTTCCCCTACCAAGCAATCAGATCCGTACACTCAAAAGTCAAAAAGAGAAATTGAGCAGATTTGCATCTTAATCAGCTAGTGGAGAGACAGTCTGATTCTTTAAACAATTTAAAAATGTGACTAAGTCACATCTATCAACATCTAATGCTCCAGCTCGTGTTGAGTCAATTATAGTGACTATCATATGGCACAATCCCTCACACATGATGAAGTCTAAAATAGTTGAAAAATACTTAAGAAATCTAGCAAATTACGCTAGATGGTGAGTCAAGTGATTGGAACCTAAAACAATTATCAATCCTATAAAATGGTTAAATATAGATAGAGTTTTCATGTTTCAAGTAATATCATAAGCAATCAATGAGCGTTTGGAATGATTAAGGTATTGTTGAAAAGTTCTTGACTAGACTCTTCTAACAAGATCAAGAGCATGAAGAATGCCCAAAGATAACAATCTGAGCTTGAGTTGGCACCGGTCAGACCTAAGAATGCAATCCCAGATTTTAGTCTAAGTCTGGAATTGAGCTCACGTTTGGATGAGCTATGGTCTCTCTTGAACTCTATTTGATATGATTAAAAATTTGTTGAAAAGATTTTGATGAGATGCTTATAATGAGATCCTAAGTGCAAGGAAAACAGCTACGAGTGATGTGTTGTGTTTGGTCGTGCCTTCCGGACCTGAGACATAAACTTAAAAGGTTTTTAAGTGTTGGGTATGGATGCAATGTTTGGGCTAGCCCTGGTTGTGCTCAAGCTCAATTCAAAGCATTTTAAATATCGTTGGAAATTTTTTGACAAGACGCTTCCAACTCCATCAAGATTGAGGCAAATACCATCGGGATCAAGAAGCTATGACTAGTTTAGTGGCTAAAAACTAACTAGTCACAAAATGGATTGGGGTATAATTTTCACATACCAAGGAGTACGGGTCAAGAGAGCCCCATAAGTATATATGAGGGGAGTGTTGTCTATGAGGGAGCCAAGTAGCCACGCCTCCTCTCATCCAAGGTTGGGTCGTAGCTAACCTTGGGGTATGAGACGGAGGTTAGGTTGATGTTTGGGTCCATTTGGACCCAAGAGACTTAGATCTGGATCCAAGGATCAAACGATGGACCTAAGGATCAAACATTGGACCTAAAACCTAGTCATTGAACTTAAGTATCAAATCTGGACATAAGAATCTAACTCGGATCCAAGGAATAGAGGAGAATCATACCCAAAACCTAGAGATTGAACCAAAGATTGCATGGACCTAAGAGCCACTACCAAAACTAGAAGGATACCATGGGTCATTAAAGAGCAAACCCATGTCAAGGACAATGTACCGTATGAAAAGTTTGTTTTAAGTCATCAAATGACTTGCTCATGTTGAGTTATGAGAGATCCACTAGAGGAGTAGATTTAGTGCTAGACCTAACTGGCACCAAGCATGACTAATTGAGACCTTGATCCTAACGATAATCTTCAAGTGGATGTTCTTGCATGTTGGTGTTGATACTAGAGTGAATTTTCATTACATTGAAGACTTTGGAGGTGTAGGTGTGCGGCAACATACCTTTGAAGAGAGGTCGTGGGAAAGATCAACAACCACTCAAAAGACGCACCAAGGTAGAATGCATCATAGGCAGAGTTGCAAGATGCATGTAAGTTGGTACTGTCACGACTTATGTAGTGGCATCTCTAGTTAGGTAGGTGCGCCGTTTGCGTGAGCGATACGCCAGCTTAGAGCCGGTTGTGCGCTTAGCGCCGTTTCGCACTGGGACTGCCGTTAGGGCCGACAGCGCCGTTAGGGGTCCTAGGGCTCAAGGGGTAGAGTTCGAATTAGGGCTCCTTGGAGGCCAGTTTTCGAAGTTGAGCCTTTGAGAGTGTGGCTATGGTGGATAGTACCTAGTGCGGGAACCTAGAGTCTTTGAAGCACAAAGTGGGTTTGGCTTGACTGTAATCTCTCTTTTATGCTATGGTTATGAGCGGAATGTCCTTGTGGACGTTTTGAGAGTAGAAAAGGTTACTTCGAAAACTCAAATTGGATTCTGTGGTGAGAACTGGGAGTTCTTGGAGCGCTGAAAGTGTTTTGGTGAGTTTGGATCGATGGTAGCTTCGATCCGTTGGCTGTTGAGCATGCAAGGCGTTGCTGGAGTGCAGCCCGTGGTGGTGATCTAGAAGTAGAGTCGATTTGAGGTGGATCTTATCGATTTTGAATTTCTGTATTTTCTGTTTTAGTGTAAATCCGAATCGGGAATTTTCGAGGGCGGAAGCGCTGCTGGAAATTGACGAAGTGGGTCGATGCTTATAGTTGTCTTGGAGCATTAATTTGAGATTGGCCGAAAAATGTTTCGGACAGAAGTGCTAGAAGTCCAAGATTTGGTTTTTCGAAATTTTCGGGTCGAAAATAGGAGCAGCAGCCTATCAGATTATCATACAATGTCCGTTTGATCTGAGATTTGGTGGGGTGATAGATTATGTAAAGTTTGTCGCACTTGGGTAGAGGGGTCAGGCCCAAGGCTGGCGGTGTCAGAATTGCGAAATTTTGAGGTTTAGGGGTCTGAAATCGAAGTTAAAGATTTTCAGAGTCCTGCAGAAGTTTCAAACGGTGCCCGTTTGCAAAAAAAAAATTGCGTTAGGTAGCAAATTGAAAAAGGCTATTTGAAGGCAATGCCTTGTACAACCGGATTACCAGTCTCAGTTTATTGATCTGGAGAGCAGAAGACCTCCAAAATCGAGTTTTTGTGTTTTTAAATGCCCTTCTAAGGCTATGTTAGTCCGGGTTGGGTTGGTTTGACCCCTTTGATGGATGTTTTTGAGATGGAGTATTTTGCTTTATGTTTCTTGTGATTGATATACCTCCATCTTTGCTTTTGTTTGTGTGTTGTTTCCAGTTGGGGACCTGTTTTTGTACGGTTGTGGAGGTGATACATTGGTGTCACAAAAGGAGAGTTCTCTCGGAGGTTCCGGAGGAGAGACTGCTTGGGTTAGCATTGGGTGCACCCGTAGCGGAGTGCGGTACCAACCTTGGCCTTTGAGGTTCACAGAAGATTCTGATTTTGTTTCAGAGAGTGACGGAGCTGAGCTTGGTGATATCTTGGAGTGTGTACCCACACCATTGTTGTGGGACATGGACGATATCTATGGGGCCACCAAGGGTCCTAGACGATATTCGGGTATAGTTGGCACTATTGAGTTCGATGACTTTATCAAGGAGTTTGACTCATGGTGTGATTTACAGCGGATGCGCAACTCTACGTTGTTCAGTCCGTTTATGGCTTGGAAGGGATTATTCCAGCATTTGGAGGGTCCACCGATGGATGATTATCATGAGTTTCGGCGTGAACACCTTGAGGAGATAGAGTTTTGGAGACAATATTGGTCTCCAAATTACATCTCTATTACTTCTAGTACAGTGTTTGGAGGTGCGAGTTCATCCTCTCGCACTGCACCGATGATACGGTTGGAGCTAATAGAGTTGGGAAGAGTTCTGAGGTTCCAACCTTCAACCCTATTCTGGAGTTCTTTGCACGGTTGAGGAGAGACTACCAAGGGGTGAGAACTGACAAGCTACGAGGCTTTGCAGAGTTTCAACGGAAGACCGTGGAGAGTCTTCGAGAGGCGATACCCGAATGCGCCGGTTGATCGTTGTTACCCATGGGGTGACAGAGGCACAAGTCCCCAATATTGGTATGGGATATTGATAGGAGTTGAGACGTAGAGTGAGAGATGCTACCTTACTACAGGAGACATCACCTACGTTGGTCATTGTTCAGCAAGGATTCACCATCTTCATCAACGTCTTCACGTTACCAGTCTACAACACAAACCCGGAGTGGTTATGGTACACATGTGGGACATGTGGGACTCGACCATCCGACAGAGTGGTGAAGGTGCATCATCCAGACCATTACCATCCTTTTCAGGTCAATAATCAATTGTTGGGATGGTATGTTGGACATGTGGTGGACCTCATCACAAGAAGGATTGCCTTCAAGGTCGAAGGATGGATCCTGTTGAGTAAAATCATGTGAGCATTGTCACGCATGGTCACACATGATGGATCGATGTTTTGATCTCCATCCGCAATTACAATCAACAAGAGTTGCCATGGCGCCCTCGGAAGAAGACGAGGAGTTCAAGGTGGGGGGGGTGGTGGTAGAGGACTAGCCCCTACTCAAGTGTTAGCCCATGAGGCTAGTCATGAGGTGAACATGGCATCTCGATTGGAGCAGCTTGGAGCATAAGATAGCAAGTATGGCTATAGCCCAACAAAGATCAGATTCTGAGTCGGTGCCTCTACATCATACGATGGAGATGTTGTGGAGTACATGTGCGCAAATGGCACAACCATGTGCAATTGTCGTGGACTCAGAAAAACACATACCACCGAAGTCTAGAGGAGCATCTGTGGAGTTGGATCCACAAAGAGGGGAGGCTAGCCGACAAAAGTTAGACTTCCTCGCCTTTCACATTGTCTCGAGGCATTGAACACCTCATCCATGGCTCCTACACCACCTATTGGAGAGATGAGGGTGCAAGCCAATGTGGATGTACTTGGAGATGGAGCAAGTAGGGACCAAACCATCAACATCGCCTCGAGGAAGCATCCAACGCAATGTTGGGGGGCGGCAAGGACTCTTGTTCATTCTCCTGTTTTCTCACCAAGGATTTATTGGCGTTGGGGGTGTCATCATCCCATATACTACGATTGGCAACCACACACTTTTGAAAAGCAAAGAGGATGTGTTGGTTGCTTCTAGTTGTGTGAGCACTAGTAGTGTTGATCCCGGGATCATGACAACCTACTAGTGGAACTTGGCAAATTGTCCGCCGAATGATGGAGTTATCACGAGGCCGGCATACAAGCGCATTGCTGGGTGTCACCGAAAAGCGGTGATGTTGGATAACGTAAGTGGTGTGTTCTGTTTGGTCGGACCTTCAGAAAGGTTTATCGACCTCAACGCGTTGTTGGATTCTCGTGCACAACCCCTTATGTTGGGTAAGGATGCACCGCTTGGTCTTGGTTTGCGAAAGACCGATGTGGAGAGATGTCCATTCCATATTCAGACATCTCTTGAGGTTCTAGTGATGCCCCCGGCACCATACATCACCCGGATGGCGTTGATCGGCAAGTACAACCGGATCATGTCACGTATAGCTCTACAACGCGAGCACGTGTCGTGGGTTACACTTGCTGCGCAGTCCTATGATGTATTGGTGGGTGCGGCAAAGTGTTATACCCGATGGGGGTTTAGCATTGATTATTGGGAGGAGACAACCTCTTATCGGCCAAAGTTGGCAACCCGGCGAGGGCCGAGTGAGTCGACACTGCACGATTCATCACCGGTTCTAGGCCTTTACCAAGTGGAGGTTTGGCGTATGTTGCAGCCTTCAAGATTTGTGTTAACTTGGCCTGGTGATTTGTTGGAGGGTAACATGGATGCTCATGATAGTCATGGTCGAGAGGATGTGACTATCATGCCAAGTCTTAATGAAGTAGTGTCATCCACGTTGGATGGAACACTAGGTACTTCATGTATGCAGCCTACAACAGATGGCCGATCACCATACATCAAAGCTTGGAGTGAGTCTTTTGCTCGAGAGGGAGGAGACGAAGGAAGTTATTCCCACTTCCACTATGTTATCCCCTTTAGATACAACGCCTATTGCTTGGCAAAGATCCGCAGGGAGGGTATATGTGTGCCGGATCTGCTTGGGAGGGATTAGCACAGTTTTGGCTGCTATTTTGCAGTCCGCATACGAGTACATCGATACTTGTATGTGGAGCGAGATGAGATTGCAAGGCGCTGCCTCATTACGCCATGTGGCACGCTTGGTGCGGAGATACATGCATCTTCTACCAATGTTGGCAGTCCAAGGATATCAACAGGCCTTGCCGCCGATATTTTGTTGTTGGGGGGCGCAAGACCTTGCTCGGCATGGCACCATACATTTGATTATTACTGGATGGCCATGTCATGGACACACACGTGCTGCTAATGGTCATGGGTTACAGGATTCACGTTCTTGCATGTTTTGGGAGATGTTACGTGTGTTACGTTCTCTTCCAAATACAAAGAGATATTCTCCGCATACATTTTGGAGAATGTTCCCTTGTTGGGTGATCCACGTGCACGGGTGATGACGAGTGCACATCACGTGCGGTCATGGATTGGACCAGCGGTATTGTTGGATGCAGCGAGAGTAGGATCTCGTGCACACCATCCACGTCTATGGTGGACAAACCTTCTTCCAAGGGAGGTTTTATTGCAAGCATATGACGGAGTGGAGAGGCCCTCACATCTCACAGTGGAGAATATTTTGGATGTGGGTAGACACTCCCAAGTAGTGGTAGTATGGTATCTCGACTTGTCAGTCACCCATGGCAAGCAGAACCTTGTGGGTCACCCAAGAGCCGCATTACCCACGTTGTTGAGTTACCCAAATTCCCATGCTTATAGAGAGGGAGGACCTGACTTGTATGGGATTTCGCTTGCGCCGTTGGTGGAACCCAACGCTGAAGAGAGAGAGCGAGCTATGGGATTTTGTACCGGTACTACAAAGAATACCTACATTGTCGAGGGCTTCACGACGCCAAGTGTTGGGTCAAGCTATGGACCTGAACTGCTTGACATGGATTGTGAGCCTTGGATTGGCCGAAAGGTAGACGCATGAGATCCACATGTATGACCGCAAGACCATTAGTAAGCTCTTTGCCTACCGAGACGGTGGAGGCAAAAGCTGGGGGCGAGGATTGCCCAAGATCTCATCCTTGGTCTTATGGGGATGTTAGAGAAGGAGAGGTAGGGTCTTCTTTGAGTATCGTTGGAGTTTTTTGCGTGGAGCAAAGCGGTGGTTACCACTTTTGACCTTTGTGATACAACACAAGAGGTTACAACCTACACATAGAGGAGTTGTTCACACCGAGATAGTGGAGCCTCGGTATGAGAGAGCAGAAAAAGCTCTCTGCTCAAGAGGTTGTCATTTAGCAACCAGATACTACGTCTTCTATCTCTAGTGTTGATGGAGAGGAGATTTGGGATATTGAGATTGGTCTCAAAGTGACATGAGAAGAAAGACGACGGGTGGGAGGTTTCGAGGAGTTTCAAAACTGTTTTGCCTTCAAGATGAAGGATTTAGGCCGCTTTTGAAGGGACCTCGCATACGGATTGACTTGACAACAGATGCACCAGCCTTCCGTCAGTCCCTATCGATACAAAGGATATGGAGAGAGATCTGATCCAAAGTAGCTGTCAAGACCTTCTTGAGGCTAGATTAGTGGAGATATCATATGGAGAGTATGCCTCTGTTGTGGTGATGCCACCAAGAAGGATATACATGGCAATTATACGTATAGATGCATGTGTGGTGACTACCGATCTATCAATCGACAGACAAAATCTAATCAATATGCTATGCCTACACCTGAGGAGATCTTTGATGCAGCTGGGCATGCAAAGGATTTACGAGCAGGATATCATCAGTTGCGGATTCGAGATGAGGATAAGGCCAAGACAAAATTTTTGGGCAATTGATTCGCATGGCAAGGATGTGTTGTATCAGTGGAAGTTCTTACCATTTGGGTTGAAGAATGCACCTGCTGAGTTCCAAAGAGTGATGGATAGGATCGTATCCGGACTTGATTGTGTCAGAGCCTACATCGATGATATTCTAGTGTATAGTGCTACATGAGATACATTTGCAAGAGGTATTAGAGCGACTGATTGCTCATGGCCTCAAGTTGCATCCTGGAAAGTGTAAGTTCTTTCAGGAGCAGTGTAGAGTACTTGGGTCATACCATATACCCATGAGGATTGGGAGTTCAAAGAAAACCAAGGTGGAGGCAATCTTGCGTATTCCACAACCCTCGATGTGAGTAGGGTTCGAGCTTTCCTTGGACTTGCAAACTTCTATCGTCGATATGTGCGAGGATTTAGCACTATTGCCAAAGCCTTGACAAAGCTGAAAAAGCTAGATCAAGAGTGGAGTTGGGAAGATGAACAGGAGAGAGCTTTTGTTGAGCTCAAGGGAAGGTTGACGTCTGCCCCTATTTTGAGGAGACCCCGTGAGAGGTCGTCCGCTTTCAAGTACATACTGATTGAGTATGTTGGGTTTGGGAGCAAAGATTAACCAACATGATGATGAGGGGAAAGAGTTTGTAGTAGTTTATGCAAGTCACTCCAACAATGCAACGGAGGCGAAGTATAGTTCTTATGAAGGAGAATGTTTGGCAAATTGCTTGGGCGGTGGCACATTTCAGATGTTATTTGTTTGGAAACTCCTTCACTATCATCATTGATCATCAACCATTGAAATGGTTGATGGAATCAGACAAGCTTACAGGAAAGCTTGCACGATGGGCTCTTATCCTACAAGAGTATGATTTCACGGTTATTCATAGACCTAGAGTGGTGAACCGTGATGCGGATGGGTTAAGTCAAAACCCATGTATAAATCAAGTTGACGAAACCGGGGCTCGATGGCACGGTGATACTGATGAGGAGATGGTGCCGGGTTGGCATGCATCTGCCTTTTTGAGTATGTTGGTGCTTGAGAGCTATATGATATCTCTCTTGGGTCAAAGAGCAGATATATTAGCCTTGGACGCTGAGACTTAGGACGGTTTGATCGTAAACCGAGACATCCATGATGACATGCCGGGTGTTGGAGTATCTTCGCATGCGGGTGCTTTGTTGGGCACCTTGAGTGCAAAGGAGCGGGATCGAGTTTTACAGAGAGCTCGACGGTTCAAGTGGGAAGGTAGACACCTTCTTCGAGTATGGGGAGATGGCAACGCTCGTGTTGTGCCACTTCCATCTCGCAGAGCACAGCTTGGTCGACATGCTCATGAGGAGTTAGGTCATTTTGGAGTAAAGCGGACATATAGCTTACTTCAAAGTCACTATTGGTGGAGAGGTATGCAAATTGAGGTGCAGCAGTTTGTGGCGAGATGTATGGTATGTGATCGTGTTCGAGCATCATTCAATGCCCCTACACCACAACTACATCCTCTACCGATTATGGGACTTGATTATCGTTGGAGCTTGGATTTTGCAAGACCTTTGCCATTGACTATACGACATCATCGATATGTGTCGGTCATGGTGGAACATTTCTCCAAGTGGATTGAGTTGGTGGCCTTGCCTGACAAGTCAAGTGAGGGAACAGCTTATACGTTCTTAGCTACAGTGCTTAGCCGATTTGGTGCACTAGCAGAAGTCTTGACTGATCAGGGTACTGAGTTTTTTGGGTGAGTTTCAGACTTTGTGTGATCAAGCATTGATCGATCATCGTACCACCTCAAGAGATCATCCTGAGGCTGATGGTCTAGCAGAGAGAGTTGTTGAGACGGTGAAGAGAGGACTGCAAAAGTTTGTTCTTGGAGAAAGGTGCACCTCAAGAGATCATCCCCGAGTTTTTGGGTGATTTCCAACTCGAGCATTGATCGAGCATCGCATGGAGATCATCCCGAGGCCGATGGTCTAGCAGAGAGTTGTTCGAAAGAGAGGACTGCGAAAGTTTGGCTTGGAGAAAGGTCATCCGGGAGGCCGGGACATCCAAATATTGGTTGGCCATGGGCTATCGATTTAGCCGGCAAGATCTCTAGCGCCATTCTCACCGCATTTTTTTTATTATATGGTAGAGATCCAAACTTACCCGCAGCCTATCCGTAGAGAGTCGTGAAGTCTTGGACTTGGATAACCCCGATGTTTGGGTTAGGGTGTGTTCTCAAAGGGCAGAACTCTTCCAGAGAGTGATGCCCATGGCATTTGAGAACCTAGCTATTGCTCATCATAGAGATACTTTGCATTATGCTACCATCCGAGGAGGTGGATATTGACCTTCAATTCATAGATTTCATGTTGGTGATTACGCTTATTTGCAAAGAAAGTGCACCGACCACATTGGATGTTATGGTTGGTCGCACGATTCTACGAGTACGTGAGGTTTTACCTTCTGGAGTTTTGGTATTGGAAGGCCGTGATGGTATGGTATGGAAGGATCATGTGCGTAATTGTGCGCCATGTCACCTTCCCAATATTGATGGTACTTATGGATCCAAGCCCGGGCAGCTTGTATGTGCAAAGCTTGAGATGTATGTTATGTGGATCACCGGTGGAGCAAAACAAGATGTTGATTTGTGATTCTTGTTCGAGAGGATGGCATATGTCATGTTTGACACCTCCTCTCAATGCGGTGCCCAGTGGACAGTGAAGATGTCCTCGATGCGTTTAGCAGGCAAGCAAGTTTGACCGTTATATGATATGGATTGCAAATAGGCGACTAACGATGGGGCATTGTAGCACCCGGCCTCCTGATCTTAGCCCCACAAAGGACATATCATGTTATGGACTAGATGGCTACTTGGTGTTAGAGGGACCTAACCGCCAGTTAGGGGGGCGATTGTGGTACACTTGTGTTGGTGTATGACGATCTATGTGTTGTGATATTTGATGTGACAGCGATGTATGTTGTGATGCGATATGTATGTGCACGACAGTTGTCACGACTTATGTAGTGGCATCTCTAGTTAGGTAGGTGCGCACGCGCTGCAGAGCAGATACAACAGCTTAGAGCCGGTTGTGCAAGAAGCGCCATTCGCACCGGGATTGCCGTTAGGGCCGACAAATACCGTTAGGGGTCCTAGGGCTCAAGGGGTAGAGTTCGAATTAGGGCCCTTGGAGGCCGGCCAAGTTGAGCCTTTGAGAGTGTGGCTATGGTGGATAGTAGCTAGTGCGGGAACCTAGAGTCTTTGAAGCACAAAGTGGGTTTGGCTTGACTATAATCTCTCTTTTATGCTATGGTTATGAGCGGAGTGTCCTTGTGGACGTTTTCAGAGTAGAAAAGATTATTGTGGTACACTTGTGTTTGTGTATGACAATCTATGTGTTGTGATATTTGATGTGACAGCGATGTATGTAAGGATGCGATATGTATGTGCATGACAGTACCTCTAGAGACAAAAGCAGTAGAATTTGAAAGAGAGGCACAAACGGAGTCAACTTATAGGGCTATGAGTTCCCAAACAAGAAAGATTTAGAATTGTGAGAAAGTCAGAATTGATGAGATATTTTCCTTCCACATTTCACAATGTCTTAGCGTTGATGAGAATGATCCAACTATTGTAACTAAGGTTTATAATTGTAATGATTGACCCAAGTGGAAAAAGGTAATCAATCCTTAAAAGATTGAAAAGTATTTGGTCTAGTGGAAACCATACCTAAGGGAGTGAACCCTATGGGGTGCAAATGGGTGTTTGTTAGAAAATGTGATAATGATGGTAATGTTTCTCGATACATCACACCTTGTGATCAAGGCTTTATTCAACATTCAAATATTGATTATAAATAGACATACTCCCCTCTGATGCATTCCATCATATTTAGGTATCTATTAAGTCTTGTCAATCTTATGGAAGAAATATACTTGTCTTCTTAACTATATATATATGTCCAGCTTATGATAGAAATATGCAGTGACAACATCCATTAATTGTACTTTATATATATATAAAGATGTTTGCAAATTTAAACTATGGTCATAAGCCTCAAGGAAAATCTAAATGACTCAAGTTGGAGAGAAAAATGTATGATCTCCAATAGGTCGGACAAATGTGGTATCATATGAAAGATTTTCTTCTTAACCAAGGTTTTAAGAATGAGGACCCTTAAATCTAATGGCGAGATGGACTTGGTACACCAAAGTCAATTTGATGGTAATTGAACTTCTAGAAAGTCCAAGTGGACCAATTTTATATTGTCCTATAACATTTTTCATTGGGAATTGTGATATCTATCTTGATTAAACTTGGTAAGAGGATATTATATGGTAGTTACTTTTAGTTAATAGAATAAAATTCTAAATAATATAAATAGAGAGGATGAGAAACACCTCTGAATCCTTGTTTTGAAAAAATACTTTGACTATTAATGAAGTATCAATCTCTTTTTTTGTGATATTTGAGTCTTTGTGAGATTCTTTATTAAGGAAACTTATTACAAGAATATGAAATTTGAAAATTTTTGTAAGAGGGTGCAACAAGGCTATGATCATTGGGGTGGAAAGTATACTCCTAGGTTCATGATGAACTTCCTAAATATCATCAGATTTAAACCTAAGTGAGAGTCAAGCAGAATGTCATAGGCCATTGTCATTTTGTTGATTGTTGATAAACTAAAGTCAAAATGTGAAATAAAAGACCTTGGTGTTATCTCATTTGCATCTAATTATAGATTGGGTATTTTATTCAGAAAGTTTTTCTTCCAAAAAATGTACATTGCTAAGATATTAAAACAATTTTCTATGTACACTACTCACCCTTTGGATTCATATATATTGGTTTGTTTTTTACATGTGCATAGGGATGAATACAAGCCTTACAATGATAAGGAGGGATGTTTAGGACCTAAGACTCCATACTTGGCAATAATTGTAGCACTCATGTGGCTTGCAAACTACATCCAATCTGACATCATCTTCGTTATAAACCTACTAGCTTGCTCCAACGCTAAGTCTACAAAGAGACACTTGAATAGAGTAAATCAAGTTGTATATTACTTTAAAGAAACTCAAGACATGGGCTTAATTTACAAGATTGGAGAGAGTAGTGAGGTCATTGGATATGCATATGTATACTATTTGCCTAATCCTCATCATGGGCAATCCCATACTAGCTATGTGTTCCTTAAACTAGAAGAAGTCATTTCTTGAAGTGAACAAGACAAACAATGACGACTACATCCTTCAATCATGCCTTGAAGCATGTAGCGTTACAAGAAGTATCATGTGAGTATATGTGGTTAAGGTCAATTGATGGCTTTATTTAAGGTTCCTGTGATTTTTCAGAAGGACTTACTCCCCCAATCCCATTGTCAGAGGACAATATGGCATGTATGACACAAGTGAAGAAAGACCTCAAGGGTGATAGCATTAAGCACATTGGTCCAAAGTTTTTTTTCACACATGACTTGTTGGGTTCTCAAATCTATGTGAAACATAACACTTTGTTGATTTATTTACAAAGTTCTCATGTATGACAACCTATAGAAAGCTTGTATATTGGATATGTATTTGTAGGCTAGCATATCTAGAACAGAACTGCAATAGTAGGCTCATCTAGATGTTTCCACTCTTTTTTCCTTACATGTGAGTTTTTATCCATAAAATAATTCAAGAATTTTTATCACATAATATTTTTAACAATGGAAACTAATAGGATTACATTTATTTGAAAATTGATGTAATCTGGTTTGTAGATACCACAGTCAAATGTATAATTGGTTGACTTGTCAATATAAATATATCAAAAGCTTTGTCTTAGTCAAAAGCTCCTGCCTCATTACAGTTGCACTTGTTAGCTTTTATGTATGATAAATCCATTCCTTATGCATGCAGAATACATTGGAGAGCACCAAAGTTAATCATGCACCTCTAGTAATGTGGTGTCTCACTATGAACGTTTTGCAGTCTCCTGGATTGTTCTTTTGTCTTTGCTCTCTATATTGATTTTGCATTGAAAAAGTTTGGTCCATTGTAATGCAAGATCTGCTGCTTCTGTATGGTTGTATTCTCAAGGTTTACAGCCTTCTATATTATACTTTGTCGACCTAACTGAATTTGCAATTATCTTATTTCTTTTTGTTTGATAAAGCCTTCAAATGATTGATACTTATTATAAAGTGAATCCATGCGGAAAGGATATGCTCAGCATAATCCTTGACTTATAAATGACTCTAGGGGCCCTTTAATCAAGTAAAACTTACAACATGAACTTGCATGGGAATTTCAATGTGCATGTCTAAGTATGCATAAAAGTCCTCTCCAATTCCATAAGAGATGAGAAATTTTACTTTTTTCAATTTTTCAAAGCAGTTTTGTATTTGCGCATGGTGATTACATCAACTTACTAGTTATGCCTTACAAACAGAAACAGTCGTGCCTATCAAAAGGCCAACCGTAGCGTGGCAACGTGGAACAAAAGAGGAAGGTAAGAAATAGTCCATTGGTCCCACGATATCAAAGAAGCCAATAAATTATGAAAAAATATTGGGAAAAATACATCATCTTATTAAATTATTGTTGAATATAATTCCATAAACACCGGCTATCGCTGGCTACCAGCTAATATCCCCCGAAGCCTCCGGTCGCCACCCGGCACATGGATGAGTCAATGCATCCACCGGCCTACTCGAGCGACGACTTTCATACTCTAACAAGCCTTACAGCACTAACTGGCTACAGGCAGTAAACTCCTCCGATTCTGTGGAAGGTAACAGAAATTGCCATTGGCGCGTGGCCAAAGTCTGGCCGCCGCGTGCTCGGGGGACCCCCTTGTAAGTCCGAGCCCAGTGTTCCCGTCCTTAGTAAGGGACTTTGACCTGAAATCCCTCACAGATAGGACTCGGTCTCAACACGGGACTTCTGCGTGGCCTGGTCGCTAAAAGCGACGATGCCGAGAATAATCGCTTTTGACCAATCCGCTGAGGTTTCTGGAAGTGAGTCGGCTCAGTTGGGCCACGTGCTGGCTTATTTCAAAGGCAATTGGTAGGCCGAAAAGGTCAAAGAGTCCAGGACGAGGAAGCCCTTGGGACGGTGATCCACTGTATGCGAAAGCTCGCGGCCTGTGAAAGAGCTCGGCTTTGCATCCGACATTGGGCATACAGTCATAACAGACTACAGAGCTTTTCTTGACTCTCGTGTGAGAGACGAGAGCTCTCAAGGAGAAGACATCAGCCTCGTCCTAGCGATTATTTCTAGGCTTTTTCGGATCGAGACGCTGTTTTATGTACATGTTGCGAATAGGAAATCCTTGCGATCGTCTGGAATACCCACTCCTGACGTTAGATTAATTGAAGATCTTGACATCGTTTCTGAGGAGTGCAAATTGACTTCGATCAATTTTGAGGTATGACTGCTCCCTGTTTCGACTTTGTGGTGGGCGGAATTTGTTAGGGAGAGCTTCGTGTCCTAGAGGGGCTTGAGGTGAAGGCTTTGCATCGAGGAGTCCTCTTCTGAGCTTTGCATTAGCTGACTGGAGTTCTCAAGAGCTGATTTCGATGTGTCAGTGTCGTAGTGCCGATCGGAACTTAGTGGGGCTCAAATCAGGGAGCAGTTCGAACTCTTGGTTCAGTAAGAGTGCAATGATGTGTAGGCGAAGAGGCGTATGTTGCTTACTCCTACTGGGATGCATTTCTAGGGCTTGATCTGGGGCTTTTGTTTCAGCAGAGTCTGCTAAACGTCTAGGGTTGAGATACTTAGAGCTTTTACTGGGAAGATTAGACGTTGACCTCAATGTTGTGATGCATTTGTGTTCAGAAATTTGCTGAATACAGAGAAACGCCATGGCTTTTGCTTTGGCGAATGGGTTCTGCAATGACCAAGGGATTGAGCAAGCAGTGGAGCGATGTCCATTTTTGAGGAATATTGCGAAGCCCACGATTTTCGCTTCTACTTCATTTGCCGTCCCCGCTGTGGTGAGTTTGTCTCCGTTTTGAAGCTGAGAAGTTGTTCGGGCTGTAATCGATCAGTTGCTATAGGAGACCTTCTTAGTTTAAGCTGAACATTGGGTTTCATCCACACCAAACGCCTCGTTTGGAAAAGTATGGTGCTGTCCATAGTGATCAAGTTACGAGTGATTGCATGGGAGTGAAATGTAGAGACAAATGGAGCAGTTGAAGTTATAAAGAGGTGTATGGTCGAGTGTGTGTTTTACCTGCGTGGTCTTTCCGAAAATCTCTCGGCACATCGATTGCCTAGACTGAAGTTGATGCCATATCTTTTGTTAGAGCAACGCGGACTTTTCTTCTAAAAACTGGTTTGATGCAGTTTTCGCATCCCCACTGCCTTGTAGCTTTCATCCATCTTCGTGTTTTGAGGTTTGATGAGGATACCTGCACTGAAGTCTTTGTGATTGTTTTAACACAATTATCTTGAGGACGCTGACTGTGTTAACTAGTACTGTATTGCTGATTTCTAGCCATGTGTTGTTTGTGTTCAGTCGAAGGGAGCAAAGGGACCAATATTTGAAGATGGCCCCAATTTCGATACAATGTTCCGACTCTTCCATGGTCGAGATGGAGTAGTGCCACTGCCTGAAAGACAGACATCTGATGCTGGTTCCTTTGCATCTTCTCCATCTACAAATGCGACATTCAACCCTTTGGCTGCATGCGCAGCGTCCATTAGCATGTCATTTGGCAGTGGAGCAGGACCTTTCGGCTTTGACTCTTTTATGGCCGGAAAGCTCAACAAACCTTTTGGAAAAAAACAGAAGCCTAAGAAGAAGGATCAGAAGCCAGAAACCTCTTCAAATGTATGTCTCATCACTGCGCCACTAAGTGTCTTTCTTTAAGCACACGAAGACCTTCCGACGTTGTTCTGCTCTTGCCTTCACTTCTTCTTGGATTGGAAACTTATTTGTGAGTTGATTGATTGTCACAGGAAAAATCACATGAAATGGGCAGTGAATGGCTGACAACTGGCAATTGTCCGATTGCCAAGTCCTATCGTGTAATTGGTGGCGTTCTACCATTGTTGACGAAAGCTTTGAAGCTTCCTGCCAACATGAAGTACACATGCCCTCCAGCGATTGTTGCAGCAAGAAAAGCATTGAATCAAACGACTGCTGTAAAGGCCCTGCGACCACAAGCGCTTCCAACAAAAGTACTGGCGATCGGTTGCTTTGGAATGATGCTGAACATTCCCTTAGGTATGTGGAGGGAACATACGGTGAAGTTTTCGCCTCAATGGATTCTTGCGGTTCATGCGACAGTGCCGTTCATTGCCATGCTAAGGAAAGCTGTCGTTATGCCGAAATACGCTATGGTCTTTACAATTGGATCTGCGATTCTTGGGCAAGCTCTCGGAGCCCGTGCCGAGAGGGCACGTTTGTTAGCAATCAAAGCAGCAGCCATAGACAAGGTCGACCAAGGTTGTGAAAAGGATGTGTTGTTGAGCGACCCCGTTTCATCTTCTTTGGTCATAAACGTTGACCAAGCCTGTGCAAAAGATCTTTTTGCGACTGACTCAGTTACCTCTTTGGGGATGAACACCCTTAACACATCAGCACAGCCTGTGTCGGTATGTTAAGACATATATCAATGATTGTTTGAACGTTCAAGATGCACAGTCCTATCCTTCTGCGTATACATGGAGTTAGTAGCTTGTGCAGCCTTATTTAGTTCCCCTAATTCTAGCTCTTCTAGAGGTAGATCTTCATTTGTGCCTGGGACCTGGCTGAATCTGGTGTTGTTGTAATCTGGCGATTCTTATTGTTCTTCCATTTCAGTTGCTTTATGGTTGTTCAGTAAGTTCAATCTCTCTGAAACATTGAGGAGCTCCTAGAGCTCGAGGGTCGGGCACTAAATAAAAAAAAATTCTCAAGACAATAAAGGTGATCTTGAGCTGATTGCAACAACATTTGCTGCTGTCTGTAGACGCCAAGACCGGAACTGACCGAATCCTTTTTCAGTATAGTTGTTAGTCCATTGGTAGATGCGTGTATATATTTTAGCTCAAGAGCTAGCACATCTTACTCGTCTTCGGAGATACGTAAGATTTCCGATTTGGCTCAACATTTATACCTTGTTGCAACCATGCGTTCACTGGTTTAGAATTTCAGGTAGGAAGTTTGTAAATTTGCAAGATACACGTGAGCAATTGGACACTCGTGTAGTTGATAGTGGAGACCTTTGAAGGGCTTTAACGTCTCTGAGATTTCTTCGTGTCCATGTTGCTTATGGTTGTCAGTTTTCTGGGTTCCTGCTTTTTTGACAACAAGTCTAAATAAAACAACAATTGTTTTATTTACTTGATACTTTTGCTCTTGAGATGATGAGAATATCTGTAAATCACTACGTGCTTGTGCACTCGCATAGAAAAGTCACTTTCACGAACTAGCTGGCTTCAAAGAAGCAACGCCATCTCACCCTTCCACCTCAACAGAGTCTAGAAGCTGGAGCATGGCATGGCATGTCATCAATTTTGAAGAAGCCCAAAGTTGTCTACAGGAAGAGTGTGTCTCATTACCAACCCACCAAAGTTATACGGCTGGACGCCTGAAAAGTATCCCAGATTTGTGGCAGATTCGATTCCACACTTACCATCCATGGTCCTGTGCTGGTAACAGCGTAGAAGAAAAATGCCTCAACCACGTTACCGAGCAAAGTAGCTAAAGGCAGCGGTCAATGCGTTGTAGAAACATCTGTAATATTTCTCAGTGACGTAACCTACCGTCTCTTATCACATTTATGACAGCTTAAAAATGAGGACTCCGCATTGGCCGTTTTTGACTTTGAAGACCAATGGCAGTTTTTGACTTCGGCAGGGGATTCAGAAGCTTCTCTGTTTCTAAACCTTCCACGTTTTCTTTTGGGAGCTTCAGTTCAAAATGGAAGAAGATGATTTTCAAAATTTTGATTTCATAACCGTTTCTGAATTTTCAAATATCTTGATAAGAAATTTTAAAATTTGATCAATTTTTACTATTGAAAAATAGATTACATGTCATCTGAAAGCAATTTGACATGTTTCCAAAGAAATGATCAAATTCTATTTTTTTATTAGAATTCCTTACATTCATGATTCATTTTATACTTTCAACACTAAAAAATTAACAAATCTAAAAATTTGTAGATACTTCTCTTTTGTAATTTATACAAAAACAAGAAAAACACTCAATTATCTTCAAACTGAAACCTTCAGTCTGAATGGAAATCTATCAGACAACAACTTTTAAGGATGATGAATTTATAATTAATATATATATATATATAATTTGAAAAAATAATTTCATCTGTTTAAAAAAATATTGGATTTTTTCATCATCATAAGTAGATGATGAATTTAAACCTGACAGCATATTGAATAATCTTCAATAAATGTTATAAAGTACATGTAATCTCAGTCCAGCGAGGTTCAAATTAAATATGATTTGTCAAGAACATGTATTTCAAGATACATGCGAAGATATTCTTGCTTTGGAATCATGTGTCATGATACTCTTTACTGCAAGATCCGTTCATAGTTTGAGTATACAGCCTTGCACGCTCTGACCCCAACGGAACTCATTCGTTTCCTCAAACCTTGAATTGCAAATATAAACCCTCTGACCCTAGGCATGGAACTGAACTTGTTCAACTTGTTCATTGCTCTCGTGTGTTGGACGTTGTACTTGGTTAAATATAGCGTAAAGAGAATATTCCATCTTTAAGCTTGTAGTCGCAATGTCGAGCCACCAAGATTTCCGCCATGGATTGTCTAGCTCAACAAAGCTTTTCTCATGATTTTACCAAGGCTTGAATCACCAAGTGATCAACATGCTCTACCTTTAAAACTACCTTCCTTACAAACGCAACGCCGACTTTAACTTTCACTACGTTCAGTCAGACAGACTGTGCAGTATGCATTCTCTTCCAGTGAAGGAGTCTCTCTTGGATGGAAAGTGTTCTATTCGTTCATGGACCTCTGGTCGGTAGACACATGCGAGGAGTGTAAGGGAGTAGAAATCAAGGTACGAGAGAGCAAAATGAGGTACATAGGTGGAGTAAATGATACAAAGTACAAGGTGAAGAAAATTAGCGCCAAATCTATTTGTGACAAGGTGATTTGACTTCCAAACCAAAAAAACAGAAATTAACAGAAAGTTTTAGAAGTCTGATTTCAAGAACCAAATACGGAGCATTTTCCAATTGGTGAATTTTCATTTACTTCGCATTTCGTGCTAAGTAAGCACTGAGGTTTTCTCTCACCCTCTTTGGTTTTGTGCATGCTGCGATGGATAGCGGCCCTTTAGGTGCAAGGTTTCTTGTGTTGCAATGCGTTTAGTGTTGAAATGTGATGTCTCCTAGCGTTTGGATTCATGCATGCACCAAAGAACAAAACTTGACTCTGATAGTTTTGTAGATCTCCATGAATGCCTCAAATCACACATTACTTCTAGTCAGCATACAGTTGAAACATATCTTTGTTTTTGGCTCAGCATAGTGGACCGGAAACGCATGAGATAAAATATATACACATCTTCAAGACTGAACTCAACAGGACTTCATAATTATGTCAAGTGAAACACTGTTTCACTGTATGAACCCAACTGAGAAAATCTGAATCATGGACACAGCATCCACGTGTCAGGCGAGACTTAACATGTATTCCATGACGACAACAAAAACACATTATCTTTGGCTCGTGAAGAGTGACAGTTCACTGTGGTGGGAGTAGCTACACACAACATTATTTTCTATCCTGCTAGTGGCAGATGAAAGTGCAATTCTTGATTTATCAGTTGACTGCGCAAAGACCAATGAATGGTAGACATTCATTGTGTTTGTGAATATATATCTTGACACGAAAACAATCTGAGACATCTGCAGAAGGCTTGTTAAAGTGCATTTCTGGATTCAATTCAATTCACCAAAAAAAATAAAAATTCAAACAGCATGACTTTCATCTATCACAAACGAAACAATATACTCTTAAAATTTTAGCATCTTGTCAATATGTTAAAACGTGTGTTAAAGGAGGTCGGTGCCACATCAAGGATCCCTACACTACATAAAATTAACCATGGAATTTGCAGCCTGACTACGTCTTCCAGTTGCCCAGGATCTATCGTAGATCTTTTCACATGCAACTGACAGAACAAGTACTGTGAACTGTCTGGTCAGAAGGATCTGGTTACAGGCTCTCAAACTATCACACTGAGTTTGAGTTTTTAAGATCGAGATGGAACTTTTACTACAGACCTAGTTTAAGAGATTAAGATAGCTCTCTTTTTTATCGTGAATTATTTGTGTGCTAAATCATTCATACTCAACGGAGCGATGGTCGGTGGAGAGGTAGCCTAGTACAAGGAATGGAAAAAGTGTGATAATGCAGACATTGGACTGTATGAATACAACGACCGTCCATTGTAAAAGGAGTTGCCAATTGAGGCCCCCTTTTTCATTTTCAATGCATAGGATATGGATCAATCAATCAAACATGCAAAGAAATAAATTTGTACAACTCGTGTCAGACGAAAGGCCGTCGACGCCAAGCAGCTCTATGAGGACAATCTCATGTGTTTTTATACCACTGAACACAAGAACTGCGTGTCTTTTCAATTATTATACAATATTCTCTTCCATGTATTCTGTATTCATTGACAAACGTAAATGTTTGGGGTAGTCAAATTGTATCCTTCGCTAACCAGATCTACAGAAAGCGCAAAAAGGGGTCATAACATGATAGTTTATTGCAACTAAATGTATTCTTCTGTCAACTGTAAGAGTGATCCATTTCCTGTCTGAGAAGTGCTGTGTTCATCTGAGCGATAATCATTTGGACTGCGTAGAACATTATTTCAAAATTCATCCTGTAAGCTATCTCTTGATAAGGAGATGTGTCCTTCCCTGCATTCACACTGTATTTTACAAACTGCAAGGAGATCAGTTGTCTCTTCTCGGATTCAGAATGTCAGGCAACCTGGTTGTCAGGACATCGTTTACAGGCAATCTTCTTCTCTGTTATTGTCATTTACTTAAAAGGATAATTTTGAACTACCAAGCGACTACCATGTCAATAAAAAGATACATTCGAGTGACAGTCGATCGCTGTACATTGAAAAGGGACATAGTTTGCTGAGATCTATCTGTTGCTAAATAGAGTACAGTAATCTGGCAGATTCCTGCCATGTTTCCCGAAAACCACCTGAACTGTCCGTGCTTGGTTCGTTGGTGAACCTCTGTTTGGTATACCTGCTGTGATCACACGACCTTACCTGACTGGCCTTAAGTCAGATGATTCGCTGAAATACAGAAAATCTTCCAGATGAGCCTCACATCCCTCGATCTAGGCAAACATGCAGAGACCGAGAACACTTCCGAATCGTGGCTGTTGAGTATCACTGACATGTTTTGTCCATATCAATAGTGTCCCATACAATTTGACAAATTTTGTCGTTAAATACTACCGTTGAGTAAAGTTTGGAGTATTGTAAGCCACATCCATCAGACAACGATTCAAAGGTAGCAACTAAACCCCGGGTTCATGAACTTAACCTTGTATATTTCTATTGCTCTGAATACTGTCAGTTGATATGATCAAACAAGAGGACGACTCATAGTGGACAGGAATTTTCTCAAAATTGGTCTGATCTGCTTAGTACTCTAGATTGTATACTTCTAATTTTTCTGATGGTGATAGCATGCCATATTTGGACCACAGAGATTCTGATGGAAGCTATTATGAACAAGGATTCCTTCACAACGGTGAGCATCTTGAGATCACCGTCCTCATCTATTCTTTCAGATCGAGAGTGGCCGACCAGTGTTGACTTATTCTGTTTCACTGTTTCTGTTTCACCAAAATGACGTTCATCTTTGTGTTAAGCGCCCACCTTAAACCCAGGAAGGTTGAAGTTGTTGACATGAAGCACAGAAGGACACAAGATTAGGAGGGTCCACACATTTTGTTCTGGAATTTGTAGGCCCCACACCTTTATCTGAAAGCTTCTCCTCGCAAGCGAAATAAGGTGTGAACGACAAGATCCTCGTACACGGACAGTAAGATCAACTGACTGCTGCTGTAGATCCCCACTGAGTTCAAAGGCGGAGAGGTAACATTACCAACTTCAAACTTATACCGAACCTGTTACTCTACTTTCTCAGAAGTACCTTTGTTGAGTGATGTCAAGGTGAGCTTTACAATCTGTCACTAGAAGAGCGTATGGGTTACACATAGGACAGAATGGTGAATTGATGAAGTACCAAACACTCCTCACGCTGTAGACTTCGTGCTCATCTACATCCCTCGGACTCATTTAGGGCAAGTACGTAGAGGGAAGTGAACTCAATGTAATAGAAGGGAGAATCACGTAAATGAAGCAGTTTTACAATGTCGTTTTAAATTTCTGATGCCATTGGTAGAAGATCACAAATGCCCTAAAGGCAGAACTCCCACATTGCAGACAAAAAGAGTATATTATAAAGGACACGCAGCGACTCTTGGATGAATCTGATTCATGATAAATTCATGTGAAGGGGTTGGAAACCAAGCAGGGTCTGTTGATCACGTAATCTACAGCACAAAAACCAAACACATCGGAATCTCCAGCTGGTGGGATGGGTGGGTGGTCTCAACCATTGCTCTCCTTTTGAAGAGGATTCGCAGCATTCTGGTCTTCCAAAACTTCTCTACCAGCTGATCACCATACGGAAGGAAATACTGCATGCTTAAACATAGAATCTAAAATCACTAAAAACCTCTAACAAGAACTGTCCGGCAGATTCTAATCTCACTGTCCCTCGATTTGGAGGGTTTTTTTCTTGCGTCTGTGCATGAAGCTCCATACACTAAGGAACATCTTCCCGAGTTTCGTCTTACGAACGTAGTTCCCGAAAAGCTTCTTTGCGATCTTGAGAGCCTCCATTCTCTTGCGCTTTATCTTGTGCTCCTGGAAATGGCTGTCGGCGACCATGGGAGCGGCATTGTTCTTCTTGACGGTGATTGTGTAGGTATAATCCGCATCACTATTGGTGTACACGTACGTGTCCTTGGCTTTCTTGGAGCTCGACGCTCCAGCTTGCTTTGGATGGAAGCAGTCCGGACATAAATAATGTCGGCAATTCGGGTTATGACACAGCAGATGGTCGTGGTCTGGACTCGAATTGGTGGAGTTACACTCGCAACACCACCAGTGCATCTCTGGAAGCGGCTCGTCAGCCATAATGCTCCTCTCTACTTCGGATCCTCAACTGACCAGAACTGAACGATTGCTCACCTGAGAAGATGGAAAAACAGTTAGTACCAATTTGCAAGAATCCCAGAATCTCTAAACCCCATTCCCTCGATCACTGAACAACTGACTCCAGCTAAAAAGTTCCACCCAAGCGATAAAACCCGACCGTATTTATACAGATGGATGCATGCACCGCCTTAGAGTATCTTGAAATCAAAAGGTCGACACACTGGCAGTCTTGAAGCTTTCTCGGCGTTCTCCAACCATGTGTCACACTGATCCTCACACGAGCGTCCCACATGCATAACACGAAGGCCGATCCGAACCCGATCTGGTTTCCATTTTCAGTACTCAAAAGTTTCAAACTCTTCCAGTCCTAACGATTATTCCTTGCACATTCCTTCTCCAGCCAGAACGAGAGTGCGAGGAACTCACAACAAGAGATGCCTTATCAAAATGCCTCGTCCCCTTCCTCCAGCCTCGATCAGACTGGACTGCTGGCCCTCAATCCCTCGACAGCATGGAGCAGAAGATTGAATGGATTGTCATGGAGAATCCGTGGAAGCGGGGACGAGAAGAGAGTGGCGACTGAAGACGAGAAGAGGGGAATGAGGAGCAGGCAGGAGAAGGCAGCAGGACCATGTGACATTTAACAGACCAATCCGGCAACTGCGTTAAGCTAAGACCCAGTTTGCATGCGTCTTGGCCAATCAGCGGTTGCGCAGTCGGTCTACGTGTAAAGCAGAAGGTGGAAAGTGGGTTATTCGCCTGAACCCGGATTTGCATGGGTCTCAACTGATAATTAACCTCCCTACGTGGAAAGCATCCCACTGACGGCGTACCGCATATGGAGCCCATGAGCTCCGGAAAGCCTGCACCATTTTCGGTGACCTGTCCCGTTCCTGTCTTTCTACCTTCCCTGCCGGAACCAACCCCATCTCCACTACAGTCCGTTATAGATAACCACAGTACACCGGCTACAGACATGTGCTGAACTTACTTCCTCCAACTTACAGACTGGATCGCTCTCTTCGATCATCGTCATTTACTGCAGTACAGGCCAGTCACAGACTTCACATCGTCCGACGGGCTGTATTTATCAGGGCATTTCCTGCCAGACGGACACGAGACCTCTGTTCTCTAACGGACGGATCGCAACGGGTTCTTCTCGGTCCGTTCCGTTGGAATCACCATTTAATTGCAGGCTTTGCAGCTGATGCAGCAAATCTGGATGTTTGCTGGAGGAGTCAAGAGGGTGAAGCCAAGGAAAGGTTGACCGGATGGAAGTACTAAGGGTACCCGTTAATTCTGTTTCATGCCTCCGGAATATGGATTGGCGGGAGACCACTCACTTGACTTGGCGAATGTAGTCTTCGCTCGTGAGTCTGGAAGACAGACTTCTGTCTGTCCGTCCATTCCCCGCTGAGTCCGTTCACGTCTTCTTCTTCACTGGAAGCTGACCAGATTCCTAGACCTCAGACTTACAAGGCAGGCCCTTGCAAGGTTGTCCTACAAGAAATTGTTGGGTTCCGAACCGGAGGAATTCGTATACGTTCCACGACCTTGGCAAACACAACAGATTCAGGATAGAGATTTCGAACACCGATGTGCTGATTTCTTGAAAATTAGTCAGAGATTCTTGTTCAAAGTAAAGAAAAACGCCCAAGTCTGACCGTTGGAAAGCTTGGTGGAAATATTGTATATATTTTGACCCATACTTATCTTTCCTCCGTTAATTTAAGTTCCTGTTAAGTTCCTGTTAGCTAAAAGTTTAACTCTGAGTCGGGATAGTCAGCAATGACTCAGCATTCACCTCCAACTTGATAAGACTAAGTAGGTCCAAGCATGCCACTGAAATGATTCAAACGTAACGTGTCTGGTTTTGGTATATTCGTCGTTAGAAGAAGGGAAGGCGCCAGCGCTCTGATTTGTCTACTTGGTTCAGCGGGCGTGCAGTTCGTTTACGGTTGGCGCTGGGCCCCCGGGAGTGCTAGAGGGGTCCTCAAGAGTCAGAAGAGAAAATCAGAAGAGCGCCTGACGATTCAGAGTTATAATATCTTCGTCTTCTCCATTCGTAGTTCCTCTGTGCTTTCTTTTCTGCAGCTTTCACCTTCTAGACCACGGAGCATAAGTATCTGCCTGCCTCCATACCAGTGACCTTGTATAAATCTTTCACGCTTTTACTTTTCCTTTTCTTGCAGAACTGTGGCGCGTAGAACCCTAAACGCCAACGCAATAAATCTGTTCAATGGCACGTACATCGTACGCTCCCGTACCATATATGTTCCTGAAACGGATTCAACAATCAGCCTCTTTCGGAGACAGACAATTTATAAAGTGCTTCTCACAGTGAACTTAATTTTGTAGTAGAATCGCAATAATCACGCTCTTTTGAAAGGGACGACCATTATTTCCAAATATTCGGACGATAAGCTTGTATTGTAGCACGACCCCGAGGCAGTGCAAAAACGAAGGTAATTGGGGAAGGAATGATCGCTGGAACTTTCACACCATGCTGTTGTGATAAGTGGGTTTAGAATTAGTCTGGCAATCAAGACAACTATGAAAGCTTATGAATCACCTGCGCTATACTTGCCAAAATGTCAGTCCAATATAAGTTCATGTATACCTGGTAAGATGGTTAAGACCTCCTTTAAGAATCTCGTATGTGTGTTCAGCATAAACTTTGAATCTCATGAACCTATTCGCTACCACATAAAAAAGAAAGAGGATGATAACAATCCTATTGGTCATTCGAATCATTCGCCTGAATTCTTCCCCAATTTTCTCGGTAATAAAACATATCCGTTTCTTTAACAATAAGCGGAACGGCAAGCAAAGAGATGCTCGCCTGTTGAAGGGTTGAGTTGTAAGCCACTGTGCAAATGTCCAAGGCTCGACTCTTGGGTGGCGAGTCGAGCTCTGACAGAGCATATGACCACAACCAAATTGCAAGCAGTAGCAGCTTCATTCCACTCTATGATTTACATCGGAGGAGCCGCAATGCGCCGCCCCACTCACTCAATGTACTCGCCTGAGTCTCTTCCAAGGGAGAATATCATTTCACAATCAGATACATGGGCAAACTGAAGATATACTTTCATTAAATAGAGCTATAGACCCCTACTTCAACTCTTTTGTGAGAGAGACCTCTTCAGCCTACTAAACTAGGGGAAGGAGTATCATTCTCTTTAGCATATTTTAGATAATGTGTATCCATTAGCTAGATCAATCCATAGGAGAGCAATCATGTTAGGTCATGGTTCTTCGGATGCTACTCTAATATATAGACCGTTTGATCTAGATAGTTCGGATATCTTAGGTAAAATGTGACATATTTCCCATGGTGATGCTCTTGGAACGTATTTCGTGTACATACATATCGCATCACAACATATATTGTTGTCACATCAAACATCACAATACATAGATCATCATACACCAAGACAAGTGTATCACAATAATCTTTTTTACTCTCAAAACGTTCACAATGACACTCCGTTCATAACCATAGCATAAAAGAAAGATTATAATCCAGCCAAATCCACTTTGTACTTCAAATACTACCGGTTTTCACACTAGCTACTATCCACCATAGCCCACTCTCAAAAGTTCAATTTCAAAAATTACATCCAAAGGAGCCCTAATTTGAACTCTACTTCTTGAACCCTAGATCTCCTAACGGCATTGTCGGCCCTAACGGTAATTCCAGTGCAAACGGCACTAATTGCACTATCATTCTAACTGTTGCATCTGCTCATGCATGCGTTCACCTACCTAACTAGGGATGCCGCTATATAAGTCATGACAGTTGTGATGCATATACATATCGCATCACAACATGCATCATTATCAAATCAAACATCACAATACATAGATCGTCATACATCAACACAAGTATACCACAATCGTCCCCCTAATTGACGTTTAAATCCCTCTAACATCAAGTAGCCATCTAGTGCATTAACATGATATGTCCTTCGTGGGACTAAGATCAGAAGGCCGGATGCTACAATGCTCCATCGTTAGTCGCATGTCTCTAATCCATACCATGTAACAGTCAAATCAGTTTGTCTGATAATTGCATCCATGACATCTCCACACCCACATGGCACTGCATTGAGAGGAGGTATCAGTCGCATGTCTCTAATCCATACCATGTAACAGTCAAATCAGTTTTCTGATAATTGCATCCATGACATCTCCACACCCACATGGCACTGTATTGAGAGGAGGTGTCAAACATGACATATGTTATCCTCTCAAACAAGAATCACAAATCAACATATTGGCTGTTGTACCAACTGATCCACATAACATACATCTCAAGCATGCCCGCACAATTGTTAAGCTTGGATCCATAATACCATCAATGTTTGGAAGGTGACATGGTGCACAATTACACACATGATACTTCCAAATCACACATCACAACCCTCTAATACCAAAACTCTAGAAAGTAAAACCTCATATATTTGAAGAATCGTGCAACCAACAGTAAAATTTAATGTGGTTAGTGCATTTTGTTGCAAGTAAACGTAATCACCAACATAAAATCTGTGAATTGAAGGTCGATATCCACCTCCTTGGATGGTAGCATGACGCAAAGTATCTCTATGCTAAGAAATAATCAAGTTCTCAAATTCCATGGGCATTACCCTTCGAAAGAGTTATTTTCTTTGAGAACACACCCTAACCCAAACGTCAAGGTTATCCAAGTCCAAGACTTCAGTTGACTCTCGACGAATAGCTACAAGTAAGTCTAGATGTCTATCATATAATAAAAATTACGGTGAGAATGATGATAGAGATATGTGCCGGCTATATCTATAACCCATGGTCAACCATGGTAGTTGGATGTTCTAGTCTCCTATATGATCTTTCTCTAAGCCAAAATTTCTTAGTTCTCTCTTCACTGTCTAAACAACTCTTTCTACTAGACCATCAATCTTAGGATGATGTTTTGAGGTGGAAAGATGATCGATCAACAATGTGCAAAACTCGTCCAAAAACTCACTACCCTGATCGGTCAACACTTTCGTTGGTGAACCAAATTGACTAAGCATCGAAGCTAAGAATTCATTTTTTGCTTTGATCTACCATCTGATTTATCTAGTCCAAGGTTCCATCCGATTCTACGGGTTCATTGATGACCTCCACAGATTTCTTTGTCTTCAATTTTCTACTTTTTTTCTTTTTCTGCTTCTTCTCCTCTTTAAGGTTGGCCTCCGCATCGATAATAAGCTCTGCGAACATTTCTTAACGAATTACTTCCAAATTCAAAACCAACTGTATAATTGTCATGTATATTCTTCTTTACTGTCATCACCATTGTAGAGGCATACTCTCCATATGATATCTCCATTAATCCAGCCTCAAGAAGGTCTTGACAAATACTTTGGATCAAATCTCTCTCCATATCACCATATCCATATGGATGACGAAAGAATGATGCATCAATTGTCAAGTCAATATGTATATCATCTCACTTCAAACAGCCTAAATCCTTCATATTGAGAGCAAAAAAATTTATGACATTCCTCAAAAATCTCCACACCCTACATCTTTCTCCTCCTATCACTTTGAGACGAATCTCAATATCCCAAATCTATTCTCCATTGATATTAGATATGAAAGACGTAGTATTTGGTTACTAAATGACAACCTTTTGAGCAAAAAGCTTTTTCTGCTCTCTCAAACCAGACTCCATTAGCTTATCGTGAACCACTCTAGCCGCTCTAGTTGTAACCTCTTGAGTTGTATCATAAAAGTTTGTGGTTGTATTCATCATTTACTCCACAAAAAATACTCCAACCATACTCAAAGAAGATTTTATTCCTCCTTTTCTAACATCCCCATAAGACCAAGTATGAGATCTTGGGCACTTCTTGCTCGTAGATTTTGCCTCTATCATCTCAATAGGCAAAAAATTTATCAATGGTCTTGCAATCACACATGTGGACCGCAAGTTTCTCTACTCAGCCAATCTGAGACTCACAATCTATGTCAAATAGTTTAGGTCCATAGCTTGACACATCACTTAATATCGTGAAGCCTCCGACAATGTAGGTATTATTCTAATACCAATACAAAATCCCATAGTTTGTTCTCTCTCTTCATCATTGGGTTCCACCAACCACTGCAAGCAAGAATCCCATACAAGTCCAAGTACTCCTTCTCTGTATGCATGGGAAGTTGGATAATTCAACAAAGTGGGTATTGCACCTCTTGACTGATCCACAAGGTTCACCATTGACATGGGTGACTTGTCAACATAGATCACTGTTTGGGAGTGTCTATCCACATCCAAAATGCTCTCCATTATGAGATGTGAGGGTTTCTGCACTTTGTCATATGCTTGTAATAAAACCTCACTTGGAAGGAGGTTTGTCCAGCATGGACGATGTGCACGAGATCCTACTCTCGATGCATCTAGCAATACTGCTAGTTTAATCCATAACCGCAACTGATGTGCACTCGTCATGATTTATGCACGTGGATCATCCAACAAGTGAACATTCTCCAAAATTTATGCCGGTGAATAGGTCTACTATGATTGGAGAGATTATAACACACGTAACATCTTCCAAAACATGTCAAAACATAAATCTTTTAGTCCATAACCATCACCAGCCCATGTGTGTCCTTGACATGGCCATCCAACAATAACCAAATGTATGGTGTCATGCAGAGTAAGGTCTTGCATCCCCAGTAATAAAATATCAATGGCAAGGCCTGTTGATATCCTTGAACCTTCAACAAGGGTAGAAGATTTGGATATTATTGCACCAATTATGCCACACTGCGTAATGAAACACGCCTCACAATCTCATCTTGCTCCACATATAAATATCGATGTATTCATATGCCAAACTACAAAATAGCAGACAAATCTGTGTTGATCAAAAGCATGATGTATCATTTGATTTGCCATATGTTGTAGCTGCATATATGAAATACTTAGTGATTCATCCAATGTGGATGACATTGCTCCACTAAGACTTGGCATCATATTAACATCCTCTAGACAAAAATTATCATGTGCATCCATGTTTCCCTCCAACAAATCACCAGGCCAAGTAACACAAGTACTAAATGCCAAACCAAAGGTCAAACCTCCAGTTGGTAGAGGGCAAGAACTGGTAATGAACCATACATGTAATTGACTCACTCCGCCCTCACCAAATTGCCAACTTGACCGATAAGAGATTGTTTCCTCCCAATAATCAATGTTAAATCCCATCGGATATAACATTGTCGCACCCACCAATACATCATGGACTCTGCAAGTGTAACTACATCACATGTGAATGACTAAGGAAGTCTAACTTGTTGGTTATTCTTCCCTTTTTGTGGATCCAACTCCACGAAAGCTCCTCTAGACTCAACAATATGTGTTGCACTCTGAATCACAGTAACTGCACATGGTTGTGTTGTTGCGCACATGTACTCTACAACATCTCCATCATATGATGTAGAAGCACCACCTCCCGAATCTTACCTTTGTTGGGCTATAGCCATACTTGCTATCTTTTGCTCCAACTGCTCTAGCGAAGATGTCATGACCTCATGACTAACCTCATGGGCTAACACTTGACTAGGGGCAGGTCCTCTATCACCACCCCTGCCACATTGAACTCCTCTTCCTCTTCAAGGGACTATCATGGCAACTCCCACTCATCATAATTCTTGATGGAGATCAAAATATCAATCAATCATGTGACCATGTATGTGACAATGCTCACATGATTTTGATCCAAGAGGATCCACCCTTCGACCTTGAAGTTAATCCTTCTTGTGATATGGTCCACCACATGTCAAACACATCAATCCAACAATTAATTGTTGACATGAAAAGGATGGCAATGGTCTCGATCTGGAACCTTCATCATTAAGTCTGATGTCACGTTGTGACGCTGCTACTATCATAAGATGATGATATGTGTCATCATCAGAGCTGTTGTCATGACGGCGATACTTTAGGTTAGGATAACCGACGGCATTGTAAGGCTGTAAAGGTTTCAAGTTGTCATTTTAACTCTTATTAGTGACAACTCATATTGTGTATAGGATATCTAAGTAGTGTGTTTAGGATAGTCGTAAAGCTCTAAGTTAAAATGGAGCTAATTTGGCCACACTAGAGGTGAAAATAACAATCTCCATTCCCATTGGTCTAGGAGTTTTGGCCAATGAGGGCACTAGGGCAACTTTTTCGAGGTTTTAGGGATTTGGAGACCTTCTAGGGGGACATTCAAAGATTTGAAGATAGAGTTGGAGAGCTGACGGAACAAGTTACGACATGGGCTCAAGAATGGATAGATTTGAAGGATTTGTCACTCTAAAATGATGATTCAAAAATAGAGAGAGAAATTTAGACCTTTGTATTTGGATTGAAATTTTGACTCAATTGGACGAGTTTTGAGTATGGAGTGATAGGTTGAAGTTTGTGTATTTAGTCAAAGTTGCAGGATTACACTAACTATCATGAAGTTAGTACATCAATCATATCTTTTGATATCAGATAGTTTTGTCAATAAAACTTTTCAGAGTTGAAATTCAAATGATAAGGACCTTCTCATCAAATTTGAGAGCAATTGGAGTCAAGGATTGGGATTTGTGATGGTTTTAGTACACAGGGGTCTGCATATCGCCTTATGATATAGTGTGTAAATCAACAATTGTTGTGAGAGATCTAGAGGAGAGAAACATATGAAACTTTTCCAAGAGATTGAAAGGGTTGTGGAGCAATTTTTTGTGAAGTTTAAGCGAGAGTATCGGTCCGATCATTGGATATCATAATCTTCTTTCGCTAAAGTTTTACCGGTTGTAATGAACTCGAGTGAGGAATGCTGAGGAGAAGAAGAGGAGATTGTCAACTCACACAAGGTTCAAGAGGGTTCTTCTACAGCCATGAGCTCAGGCGTTCTCAGAGTGAAGAAATGTCTATGCGACATAGGTGATGAACTCAACGTGAAACCTCTGAGGTGGAGGAAGTTTCATGAGATCTCTTGTTGTGAGTTTACAGATTCATGAGTTTCGGTTTATGGTTGACTGCTCCAAGTTTAGAGTAAAGTGTAGATTGCAAGTTCAGATTGTGGGTTGAGATATTAGGGTGCAAGTTCAAGTTTTGTTTGGACTTGAGATATAAAATTAGTCAGAAATCAGGATGTCAGAACTCTATATTGATAGCTCAGCGCAGAACGTTGAGTTTTATAATATGTCAAATGCTAGGTGATGGCAAGAGTTAGTCATGGGTGGGTTGGGACAATTTAAGTGTGGAGGGTCGTTGTTTGCTTCTTGTGTTTGGATCCCCTCCATATTGACTTCTTGTGTGTGCGCCATGCTGGATTTGTGTGGGCGCCTGATTCAATAGGAGTGCTCCGGACTTGATCACCGTTCTCTCTAAGACGTCTTTGCGTATTTCTCTTGTGAGAAGTTGGAAGTGATGGCCAACTCTCCCAAGAGTGCTTGAGGTGATGGCAGGTTAGGTCGTCCAATCCATTAGGCACACACCACGTGAGTCTAGATTTAGATCACAGTAGATAGACGCATAAGATTGGATACTTGGGGAATTGGTGGGATCAACAATCAAGATGACTTCATATCAGCAACAGGCTGATTGGTTGTTCGGGGTCACAAGGAAGATCACAATGAGTGGGGAGGGGTCAAGCAGAGTCGGCTAGGTACCGAAGGTGCAACTTGATCCGACAACAGCAGAGATGTTTCAAGCGTTCACACTCTTTCTTTGACAGCAATAATTGCAGGATCAAAGGGAAGATTCAGCCACAAAGGCACTACAAACTATGGTGGGGAAGATGGATCAGTTTGACGGGAGGGATGTCTCAAAGTAGTTGAGGTACTACGTTAGGGAAATGGAGCTGAACCGTGTTGCTGAAACAGAGAGGATAGAAATGTTCCGTCTTGCTGTGGTGCCTGAGATTAGAGGCCATGTGAAATCCTTACATGAACACTTTGGTGACCGTTGGGAAACATGTTCCCGTGCCTTAAGGGATGAATACTTCTTGGAAGACTATGATAGAGTCACTAAGAAGTCATTCATGGAGTGGGTTGAAAGGTCCAATAAGAAGTCTCATGCAACTGAGCTTCTAAGGGAGTTTGAGAGACAATTCTCACAATTGTCTCGATTGGAGAAGATCACTTTAGAATCACACAAAATTGAATTGTTTCTTTGAGCTGCAGACTTTGAATTGCAAGAGAAACTAGAGTTGCTTCTCTAAGACAAGAATGAGGAAGAAGGATTAACAGGTAGTTGGAAGGATGTTGAGAAGGCAATTGGACTATTGGCGAAGAGGGAGAGAAGGAGAGAGAATATTGTAGTGAGAAGACCTCTTCAAAACACTACTCCTATTGCTCCAGCACTTGTTACTAGGCAAGTGGTTCCAACCTCAATGTTCAAGCTCCGGCTGTGAATTACAGAAAGGAAGAATCATCCATCGATGAAATCATGCGAGGGATGAAGGATCTTACGATCAAATTTGTGATGTTGGAAGAGAAAGACATGGGAGGGGAGAAGAAGCCTTTCGCCAAGCCAGCTTATGTGCAACGATGCATATGGTGTGACAGCATTGATCATGCATGAAGGGATTGTGGAGATTTTGCACACACGTTACAGAGTGGAAATATTTTTTGGAAAGAAGGGAAGGTAGCCCTTAAGGACAATGGAGTAACCATCCAAACCAATTTTGGTAAAGGAGGCATGAGAAAATTGGTGGATGATTATCATAGTGCACATGCAGTGGCATCCGTTGAAGCTTTTAGCTATGGTGCTAAGATTAGAGGAGCAGGAGAGGAGTTTGAAGGCCAAGTATCGCTTAATGGCCTATGGTCAAGTGCTCTCGCTACGATGGAGAAAGGGAAGGTAGCTAGAGAGACTCTTCTAAGAACAACGGCAGAAATTCATGGTATTACTGGATGGGAAGATCCAGTAGAAACCATGTCGATTCATCCTTATATTGCTAAGACTCAATATGAAGCATCGGTGGAAGAGAAGAGATGGAGGGAAGAGGAGGGTTCTGGCGAAGGACTCCCACTGAAGAGGTTGGCTAGAGAATGTATCAGACCTGATACACCTCTCCCACCTAATCACGCTATGGAGGAAGCTAGTCCCTCGAGGTCTAAGGAAAGAACCAAAGGGGATGAGAAGGACAAGGGGAAGGTACCAGCTTACAAACTACAATTTGATATTGAGGCGACAACGGATTTGAAGGGAGTCTTGGAGGAGAGAATTTTGAATGCCAAGGTAGAGTTTACCTTCAGGGAGATACTTGGAATAGCAAAGAGGGAGTTTCATGATGTTATCATTGATATCATCAAGAGGAAACGACAGATTTCCAATGAGACTAATCTACTTCATGCGATGGGTACAAAGGTATCAAAGGATGAAGAAGATGCGCTGGTAGAGTGTTGTGGAGTGAAATCTCAGAAGGTTCGCTTTGAAGATGAGGCAAAAGGAGAAGATGTGAAGGTGTCTAGCCACTACACCCGATCGCATTGGGCAAGGGCGGATTCACTAGGGGATCTCAGTGAACCGGTGTTAGTAGTAATTGATCATGGATCGGAGATCAATATAATGTCGAGAGAGCTCTACAAGGAGGGGAAGTGGCCCATAGACACCAATCATGGTTGGGTGATTAGGGCAGCCAACAATACTCGAGGGGATTTGTATGGAGCGTGCCCTGATATTCCGGTGAAGGTTGGGGATGTAATAGCTGAGCAGAATTTCTTCGTGCAAGACTCTCCATCATACCCATTGATTCTTGGGCAGCCTTACATCATAGCACTGAGGATGGAGACAAAAGTGCTTGATGATGGATCGGCATATGCACGAATTCGCAGCCAAGATGGGAAGCGGTTAGTGCAGTTTCTAACAATTCCAGCAAATCACGAGAGAAACAAAGCACTGTTGACAGAGAGAGCTTTCCCAAAATCTGAAGATTTTGAGGATTTTGGAGAAGTACCGCTATAGAGAGAGGATATAGTGGTACGGAGGAGAAGATACTCTCACCTACGCAAGAGAAAGGTACCTTTTGTACAGGGTTGATGGAGTTTTTGCGTGATGGATATGCTACATACAAGGAGGTTGCTAATTTGAAAAGATGGGAGAAGAAGGAATTGCGCAAACATGAAGAGAAACTTGCAGATCTGAAGCTTCTTGAGGAAGATGAGTGTATATCATGAGTTTATGAGGAGTTTGGTTTGGGAGATCCGTTGAAGGAGATGATGGAGATTGGATTTGGCGATGTGGACAAGATAGTGGAGGTTCACTCTAGAGAGCTCTACTCCACTATTGAGATGTTCCAAGCACCTGAGGTTTGAATGGAGACCAGGTATAAAACAGTTGATAAGAAGGTGAAACCGATAGCTGTTCCATTACCCAATGATTCAAGGGAATAGGTGCAGCAAGCGAGTAGAGAAAGTAGCTTGAGGGATCCTAGTAAAATGGGACACAAGTTTACTGAAACCACTTTGAAGGAGTTGAAGGTTGGATATGATGGTTTCAAAGAGCTGCTTGCTAGGCATGGAAAAGCATTCTCTTTTGAAGCAAAGGAGATAGGGTGTGTGGATCCTAATGTAGTATCTCCCATGATCATTTTTACTATGTCTCATGCGCCTTGGGACTTGAACCGATCCCAGTACCTAGAGCCCATCTTCCAAAACTCATTGAGTTGTTGAAGGAGAAGATGAAGATGAGGATTTTGGAGCTGTCCTTTGCACCATATTCCAGTCTGTGGTTTACAGTGCCAAAAAAGAATGGATCACTACGATTCATTCAAGACATACAACCGGTGAATCAAGTGACTATCAGGAATATGGGGATAGGACCAATTGTGGACGAGTTTGCAGAAGCATTTGCAGGGAGAGCTATCTACTCCATGGGAGATCTTTACTCTAGGTATGATCAGTTTCAACTATCATGGATGTTACCACAATGAGAACACCCTTGGGCTTGGTGAGGATGTGCACGTTGCCACAAGGGGCCACAAATTCAGTAGCACACATGATGAATGGGATGAATAAAGTGTTAAGGGACTTTATTCCGGAGAAGACTATGCCTTTTCTATATGATGTGCGAATCAAAGGATGTACAGAAGAGGAGAAGGATGGAACCATCGATCGAAAGGGTTGTCGGAAGTTTGTGAAGGATCACATTGAAGATTGTGAGAGGATATTATCTCGATTGGAGGAGGTTCATCTTACATTGTCTTGAGAAAAATCTATATTTGGGGTGCGGAAGGTTGTCATTGTTGGTCATCTGTGTGGATGGTACGTCGAAAATCAGATCCCAACAAGGTGGATGCTATTCAAAGGATGCGCGAGAGTTGGAACTCCTTGACGTAAGTGAGGCGGGTTTTAGGTGTTGTTGTGTTCTATCACATATGGATACCTCACTATGCTCATATAACAGATCCATTATATGGGCTATTAAGGAAAAATCAGAAGTTTATATGGGAGAAAAGACATGTAGAGGCCATGAGGAAGTTGAAGAGGTGTATGTCATCACCTCCGGTTTTGCGAAGGATAGAATATCATAGTGACAAGCCAGTGATATTGACGGTGGATACCAATACTATTGCCATAGGATGGGTTGTGGGGCAGGATGACGAAGATGAAGGGAGTAGATATGATGTGAGATTTGGAGCCAAGATCTTGAGTGAAAGACAACGAAGTTATGCTCAAGTGAAGAAGGAGTTGTTGGGTGTTGTTACAACTATGAAGTCGGAAAGGAACTACCTTATTGGAGCACATGTGATTGTTGAGACGGATTGTTTACCAACTCTACATGCATTGCATCAACTTGGGTATGATCACCAATTGCAATACACCAGATATTGCAATGTTGAGGTGGATAGCTTACATCAAGATACTTAATCCGGAGTTCAAGCATGTGGCAGGAAAAGATAACAAGGTGGCAGATATGTTGTCAAGAGCTAGATATGAGGGAGAAGAAGAAATGACTGATGATGTAGGAACGATATTTTATTCTGTGGCTCATCAGCAAGGAGTAACACAAAGTTTGGAGATGTTTCTGGAGGAATTGTATGAGGGTGAGTGGTTAGATATTGGTGGAAAAACATCTACAAGGATATGGTAGGATTTGTGGAGACGTGTCAGATGTATTCTATAATCCGACACCGTGATGGTTTGCATCCTACATATCCACTTGCTATCCATTACAAGTGGGTTGTGGATTTGGTGGTCATGTCGATGGAGTTAGGGCAGATGAGGTATCTCGTGTTAGCAAGGGAGGATCTATCCAATCAAGTGGAGGGAAGAGCACTACGATCAAAAGCAACAGAAATGGTGTGCATATTTCTTTTGGAGGATGTTGTGTGTCGTTATGGATGTGTTGGGAAGATAACCGCTGATCAAGGAGACTTCTTTGAGAGATGTGGAGTCAAGTTGTCTCTCACCACAGCTTATAATCCAGAAGGGAATGCAAAGAGTGAGAGGGGTCATCCACCTATTATCAAAGCAATTGTGAAGTCATGTAGAGGGAAGGTTGGACAATGGCCTCGGTTGTTACCTTTTGCATTATGGACTGATTGTACAACCCATAGCTCTGTGACCGGCTATATGTCATTAGAGTTAATGCAAGGCCAAAAGCCAATTATGCCAATAGAGAAAAACATTCCCACATGGAGTGTGTTGCCTTGGGAGGA